>OZ010793.1:573165974-573687816 GCA_963932465.1 Maratus speciosus
TTTCTGATAATTGTTTTGATTTTTAAAATTTAAAATTTTATTCATTTTGGAGTAGATAGCATTGTTAGGGATAGCATTAACTTCGAATTTCACTATGATTGTGCACCCGAGTATAGAAATTTTACCCTTAAGGAAAAATTTATATGGGGCATGGAGGGACTGTGACGTTTTATCTGAGAGGACTCAGAGACCAGATGTCCCATAACGAAATAAACATCGTTAATTGGAACCTCCAGATGCCTGCTATAACTTCACATGTCACTGTTTCACCAAAATCCAGATGGAACATGTAAACAGTTTTAATCATGTAAATATCTGGAGAAAAAGTACTGCGTAGAAATGGTATAAACTGAACTTGTTGACTAAGATGAGTCAAGACCTCACGTGGGGTATCTAGGAGATGAACTGATCTAAAAAAAACAAGGCCCCGTAAGAGGAATCTCTGCTGTGACACGACCCCAGACGGTCAAGTTTCTCGGCTCTGCCGAAAGGAGCGTCTCGCTCCGGAAAAGATTAACTTTTTTGCCGTGTAAATACTAATGTGTGCTTGTTATGTGTGTGTCCTAGTGTCGTCTAATAAAAATTCTGAAAAAAAACGAACGCCAGGTTCTTTTAATGTCTAGTTAAGATTCTTTCTTAAGTGAGTTCTTATACGGCGGTACAATCTGGAGTATGAGAGCAAAACACAAGTCAGTTTCTGAAATTGCAAGTGCATTGAAAAGACCAAAATGAAGTATTCATCAAGTTTTGGCTCGGGGTAATGATTTTAAAAAATTCCGTTCAGGAAGGCCACGAGTGAATACTGTGAGCGAAGACCGCCGCATCAGAAACTTGGCTTCAGCTGGTAATTACTCTCTTTCGTAAATAAAACGTCCAGTTGGAGGACAAATATAGAAAAAAAAGGAAAGTGCCCAGCTAAACAGATGGCATTGAGTTCACGGGCTATTCACACTAATTGTATATTATAATCTTATTTTAAAGAATAATGCCCCTAAAAAAATAAGTGAAGGGGCATTAGGCCCCGTTTACCCCTTTATGCTTAACCAATGAGCCTTCAAATCTAATAAGGGAAGCTCCTTAACATAATAAACCGGTATACCAAATTCGGAGCAAATCGAATAATTCTACTTGAAAAACCCATTTATCTGAATTAAGGGGGGTGGACTAAGCCCCCTTTTTCCCCTTTATCCTTAACCAATGAACCCCCAAAACTAATCAGGGAAGTGCCTTATCAGAATGAAACTACAAAAAAATTTTGAAGCAAATAGGATGTTTCTATCAAGAGTTATTGCGTTACGTACGTACGTACATACGTACATACAGAACCGGCGGGCACATAAGCTCTCAGGCTTTGATAGCCTGTGAGATAAATTTCAATGGTGAGGCATCTCTATCATTCATCAGTGGTCTTGAAAATTCTGAAAACTATCAAGAGATATTTGCCAATCATTTTCTCCCTGTTGCCGAGTAATTTGGGAGAGAAAAATGGTTATTTCAACATGATAATGGTTCCATCCATACCTCAAACTCAACTTCAACGTGACTTAAGTCGAAAAAGCATCTGTTTTGAAATGGCCGGCAGTTAGCACACATTTAAACCCTATAGAAAATATGTGGGATATTCTCACACATGCAGTTTATCCAAATGGAAAGTAGTATTCTTCAGTTAAAGATTTGAAATATGCCTGTCAGGATCTGGGAAACATCTGCTATTAGAACTGGGGTTCTATATTATTTTCTCTTAATATATTATATATTATATGGTCTGTGTATTGGAATTTCAAATTAACATTCTTTCTTTGTCTAAAACTTGATCTAAGCCGGTGAAAATGTATAGATGGAATGAAGGGGAAAAAAGATGGTTGCAGAGGGGTTTGCCGACCTTTTGATTTGCAAATTTCTGAATTTTTTTTTTCGCGGGTATTGAGATTAGAACTTAAAGTTTGTGCGAATGTTCACATGAAAAGTTGTATCGGATAAACGTAACTTTAAGTTTAGAAATACATTAATTAATAATCTATTGCGCGTTAAAATACTTTCAAATTGTGAATTTGAGTGGTGCGTATGCAAATTATGGGAATTGAAAATAACGTACAATTTAGATTTCATGAGGGAAAATTTTATGATGTGACAAAGCGAAATCCTTTTTACTGATTTTTCATCCCATAAAAACAAACATAAAAGTCTCAATCGATAAATTCATCATAATTACTCATCTTGATTACGTATTCTAATAGAGTTTAATTTTTCAATAATTTAAGCAGTTGAAGTTTGTGGAAATAATATTTCAGTAATTTTGGGTTAAAAATATTATTTGTTTAAGAGTGAGACAACCAATGTTAGATGAATTTTTTATTGTAATTATTTTTGTAGGTTTATTATAAATTCGATCTGACAGTTCCTTTCTAACATTTTAGTTCGTCGAATTTCGACGGGTTCCAACTCGTGTTAATAATAGCAGTTTTAATACCATATTCAATAAAATTATCTATTAAATTTTATTTCAAACCAAGGAGTTTAAGAACAGAACAAAAATAACCGTGACAAAAGTTTAAGTACAAAATCGCTTTTATGCAAATTTTATAAATTGATGTAAGCGATTGCGCATGCAAACGATTTCTGGGTGTATAAGAAGCAGTCAGTTGTTGTTTTTGAGTTAGTACAAAATGCCCAAGTAGAAATAATTTTCAGAGGAGGAGGTGATAAATATCTGGAGTATGAGAGCAAAACATAAGTCTGTTTCTGAAATTGCAAGTGCATTGAAAAGACCAAAACGAGGTATTCATCAAGTTTTGGCTCGTGGTAATGATTTTAAAAAATCCCGTTGAGGAAGGCCACGAGTGAATACTGTGAGCGAAGACCGCCGCATCAGAAACTTGACTTCAGCTGGTAATTACTCTCTTTCGCAAATAAAACATCCAGTTGGAGGACAAATATAGAAAAAAACTGTTCATAGAAGGGTTTTGGAATCGGAATACATCATAAACCGTAAAATAGCTCGATTACCATGTCTGAAACGATACCATACAGAAGTTAGTATATAGTGGGCCAAAGAACATATGTCATTTGGTGATAAGTGGCTGATTGTCATATTCAGTGATTAAAATAAAATCGAACTTCGATGGCCCTGATGTGTTTAAGTACTACTGACATGATTTCCGCAAAGAACCTAGGAGTATATTTAGCCGACAACATGGTGGTGGTTGTGTAACGGTATGGGGGGGAGGGCGGTATTTATTTCAATGGTGAGGCATCTCTATCATTTATCAGTGGTCTTGAAAACTCTAAAAACTATGAAGAGACATTTGCCAATCATTTGCTTTCTGTTGCCCAGTATTTTGGGGGAGAAAAATGGTGATTTCAACATGATAATGCTTCGATCCATACCTCAAACTCAACTTCAACGTGGCTTAAGTCGAAAAAAAGTATCTGTTTTGAAATGGCCGGCAATTAGCCATGATTTAAACCCTATAGAAAGTATGTGGGATATTCTCACTCATGCAGTTTATCCAAATAAGAAGCAGTATTCTTCAGTTAAAGATTTGAAATATGCCATTGAGAACGCGTGGTTTAAAACTGAACTAGACACAATTCAGAACCTCATTTTATCCATGGAAGATCCTATATTTAAAGTAATTCAGTAGGATGGAGCAATAATCAAGCATTATTATTATTTTTTTAAATTCTTGTTCTGTTAAAGACTAAAGAACTGTGCTTAAACTTTTGACACACTGATTTTTGTTCTTTTGATAAATTCCATTATTTGAGATAAATTTTGAAGCATAACTCTGTTAAATATCTTTTTAAAACTAGAATTTGTAGGTCATGTGAAAGGGAAAGAAACTTTCAGACAACAGTAAAAGTTTATTTTGAAATTTTATGTCGTGCTTAAATTCTGACACGCACAGTATAAACTATATTTAATTTTCAGTATCCATTTAATGTTACAAACAAATGAAGGCATAGAAATCATTAGATAGCCGATTTTTTTTTCTGTAGAGTTTACGACATCACTTTTTGGTGGATTTGTGTATTATTCCACGATACTGACGTCATATGCATACTTTTCTATAGATGTTGTTTAATACTGGATCTTAAATGTGTGTGTAAATGATGTTATTTTATATAAAATAAAAGCGTGTATTTTAAGTCTTAAAACTGAAATCTGTTTTGTGCTATCTACATTTATACTTTTATATTTTCATCTGAGGTGACACTAAATTATGAGAAAGCAGAATCCCTGTTTTCTAGTTTACTTTTTTCTATCGTTACAAAAAGAAAATGTTGGATTTTATTCGACGAATTTATACATTTTTAA
The DNA here is from genome assembly GCA_963932465.1 of Maratus speciosus. Classification (NCBI taxonomy): domain Eukaryota; kingdom Metazoa; phylum Arthropoda; class Arachnida; order Araneae; family Salticidae; genus Maratus; species Maratus speciosus. Next base: position 573,170,293 of record OZ010793.1, read on the forward strand.
ACATCTTGAACACGATTAGGCTGTTTTTAGAAAATGTCTGTCCGTTAATCTGTGTCTGATACAAATTTTGTGGCGCTCTCGAGAATTAAAAGACGAATTTTGCCAAATTAGTCAGCTGTAGCCAAGTTGGTTTCATTTATAACAATATATTTTTGATCACAGTTAAAATATCTTTATTATTTTCTTCTATGTTTACAAGAAGAAAGCATTGGATTCATGAAAATTCTTGAACTCCGGTTTTCGACGGATTCACACGTTTTAGGGGTCAGAGATCCCGAAAAACATATTTTTACAAAATGCTTGTCTGTGACTGTCTATGAGTCTGTTAGTCTGTCTGTACTTGACACCAATTTTGTGGTCGTTCTATCTCAAGAACTAATGCATGGAATTTAATAAAACTTTAGATTCAGTTAGTCCTTGTTATAAATTGGTGCTGATTAGTTTTTTTTTTTTTTTTTTTTTTTTTTGTAAATCGTCCAACAGATTGCGCTGCTATGATGCATTTTTCATGATTTGCGCAATAGCATTATTCAAGAACTAATGTACGGATCTTCATAAAACTTCAGATTTACTAGTCCGTGATATAAATTGGCGCTGATTATTTTTTGGAGTAAATCGCCCAACAGGTGGCGCTGCTATGCAGAATTTTTCACGGTTTTCGTAATAGCTATATCTAAAGTACTAATGCTCGGATTTCTATCAAAATTTAAACTCAGTTAGTCGTTGTTTATTACGTTTTTGTGTAAATCGAGCAATAGATGGATCTGCTAGGCTGAATTTCAACGATTTCCGCAATTGTTCTATCTGAAGAACTAATGCACGGATTTTCATCAAACTTCAGATTTAGGTAAACATTGGCATAAATTATTGTTGATTAGGTTTAGGTGTGAAGCTCCCAACAGGTGGTGCTGGTATACTGCATTTTTTAAGTATTTTCATGATTTTAACTATACTAATATCTTAAGAACAAATGCATGTAATTTTTATCAAAATTCATATTCTGTTTAACTTTGATGTAAGTTGGTGTCGATTAGGTTTTCGTGTAAGTTATATAATAAGTGGCGCTCCTATTCTTTATTACTTTCTTCTATCTTCAATAGAAAAAAGTATTGTAATCGAAATTTTTTCGACTTCCGGTTTTCGACGGATTTACATGTTTTAGGGGTCAGAGATCCCAAAAAACATGTTTATAGAAAATGTCTGTCTGTCCGTGTGTCCGTCTGTCTGTCGCCATTGTACCATCAAAAAGTGTATGAAGTTATGCATGGAATAGAACCAAATTTTTATTTGAAGTTTTTGGCTATAGCAAGCAGATCCTCCCTGAATTTGGAAAAAAATCGCCGGTAGGGGGCGCTGTAATAGCTATTGTGTGATTTTGAATATTGTACCATCCAAAAGTATATGAAGTTATGCATAGAATTGAACCAAATTTTTATTTTAAGTTTTTGGATATGGTAGGTAGGTCCTCCCTGAATTTGGTAAAAATTCGCCGGTAGGGGGCGCTGTAATAGCGATTTTGAATATTGTACCATCCAAAAGTATATGAAGTTATGCATAGAATTGAACCAAATTTTTATTTTAAGTTTTTGGATATAGCAGGTAGGTCCTCCCTAAATTTGGTAAAAATTCGCCGGTAGGGGGCGCTGTAATAGCGATTTTTGTGCGATTTTGAATATTGTACCATCCAAAAGTATATGAAATTACGCATAGAATTGAACCGAATTTTTATTTTAAGTTTTTGGCTTTGGCAAGCAGAAACTCCCTGAATTTGGAAAACATTCGTCGGTATAGGGCGCTGTAACAGCGATTTTTGTGCGATTTTGAATATTGTACCATCAAAAAGTGTATGAAGTTATATGCATAAAATTGAACAAAATTTTTATTTTAAGTTTATGGCTATGACAAGCAGGACCTCCCTGAATTTGGAAAAAATTCGCCGCTAGGGGTGCTGTAATAGCGATTTTGCATATTGTACCATCGAAAAGTGTATGAAGTTATGCATAGAATTGAGCCAAATTTTTTGTGTTTCTTTTTGGTCATGGCATGAAGGGCCTCCCTGAATTTGGTAAAATTCCGCTGGAAGGGGGCGCTATAATTACGATGTCTGTACCATTTTCTGTATTGTGCAATCGAAAAGTGTATAAAATTATGCATACAATTGAACCAAATTTTTACTTTCTTCTATCTTCAATAGAAGAAAGTATTGTAATCGAAATTTTTTTCGACTTCCGGTTTTCGACGGATTTACACGTTTTAGGGGTCAGAGATCCCAAAAAACATGTTTATAGAAAATGTCTGTCTGTCTGTGTATCCGTCCGTCTGTCTGTCGCCATTGTACCATCTAAAACTGTATGAAGTTATGCATAGAATTGAACCAAATTTTTATTTTAAGTTTTTGGATATGGCAAGTAGATCCTCATTGAATTTGGAAAATAATCGCCAGTAGGCGGCGCTGTAACATCGATTTTTGTGCGATTTCTAATATTTTACCATTCAAAAGTGTATGAAGTTATGCATAGAATTGAACCAAATTTTTATTTTAAGTTTTTGGCTATGGCAAGCAGGTCCTCCCTGAATTTGGAAAAAATTCGCCGGTAGGGGGCGCTGTAGTGCGATTTTTAATATTGTACCATCCAAAAGTGTATGAAGTTATGCATAGAATTGAAGCAAAAAAATTTTTAAGCTCTTGGCTATGGCAAGGAGGTCCTCCCTTAATCTGTAAAAAAATCGCCTGTAAGGGGAGCTGTAATATAGAGATTTTTCTTCGATTTTTGTGCCATTTTGAATATTGTACCATCGAAAAGTGTATGAAGTTATGCATAGAATTGACCCAAATATTTTGGGTTTGTTTTTGGTCATGGCACGAATGTCCTCCTTGAATTTGGTAAAATTCTGCCGGTAGGGGGTGCTATAATTGTGATGTCTGTATCATTTTCATTATTGTAACATCGAAAAGTGTGTGAAGTTATGCATATAATTGAACCAAATGTTTTGTGTATGTTTCTGGCTATGGCAAGCAAGTCGTCACTGAACTTAAAAAAATTCCGCCAGAAGGGGGCGGTGTAATTGCGATCCCTGTTCCATTTTCATTCCTGTACCGTCGAACAGTGTATAAAATTGTGCATACAATTGAACCAAAATTTTTGTGCATGTTTTTGGCTTTGGTCTACAGGTCCTCCTTGAATTTGGAAATATTGCGCTGTAAAGGGGCTCTGTGATAGCGATTTTTGTGTAATTTTCTTGATTTTTCGTTGTTCTATTGTGCATCGGCGGCTCGTGCAGCTTCGGGAATACTCTTTCTGCTAAGCCGGCTATTCGGAAACACCTGATAACAACAGAAATACGAAAAATTAATAATTTTAAAAAATATCATGATATAGATTAACTCGTTTTTAGTCCGTTTAATTGACTGGAGCAGAAATTTAAGATGAAATTCAAAGTTGGTATGGTATTGAGCTAATAATATTGAAGTATTAACATGTGTAACTAGGTTTTGAAATATTAAGATCGCGGTAAAGGGGCTCTGTGATAGCGATTTTTGTATACTTTTCTAGATTTTTCGTAGTTCTATTGTCCATCGGTGGCTCGTGCAAAAGCGGGAACTCACTTCCTTCTAAGCCGGCTATTCGCAAACGTCTGATAACAACAGAATAAGGAAAAACTATTAATTTTAACAAATATCATGATATAGATTAACTCGTTTTTAGTTCATTTAATTGACTGAAGCAGGAATTTAAGACGAAAATCAAAGTTGGTATAGTAATGAACTAATAATATTGAAGTATTAACATGTGTAACTAGTTTTTGACATATTAAGATGTATAAGATAGAAGAAAGTTTTGGGATTGGCACATCCAACTAGTTTTTCACGATTTTCGTGATAGCTAATATCTCAGAAACTAATGCGCCAAATTTAATCAAACTCCACACTGTAAAAATAAATTCCGTTAAAACACGGAAATAGTACTGACAATCGAGACGCCAGTACTATTTTCGTATTTTACGGAATGTTTTTTCGTAATTTCCAGAAAAATTCCGTTTTTTTTTTTTTAAACTTACGGGAAAAAAATCCGTTAAAATACGGAAATAGTACTGGTGTCTTGATTGCCAGTACAATTTCCGAGTTTTAACGGATTTTTTTTTACAGTGCATATTATGTTACACTTTCACATAAAAAGGTCTTTATTGGACTTGGGTGTATTGCGCGATAGGTGTCGCTGTTATGCTTGTTGGACTGGGATTTGGACTGCAGACATTTAAGGGGGCAATAAACTTGAAAACTTTAAAAAAATCGATTTTTTTAGTATCTTTTTTGATTATTCAATTAATTCTGAACACATTGCAAAAAACCGCATAAAGATATTTGCATTTTTAACGGAGTTATAAGCATTTATATAACAATCACTTTCAAAGCCGCACCCATTTAATTGCAACTTCAAGTCGCGTTTTCTCAAAACTTGATTTTTTTGACGACTATCCGTAAGATTAAAAAAAAAAACTATTTGGAATGGCTTATTTTTTTTTTTTTTTTGCCTGCATATAACATCATTATCTATAGAATGAATTAATATATTTTTGATAGTATTTTAGATAGTTTTTAGGGTTCCGTACTTAAAAAGTAAAAACGGAACCATTATAAGATCACTCCTGTGTCTGTCCGTCCGTCTGTCTCTCTGTCTGTCTGTCACAGCCCTTTTACTCGTAAACTATGCTACGTGGAAAGTTCAAATTCGGAGAAGTAAGGTTATTGACCCACATATTTACAGATTAAAAAATATTCATAAATATATTTAGGGAAAATGTAGAGGGGCTAATTAGGTTACTTGAAAAAAAAATATTTTCTTTGTATATCGTGTGAAAGCTTTCGTAACGCTGAAATAAAAAATATATTTCATTTAATTTTAGGTTTTATATTTTCAATGGTGGAAAATGTAGCGGAAAAATATGTCCCCCCCCCCCCCATCTAATTCCGAATCTATTGAAACTAAAATTATGAAAATTTAGAGGTAGTAGACATTAATTTAAACATTGCAGGAAAATTATAGCGATTAACCTAGATCACATAGTTTTTGAGAAAATAGCATTTTTCCGTTACAATCAAATTTCGATTTACGGGCTTCAGCAAAAGTGTTGAGCAAAGCTGGAGGTACCTATCGTAGCAGAAGTATAAAAGCATTATTGATCATGAATTTCGGAAAAAATAGTCGCTAATTAGCCGAGATATTAACCCTTAAAGACACGGACGGTTTGTACATACATAATGACAAGGACTGCGTACTCTATGCTCCATCGGCTTTTAAAGCCTATATAACAAATTTTAAGTATATACTTATGTAATGCAATGCCCATTAGCAGTATAAAAGCAATAAACGTCAAATTGTCAAAAACAGACTAATTTAATGAGAATTAATCGCTTAAATACTATGGGATTCGCGACTAGTTTTCATTGAGTGGATTTCTCAATACACCTACTATGTCTTTGAAGCTTAACTAAAAACCTATATGGAATAACAAATATACAGAATAGCTATATTTGCTATTACTTAGGTTGTATATATCTTTGAACTTTCATGGTATATCCATTTATACTTTTCTAGTATACAGGGTGCAAAGAAAAGTCCCTTTAACCTGAAAATACTTGTAAACGGAGACAGCTACAGCTATGCAAGTGAGGTAACGATATAGTGAAGCGACTACGCCCTATTTAATGAAAACGACAGCAGCGCACCCTAATGGCGAAATTCGGTAGATAGCCACTGCAAATCGAAAATGAAAAAAGATAGAACAAAATTTCCAGTTAGAAAGTTTTAGAGCATCAATTAATTAGTAGAATACTACATTCGATTTACATGGATAAGATAAATCTTCGCATGTTTACCCAAAAATATCCGAAATCGATGCACTGCATTTTGTGTAAACGTTTGAATGGAATAGTCAGGAGTATGAAGTAGTACGCACAATTTATGCTATAAACACGTACTTATCTCAATACATTTTGATAACATCACATAAAAAAAAGACAAACTGTCTCACAGTGATAAAAAAGTTAATATTCAGTATGTTCGAAAACTTCGCCATTGCTAACGATACACGTTTGTATTCGTGAGAGTAACTCTGCGTACACATTTCTCAGTATGGAACGTCTATTGCAAGCTTCTTCAATACGATGACATAGATTTAACCCTTTTAAGGGCGGTGGCTAGACGGTCTAGCCACCTAATTTTAATTCCAAAACTGACAAATGGCACAAAGAATATTTTAATAAAATTTTGGTTTTGAAATGAAAGTGAAAATTAGCGGGTTTTTATTTTCTGAGAAATTCGTTTGAATATTCTGGTGTCAGTCAATTATTTCATCAGTTTACGAACAGAATTCTTCTAGCCCTGAAAGGGTTATTCTAAAATTTTAAATGCATTGGAAATTAAATCTTTACAGACATTGCAGCACAGTACAACGTCACAATCCGCAATTGTGCACTGCTACATTTCCAGACTGTGAAAAAACAAAGTAGAATCGTCGCTCATCGATTTCGGACATTTTTTGATATGGAGGCGAAGATTTATCTTATCCGTGTGAACGAAATGTCATTTCGTACTAATTAATTGGTGCTCTAAAACTTTGTAATTGGAAAATTTGAACTACCTCTTTTCGTTTTCGATTTGCAATGGCTATCTTCCAAATTTTGTCACTAAAGGTGCTGCTGTCGTTTGAATTAGGTCGGACGTAGTCGCTTTACTGTACCGTTACCTCACTTGTATAGCTGTAGCTCTCTCCGTTCGCAAGTAGGGTGTATTCCGATCCAAACTGCTAATTCTCTGATTCATTTTAAAATTCATTTTTGCTCTCAAACGCATCAAACTGGCAAATTCTCTTATTTAGAAACTATATAATGTGCCGTGCTTCTTAATTTTTTGATAAATGCAGAAAATACTGTAAAAAACGCTGTCAAAGTTGGCGTTTTGAACCGAATTTTCCGAAGCGGCCGATCTGGGAATGAAAAAAATGGTCATACTGAGAAAATAATTGTTTAAAAATCAAATTCTAATTAATTGAGCTGAAAATGAAATCACACGGCACATTAAACATGTCTTCAGAAATCACCCCAGCAAGTTTCATGTTTTTAGTTTTAAAAATGAGTCTGAAAATGTATCAGAAAATTTCGAGCTGTTGAGGGTAGAAAAATATTTTTTCGAATACACCCTTAAAGGGACTTTCCTTTGCACCCTTGATAGTATACAGCTATACCTAACCCTACGTTATATAGTTTTTACAAAGTCTTAGTATTCTTTTAGAAAACGGTAATTTTTTTAATAATACACTTACTAATTCATATATTATTGTACGGAATCCTCTGTGCGCGAGTAATACTCGCACTTGACCGTTTATTTTGAGTATTTTTAATGAAAAGAAAAATGTATTTTTTAGGGTTTTTTAAATTTTCAAATTTGAGAGTTTTTTTTAACAAGGTTTCCTTTGAGTGATAGTTATATCCTTAATTCATTCTATAGAGTAAAGTTTCCGGATCATTTTAAAGCAAAAATTAGATTTTTATGTCAATTCATAGTTAAGATATCTCACGGATGGTGATACGACACCTAAATTTTTTTCAAAAATTGTGTTACATAAATTTTGCTATATTTTTAATTTTATTACATTGAAGTTCTTCATTTTATAACTTTATAAGACTACAAACATACTTTAAAAGTATCAGAAAGTTTAAATTAGTTACATTGAATACTTCTGTTAGGTAGCTTTCATTACAAAAAGCTACCTGTTGCAGCCGTTCGGAGGAAAGCGATTTCAAAAAATTTTGGTATATTTTCATCGATCATGACCCCCAGACCCCGAAACCACCCTCCGTTCAAAATTGACATATATATATATATATATCCATATATATATATATATATATATATATACTAGCAAACCCCGCGGCTTTGCTCGCGTAATATTTGAAATATGCCAAGTGATATTTATATGTCTAATTTTTATTAAAAGGTACTAACTAAATTTTTATTTTATTAAAAGGTAATATTTTATTTTATTAAAATGTATTTATTACTTTTAGGAATAATTTAAAAAAATTACTATTTAAAACACAGTTTGTATCATTGTTACACTGCATAAGGCAGAAATGAGACTTAAATTAATAAAACGAAATAAAACTAAATAAATAATAATTTAGAAAATATTTTGAAACTTCTATGCTCAATTAATACGCTCATTTCAGTATTCATTTGAAGTTTCGAATTTTTTAGAAACCATCTTCTTACATCTTAAAATTAACCATCATGTCATATTCCAAGTCCTACCACCATCTATAAACATAAAGGGCTATGTTGAAATAGGAGCTGTCACCATTAATTTGCCAACATTAATTTTGAAATTGGTTTGTTATTTCCTAATATTCCACAGAAACGTAATTTAGAAAGTTTTTAGCTACTGAAACCCTCTGGTGGTAGTGGCACAGACATAAAATATAGCTTATGTTTGAGCAGGTTCTATCACCAACAATTTGTTATCATTATTTTTTTAATCGGTTTGGTATTTGAAAAGATTACATAAAAATTGTAATTTATAACGCTTTTCGCTCACTTCATCTTTTTAAATTTGAAATTTTCTTTCGACAGTTCATAGAAAGCAGTTGCATCTTGTAAGTAAATAACATGCCATACTTCAAAGTGTTAGTTACCCTTCAGTTACGCAAAAAACGCAAATTAGAACATGTTTTGCTTTTTCAAACCTCAGATGGTAGTGACAGCAACATAAAATATAACCTATGTTATAGCAGGGACTGTCACCATTGATTTGCAACCATTACTTTTGAAATAGCTTTGGAATTTCCCGAGATTGAGTAGAAATCGCAATTTAGAAAGTTTTTAGAACGCTTTTCGCGCATTTTCACCCCTTTTTAAATTTCCAATTTTTTCGAGACTGTTCTTAAAGATCCTTTATATGTAATACATATGTACCTTGCCTAATTTTAAGTTGCTAGCCCCAACCGATCACAAAAATTGAAATTTGGAACGATTTTTTGCTACTGCAACGTCTAGGTGATAGTGATACCGACTTAAAATAGCGTCTATGTTAGAGCAGAGGCTGTCAGCATCAATTTCTTAACATTACTTTTGAAATCAGTTTGATTCTTCCTAAGATATTGGTGACAAATCGGCATTTAGAACGTTTTTAGAACGCTTTTCGCTCATTTTGCTCCTGCATCTCCTCTGGGTGAGTGGAAACATATATAAGATATAGCCTATCTTGGAGCAAGATCTGTCACCATCATTTTAACACCATTATATTTGAAATCGGTTCAGTATTTCCTGAGATTGCATAGAAATTCCAATTTAAAACGTTTTTTACAACGCTTTTTGCGCATTTAGACCCCCCCCCCCTTTTAAATTTCGATTTTTTTAGGAAATGTCCATTGATATCTTATAACTAACTACCATTCTAAATTTCACGATTCAAGGCCCTTCCGTCACGCAAAAACAGCAATTTAGAACGTTTTTCTCCTGCAGCACCTTTGGGGTAGTGGTACCGACAGAAAACATAGCCGATGTTGGAGCAAGGATTTTCACCATCATTTTGACGCCATTATTTTTTAAATCGGTTTGGTATTTCCTGAGATTGTGTAGAAACTACCATTTAGAACGTTTTTTAGAACGCTTTTCGCGCATTTTCACCCCTTTTAAATTTCGAATTGTTTAAGAACTGTTCTTAGAAATCCTTTATATCTAATAAGTAGCTGATACTTTCAAATTTCATATTTCTAGGCCCATCAGTAACACATAAATCGCATTTTTAGAACGTTTTTTTGCTCCTACACCGCCTTTGGGGTAGTGGCACCGACATAAAATATAGCCTATATTGTAGCAAACGTTGTTACTATCATTTTGACACCAATATTTTTAAAATCGGTTTGGTATTTCCTGAGATTATGTAGAAACTACCATTTAGAACGTTTTTTAGAACGCTTTTTGTGCATTTTCACCCCTTTTAAATTTCGAATTGTTTAAGAACTGTTCTTAGACACCATTTATATCTTATAAGTAACTAATATTCCAAATTTCATATTTCTAGGTCCTTCAGTAACGCAAAAATCGCATTTTTAGAACGTTTTTTGCTCCTGCACCCCCCCCCCTTTGGGGTAGTGGCACCGACATAAAATATAGCCTATGTTCTAAGTTGGACTAACACCATCATTTAGATACCATTACTTTTGAAATCGGTTTGGTATTTCCTGAGATTATGTAGAAACTACCATTTAGAACGTTTTTTAGAACGCTTTTTGTGCATTTTCACCCCTTTTAAATTTCGAATTGTTTAAGAACTGTTCTTAGACACCATTTATATCTTATAAGTAACTAATATTCCAAATTTCATATTTCTAGGTCCTTCGGTAACGCAAAAATCGCATTTTTAGAACGTTTTTTGCTCCTGCACCGCCTTTGGGGTAGTGGCACCGACATAAGATATAGCCTATGTTCTAAGTTTGGCGAACACCATCATTTTGATACCATTACTTTTGGAATCGGTTCGGTAGTTCCTGAGCTTATCTCCGACAAATAAACAATTTTTTCCTCTTTATAATATGACTAGCAAACCCCGCGGCTTTGCTTGCGTAATATTTGAAATATGCCAAGTTATATTTATATGTCTAATTTTTTTTTAAAGGTACTAACTAAATTTTTACTTATTACTTTTAAGAATAATTCAAAAATTACTATTTAAAATACAATTTGATTAAACATCATTAATACACTGCATTAGCAGAAAGGAGACTTAAATTAATAAAACTAAATAAATGATAATTTTGAAAAATTTTGAAACCTTTATGCTCATTTAATACGCTCATTTCAGTATTCATTTGAAGTTTTGAATTTTTTAGAAACCATCTTCTTACATCTTAAAATTAACTATCATGTCAAATTCCAAGTCCTACCATCTCTCTCAACAGAAAGGGCTACGTTGAATAAGGAACTATCACCATTAATTTGCCAACATTAATTTTGAAATCGGTTTGTTATTTTTAATATTCCACAGAAACGTAATTTAGAAAGCTTTTAAAGGCCTTTTATAGAACCTTTGTTGTTCCTGTAAACTCCAGGTGGTAGAATCATTGGCCTGTGTAGGATCAGAGACTGTTACCATTGATTCGCAACTATTACTTTTATAATCAGTTTATATTCCCTGAAATTGCATAGATATCGTAATTTAGGAATTTTTTAGAATGCTTTTCACACCTCCCCTTCACTTCACGCCTTTTTAATTCGAATTTACTTTCGACAGTCCTTCGAGGGCATTTATATTTTATAAGTAACTACCATGTCATATTTAAAGTTTCTAGCCATTTCAGTATCACAGAAATCGCAATTTAGAAAGTTTTTAGCTCCTGTAACCCTCTGGTGGTAGTGGCACAGATATAAAATATAGCTTATGTTTGAGCAGGTTCTAACACCAACAATTTGTCATCATTATTTTTTAAATCAGTTTAGTATTTGATAAGATTGCATAAAAATTGTAATTTATAACGCTTTTCGCTACTTCATCTTTTTAAATTTGGAATTTTCTTTCGACTGTTCTTAGAAAGCAGTCGCATCTTGTAAGTAAATACCATGCCATACTTCAAAGTGTTAGATCCCTCAGTTGTGCAAAAAACGCAAATTAGAACGAACATGCTTTGCTTTTGCAACCCTCAGATGGTAGTGACAGCAACATAAAATATAACCTATGTTATAGCAGGGACTATCACCATTGATTTGCAACCATTACTTTTGAAATAGCTTTGGTATTTCTTGAGATTGAGTATAAACAGCAATTTAGAACGTTTTTAGAACGCTTTTCGCGCATTTTCACTCCTTTTTAAATTTCTAATTTTTTCGAAACTGTTATTAAAGATCATTTATATCTAATACATATGTATCTTGCCTAATTTTAAGTTGCTAGCCCGTACCGATCACAAAAGTCGAAATTTAGAATGCTTTGATATGATTTTGAATGCGTGATAGTGATACCCACATAAAATAGCGTCTATGTTAGAGCAGAGTCTGTCAGCATCAATTTCCTATCATTTCTTTTGAAATCAGTTTGATTCTTCCTGAGATATCGCTGGCAAATCGGCATTTAGAAAGTTTTTAGAACGCTTTTCGCGCATTATTCTCCTGCATCTCCTCTGGGGTAGTGGAAAAAGATATAAAATATAGCCTAACTTGGAGCGAGATCTGTCAGCATAATTTTTACACCATTATATTTGAAATCGGTGCAGTACTTCCTAAGATTGCATAGAAATAGCAATTTAGAACGTTTTTTACAACACTTTTTGCGCATTTTTAATCCCTTTTAAATTTCGACTTTTTTAGGAAATGTCCTTAGAGATCATTTATATCTTATAACTAATTACCATTCCAAATTTCACGATTCTAGGCCCTTCCGTAACGCAAAAATCGCAATTTAGAACGTTTTTCCCCTGCACCCCCTTTGGGGTAGTGTCACCAACGTAAAACATAGCCTATGTTGGAGCAATGCATCACCGTCATTTTGACACCATTAATTTTTAAATCGATTTGGTATTTCCTGAGATTGTGTAGAAATCGCCATTTAGAACGTTTTTTAGAACGCCTTTCGCGCATTTTCACCACTTTTAAAATTCGAATCGTTTAAGAACTGTTCTTAGAAATCCTTTATACCTAATAAGTAGCTAATATTTCAAATTTCATATTTCTAGGCCCTTCTGTAACACATAAATCGAATTTTTAGAACGTTTTTTGATCCTGCACCCCCTTTGGGGTAGTGGCACCGACATAAAACATAGTCTATCTTAGAGCAAGCGTTGTCACCATCATTTTGACGCCAATATTTTTTAAATCGGTTTGGTATTTTCTGAGATTATGTAGAAACTATCATTTAGAACGTTTTTAGAACACTTTTTGTGCATTTTCATCCCTTTTAAATTTCGAATTGTTTAAGAACTGTTCTTAGACATCATTTATATCTTATAAGTAACTAATATTCCAAATTTCATATTTCTAGGCCCTTCAGTAACGCAAAAATCGCGTTTTTAGAACGTTTTTTGGTTCTGCACCCCCTTTGGGGTAGTGCCACCGACATAAAACATAGCCTATCTTAGAAAAAACGTTGTCACCATCATTTTGACACCAAAATTTTTTAAATCGGTTTGATACTTCCTGAGATTATGTAGAAACTACCATTTAGAACGTTTTTTAGAACGCTTTTTGTGCATTTTCACCCCTTTTAAATTTCGAATTGTTTAAGAACTGTTCTTAGACATCATTTATATCTTATAAGTAACTAATATTCCAAATTTCATATTTCTAGGCCCTTCAGTAATGCAAAAATCGCGTTTTTAGAACGTTTTTTGCTCCTGCACCCCCTTTGGGTAGTGGCACCGACATAAAATATAGCCTATGTTCTAAGTTGGACTAACACCACCATTTTGATAGCATTACATTTGGAATCGGTTCGGTAGTTCCAGAGCTTACTTCCTACAAATAAACAATTTTTACCTCTTTATAATATGAGTATAGATGACTAGCAAACCCCGCGGCATTGCTCGCGTAATATTTGAAATATGCCAAGTGATATTTATATGTCTAATTTTTATTAAAAGGTACTAACTAAATTTTCATTTTATTAAAAGTTAATATTTTATTTTATTAAAACTTTTTTCTATTAAAAGGTACTTATTACTTTTAGGGATAATTCAAAAATTACTATTTAAAACACAGTTTGATTAAACATCATTATTATACTGCAATAGGCAGAAATGAGACTTAAATTAATAAAATGAAATAAAACTAAATAAATGATAATTTAGAAAATATTTTGAAATTTTTATGCTCAATTAATACGCTCAATTCAGTATTCATTTGCAGTTTTGAATTTTTTAGAAACCATCTTCTTACATCTTAAAATTAACCATCATGTCAAATTCCAAGTCCTACCTTCTCTCTCAACATAAAGGGCTATGTTGAAACAGGAACTGTCACCATTAATTTGCCAACATTAATTTTGAAATCGGTTTGATATTTACTAATATTCCACAGAAACGTAATTTAAAAAGCTTTTAAAGCCCTTTTTTGGAACGTTTGTTGTTCCTGTTAATCCCAAGTGGTAGAATCACCGGCCTAAAATATAGCCTGTGTAGTTTTATATTCCCTGAAATTGCATAGTATCGTAATTTAGAACTTTTTTAGAATGCTTTTCGCACCACCCCTTCGCTTCACACCTTATTAATTCGAATTTATTTTCGACGTTCCTTCGACGGCATTTATATTTTATAAGTAACTACCATGTCATATTTAAAGTTTCTAGCCTTTTCAGTATCACAGAAATCGCAATTTAGAAAGTTTTTAGCTCCTTCAATCCTCTGGTGGTAGTGGAACAGACATAAAATATAGCTTATGTTTGAGCAGGTTCTATCACCAAAATTTGTCATCATTATTTTTTTAATTGGTTTGGTAATTTATAAGTTTGCTTAAAAATTGTAATTTATAACGCTTTTCACTCACTTCATTTTTTTTTTAATTTGGAATTTTCTTTCGACTGTTCTTAGAAAGCAGTTGCATCTTGTAAGTAAATACCATGCCATACTACAAAGTGTTAGACCCCTCAGTTGTGTAAAAAACGCAAATTAGAATATGTTTTGATTTTGCAACCCTCAGATGGTAGTGACAGCAACATAAAATATAACCTATGTTATAGCAGGGACTGTCACCATTGATTTGCAACCATTACTTTTGAAATAGCTTTGGTATTTCCTTAGACTGAGTAGAAATCGCAATTTAGAACGTTTTTAGGACGCTTTTCGCGCATTTTCACCCCTTTTTAAATTTCCAATTTTTTCGAAACTGTCCTTAAAGATCATTTATATCTAATAAATATGCACCTTGCCTAATTTTAAGTTGCTAGCCCCTACCGATCACAAAAATCGAAATTTAGAACGCTTTTTTGCTCCTGCAACGTCTTGGTGATAGTGATACCGGCACAAAATAGCGTCTATGTTAGACCAGAGGCTGTCAGCATCAATTTCCTACCATTACGTTTTAAATCAGATTCATTCTTCCTGAGATATTACCGACAAATCGGCATTTAGAACGTTTTTAGAATGCTTTTCGCGCATTTTGCTCCTGCATCTGCTCTGGGGTAGTGGAAACAGTTATAAAATATAGCGAAGCAAGATCTATCACTATCATTTTTACACCATTATATTTGAAATCGGTTCATTACTTACTGAGATTGCATATAAATCGCAATTTAGAATTTTTTACAACGCTTTTTGCGCATTTTGACCCCCTTTTAAATTTCGATTGTTTTAGGAAATGTCCTTAGAGATCATTGATATCTTATAACTAACTACCATTCCAAATTTCACGATTCTAGGCCCTCCCGTAACGCAGAAGCTGCAATTTAGAACTTTTTTCTCCTGCACCCCTTTTGGGGTAGTGGCACCGACATAAAACATCGCCTATGTTGGAGCAAGGGTTGCCACCCTCATTTTGACGCTATTATTTGTTAGATCGGTTTGGTATTTCCTGAGATTGTGTAGAAACCTCCATTAGAACGTTTTTTAGAACGCTTTTCCGCATTTTCACCCCTTTTAAATTTCGAATTGTTTAAGAACTGTTCTTAGAAATCCTTTATATGTAATAAGTAGCTAATATATCAAATTTCATGTTTTTAGGCCCTTCGGTAACGCAAAAATTTCATTTTTAAAACGTTTTTTTTCCTGCACCCCCTTTCGGATAGTGGCACCGACATAAATCATAGCCTATGTTGGAGCAAGCGTTGTCACCATCATTTTGACACCAATATTTTTTAAATCGATTTGGTATTTCCTGAGATTGTGTATAAACTACCATTTAGAACGTTTTTTAGAACGCTTTTTGTGCATTTTCACCCCTTTTAAATTTCGAATTGTTTAAGAACTGTTCTTAGACATCATTTATATCTTATAAGTAACTAATATTCAAAATTTCATATTTCTAGGCCCTTCAGTAACGCTAAAATCGCATTTTTAGAACGTTTTTTGCTCCTACACCCCCTTTGGGGTAGTGACACCGACATTAAACACATCCTATCTTGGAGCAAGCGTTGTCACCATCATTATGACTCCAATATTTTTTAAATCGGTTTGGTATTTCCTGAGATTGTGTAGAAACTACCATTTAGAACGTTTTTTAGAACGCTTTTTGTGCATTTTGACCCCTTTTAAATTTCGAATTGTTTAAGAACTGTTCTTAGACATTATTTATATCTTATAAGTAACTAGTATTCAAAATTTTATATTTCTAGGCCCTTGAGTAACGCTAAAATCGCATTTTTAGAACGCTTTTTGCTCCTACACCCCCTTTGGGGTAGTGACACCGGCATAAAACATAGCCTATCTTGGAGCAAGCGTTGTCACCATCATTATGACACCAATATTTTTTAAATCGGTTTGGTATTTCTTGAGATTGTGTAAAAACTACCATTTAGAACGTTTTTTAGAACGCTTTTTGTGCATTTTCACCCCTTTTAAATTTCGAATTGTTTAAGAACTGTTCTTAGACATCATTTATATCTTATAAGTAACTAATATTCAAAATTTCATATTTCTAGGCCCTTCAGTAACGCTAAAATCGCATTTTTAGAACGTTTTTTGCTCCTACACCCCCTTTGGGGTAGTGGCACCGATATAAGATATAGCCTATGTTCTAAGTTGGACTAACACCATCATTTTGATACCATTACTTTTGGAATCGGTTCGGTAGTTCCTGAGCTTACCTCCTACAAATAAACAATTTTTTCCTCTTTATAATAGGAGTATAGATGACTAGCAAACCCCGCGGCTTTGCTCGCGTCATATTTGAAATATGCCAAGTGTTACTTATGTCTAACTTTTATTAAAAGAAATTATACTTTTAGAAATAATTCAAAAATTGCTATTTAAAACATAGTTTCACTAAACTTCATTATTACACGGCATTAGGCAGAAATTAGACTTAATAAAAAGAAATAAAATAAATGATAATTTAGAAAATATTTTGAAACTTTTATGCTCAATTAATACGCTTATTTCAGTATTCATTTGAAGTTTTGAATTTTTTAGAAACCATCTTCTTACATCTTAAAATTAACCATCATGTCAAATTCCAAGTCCTACCACCTCTCTCAACATAAAGGGCTATGTTGAAATAGGAACTGTCACCATTAATTTGCCAATATTAATTTTGAAATCGGTTTGTTATTTCCTAATATTCCACAGAAACGTAATTTAGAAAGCTTTTAAAGGCCTTTTTTAGAACTTTGTTGTTCCTGTGAACCCCAGGTGGTAGAATCACCGGCATAAAATATAGCCTGCTAAGGATCAGAGATTGTTATCATTGATTCGCTATTATGACTTTTATAATCGGTTTATATTCCCTGAAATTGCATAGAAATCGTAATTTAAGACTTTTTTAGAGCGCTTTTCGCACCTCCCCTTCGCTCCATCCCTTTTTAATTCGAATTTATTTTCGAATGTCCTTCGAGGGCATTTATATTTTATAAGTAACTACCACGCTAAAAAGTTTCTAGTCTCTTCAGTATCACAGAAATCGTAATTTAGAAAGTTTTTTGCTGCTGCAACCCTCTGGTGGTAGTGGCACAGACATAAAATACAGCTTATGTTTGAGCAGGTTCTATCACCAACAATTTGTCACGATTATTTTTTACATCGGTTTGGTATTTGATAAGTAATTGCATAAAAATTGTAATTTAGAACGTTTTCAGAACGCTTTTCGCTCACTTTATCCTTTTAAATTTTGAATTTTCTTTCGACTGTACTTAGAAAGCAGTTGCATCTTGTAAGTAAATACCATGCCATATTTCAAAATGTTAGACCTCTCAGTTATGCAAAAAACGCAAATTAGAACATGTTTTGCTCTTGCATCCCCAGATGGTAGTGACAGCAACATAAAATATAGCCTATGTTGGAGCAGGGACTGTCACCATCAATTTCCAACCATTACTTTTGAAATAGGTTTGTTATTTCATGAGATTGAGTAGAAATTGCAATTTAGAACGTTTTCACAACTTTTTTATAAAGCTTTTCGTTCATTTTCACCCCTTTTAAGTTTCAGATTTTTTCGAAACTGTGCTTAAAGATCATTTATATTTAATAAATATGTACCTTGCCTAATTTAAAGTTGCTAGTTTTTAGCCCCTACCGATCACAAAAATCGAAATTTAGAACGTTTTTTGCTCCTGCAACCTCCAGATGATAATGAAACCGACCTGAAATAGCGTCTATGTTAGCATCAATTTGCCTACTACTACTTCTGAAATGAGTTTGATTCTTCCTGAGATTGCTCACAAATCGTTCTAAATGAACATTTTTAGAATGCTTTTCGCGCATTTTCATCACTTTTTAAATTTCAAATTTTTAAAGAAATGTTCTTAGAGATTATTTATATCTAATAAATATATACCATGCAAAATTTCATGAATCTAGCTCCTTCCATAATTCAAAAATCGCATTTTTAGAATGTTTTTAGTTCCTGCATCTTCTCTGGGGTAGTGGAAACAGACACAAAATATAGCCTATCTTGGAGCAAGAGCTGTCACCATCATTATTACACCAATATATTTGAAATCGGTTCAGTACTTCCTGACGGTGGAACAGACATAAAATATAGCTTATGTTTGAGCATGTTCTATCACTAAAATTTGTCATCATTATTTTTTTAATCGGTTTGGTAATTTATAAGTTTGCTTAAAAATTGTAATTTATAACGCTCACTTCATTTTTTTTAATTTTTAATTTTCTTTCGACTGTTCTTAGAAAGCAGTTGCATCTTGTAAGTAAATACCATGCTATACTTCAGAGTGTTAGACCCCTCAGTTGTGCGAAAAATGCAAATTAGAACATGTTTTGCTTTTGAAACCCTCAGATGGTAGTGACAGCAACATAATATATAACCTATGTTATAACAGGGACTGTCACCATTGATTTGCAACCATTAATTTTGAAATAGCTTTGGTATTTCATTAGAT
The DNA here is from genome assembly GCA_963932465.1 of Maratus speciosus. Taxonomy (NCBI): domain Eukaryota; kingdom Metazoa; phylum Arthropoda; class Arachnida; order Araneae; family Salticidae; genus Maratus; species Maratus speciosus. Next base: position 573,189,328 of record OZ010793.1, read on the forward strand.
TGAGTAGAAATCGCAATTTAGAACGTTTTTAGGACGCTTTTCGCGCATTTTCACCCCTTTTTAAATTTCCAATTTTTTCGAAACTGTTCTTAAAGATCATTTATATATAATAAATATGTACCTTGCCTAATTTTAAGTTGCTAGCCCCTACCGATCACAAAAATCGAAATTTAGAACGCTTTTTCTCTCCTGCAACGTCTAGGTGATAGTGATACCGACATAAAATAGCGTCTATGTTAGAGCAGGGGCTGTCAGCATCAATTTCCTACCATTACGTTTGAAATCAGATTCATTCTTTCTGAGATATTGCCGACAAATCGGCATTTAGAATGTTTATAGAACGCTTTTCGCGCATTATACTCCTGTATCCCCTCTGGGGTAGTCGAAACACATATAAAATATAGCCTATCTTGGAGCAAGATCTGTCCCCATCATTTTTACACCATTATATTTGAAATCGGTTCAGTACTTCCTGAGATTGCATAGAAATCGCAATTTAGAAAGTTTTTTACAACGCTTTTTGCGCATTTTGAACCCCTTTTAAATTTCGATTTTTTTAGGAAATGTCCTTACAGATCATTGATATCTAATAACTAACTACCATTCCAAATTTCACGATTCTAGGCTCTTCGGTAACGCAAAAGTCCCAATTTAGAACGTTTTTCTCCTACACCCCCTTTGGGGTAATGGCACCGACATAAAACATCGCCTATGTTGGAGCAATGGTTGGCCGCATCATTTTGACGCCATTTTTTTAAAAATCTGTTTGGTATTTCCTGAGATTGTGTAGAAACCACCATTAGAACGTTTTTTAGAACGCTTTCCGGGCATTTTCACACCTTTTAAATTTCGAATTTTTTAAGAACTGTTCTTAGAAATCCTTTATATCTAATAAGTAGCTAATATTTCAAATTTCATATTTCTAGGCCCTTCAGTAACACGTAAATCGCATTTTTAGAACGTTTTTTGCTCCTGCACCCCCTTTGGAGTAGTGACACCGGCATAAAAAATAGCCTATCTTACAGCAAGCGTTGTCACCATCATTTTGACACCAATATTTTTTAAATCGGTTTGGTATTTCCTGAGATTGTGTAGAAACTACCATTTAGAACGTTTTTTAGAACGCTTTTTGTGCAGTTTCCCCCATTTTAAATTTCGAATTGTTTAAGAACTGTTCTTAGACATCATTTATATCTTGTGAGTAACTAATATTCAAAATTTTATATTTCTAGGCCCTTCAGTAACGCTAAAATCGCATTTTTAGAACGTTTTTTGATCCTACACCCCCTTTGGGGTAGTGGCACCGACATAAAACATAGCCATCTTGGAGCAAGCGTTGTCACCATCATTTTGACACCAATATTTTTTAAATCGGTTTGGTATTTCCTGAGATTGTGTAGAAACCACCATTTAGAACGTTTTTTAGAACGATTTTCGCGCATTTTCACACCTTTCAAATTTCGAATTTTTTAAGAACTGTTCTTAGAAATCCTTTAAATCTAATAAGTAACTAATATTCAAAATTTCATATTTCTAGGCCCTTCAGTAACGCTAAAATCGCATTTTTAGAAGGTTTTTTGCTCCTACACCCCCTTTGGGGTAGTGACACCGACATAAAACGTAGCCTATCTTAGAGCAAGCGTTGTCACCATCATTTTGACACCAATATTTTTTAAATCGGTTTGGTATTTCCTGAGATTGTGTAGAAACTATCATTTAGAACGTTTTTTAGAACGCTTTTTGTGCATTTTCACCCCTTTTAAATTTCGAATAGTTTAAGAACTGTTCTTAGACATCATTGATATCTTATAAGTAACTAATATTCAAAATTTCGTATTTCTAGGCCCTTCAGTAACGCTAAAATCGCATTTTTAGAACGTTTTTTGCTCCTACACCCCCTTTGTGGTAGTGACACCGACATAAGATATAGCCTATGTTCTAAGTTGGACTAACACCATCATTTTGATACCATTACTTTTGGAATCGGTTCGGTAGTTCCAGAGCTTACCTCCTACAAATAAACAATTTTTTCCTCTTTATAATAGGAGTATAGATGATGATGATGATGATGATGAAGTATAGATAGATATATATATATCTGACCTTTGTCACACTGTAACTCTCTTATTTATGAACCGATTTGGATGTAATTCAGTGTGTACATAGTACATACCAATGTCTCGACCGAGTTTGTTGGCCAGCTTCATCCGCCATTTTGTTTCAAAATGGCGGCCATTTAAAATGTTTTTAAAAATTAAAAATTTGAAATGTGGTACCAAAAAATTGAAAATGCAAAAATATTTTTTTCTTATGTATTTGATCTTTATACAAAGATTCCGGAGCAGTTTTCGTTTCGTCTATATCTTAAAAAATGGCTGAGTTATAGCATTTTGAATTTCTAGCGTGGCTGACATTTTGAAACTACCTGAATTTTGTCACGCGATAAAAGGCGTATTTATGAACCGATTTGGATGTAACTTCGTTTATACATAGTACATACAAATGTCTCGACGAGTTCGTTGGCCAGCTTCATTCGCCATCTTGTTTCAAAATAGCGGCCATTTAAATTTTTAAGAAAAATTTAAACTTGAAATGTGGTACCAAAAAATTGAAAATTGAAAAAAATATTTTTTTCTTATGTTTTTGACATTGATAAAAAGATTCGGGAGCAGTTTTTGTGTCGTCTATATCTTAAAAAATGGCTGAGTTTTAGCATTTTGAATTTCTAGCATGGCTGACATTTTGAAACGTCCTGATTTTCGTCACGTGATAACGGGCGTATTTATGAACCGATTTGGATGTACCTTGCTGTGTACATAGTACATACAGATATCTCGACCGAGTTCGTAGTCCAACTTCATCCGCCATCTTGTTTCAAATTGGCGGCCATTTAAAAAATTAAAAAAAAATTTTAATTTAAAATGAGATACCAAAAAATTGGAAAATGAAAAAGAATTTTTTCGTATGTGTTTGACCTTAATACAAAAATTCCGGAACAGTTTTTGTTTTGTCTGTTTCTAAAAAAATGGCTGAGTTATAGCATTTTGAATTTCTATTGTGGCTGACATTTTAAAACGACCTGATTTTTGTCACGCGATATGAGGCGTATTTATGAACCGATTTGGATGTAACTTGGTCTGTACATAGTACATACCAATGTCTCGACCGAGTTCGTTGGCCAGCTTCATTCGCCATCTTGTTTCAAAAGGGTTGACATTAAAAGAAAATTAAATTTAAAATTTAAAATGAGGTATTAAAAAATTGGAAAAGGAAAATTGAATTTTTTTATGTGTTTGGCCTTGATACAAAGATTCCGGAGCAGTTTTTGTTTCTGAAAATTTGTTCTTTTGTTTATATCTTAAAAAATGGTTGAATTATAGCACTTTGAATTTCTAGCATGGCTAACATTTTGAAACGATCTTGTATTTGTCACGCGATAACACACACGTACTCACCTATTTCGATGTAAGAAGGCATGTGGATAGTATACATCAATATCTCGACCAAGTTCGCTGGCCAGCTTCATTAGCCATCTTGTTTCAAAATGGCGGCCATTAAATTAAAAAAAATTATATTTAAAGTGAGGTGCAAAAAATTTAGAAATTGAAAAGGTTTCTTGCTTAAGTATTTGACCTTGATATAAGGATTCAGGAGCATTTTTTGTTTGTCTTTATCTTAAAAAATGGCTCAGACATAGCAATTTCAATATCTAATGTGGGTGACATTTTGAAAAATCTGATTTTTTGCCTGCGAAAGCCCTCGTATATATCAATTGATTCCGATGTGAGTGAGCATGTGCACAGCAATTACTAAGGTCTCGACCAAGTTCACTGGTTAGCCTCATCCACCATGTTGTCTTAAAATGGCAGGCACTTTAAGAAATCGCCGAATTTGGCAGCCAAATATAAGTTACTTTAAATAAAAGCAGTTTGGATTTAAAGCTGACTAATTTCGCGAAATTCTCATTCATAATGATTTAGTATTAATAAAAATTAGTATTGAATCTCCTATATTCGGTTTCCACTAAATTGAGCTTCGTGTGTTTGAATAATATAAGTTGGCTTTTTTAAAATAAGGAATATGAGAGCTACCTCTTCCTCCCGGCACTTGCCGGAAGGACTTTTTTATATGGACTCGAAGCGAGAGCTCTGTTTACATGTTTTCCGGTATTGATCAAGCCCTGAGCCAATACCGTCTCTGAGCCCCCTTAAGAGGGTGGATGCGAAATTCAATTATTTGTCCGAAAGATGCTATGCTTATTATCTCCTTTTAAAATGCACGCACTTCAATGAATCAACATATATTTAGAATCCTCGTGATGGAGATGAGCATAGATTGCCTTTTAGTTTTAGGACTGTGATAGCGAATTTTGAAGTACAGTAAGAGCGTCGATTATTCGAAGAAATCGGGGCCAACCCTAGTTCGGATAAGCAAAAGTTCGGATAAATGGACAGACAATTTAAGGATGTTCCTGACTATACTAAAATCTTCATAATTTATCCACGCTTCGGATTGATAGCACTAGTTAATGCTGGCATGTTCAAAAATTGTTTTTGTCTTTTTAATTTTATTTTTTTGTTTACATTTTATATAATTTTCTGAACTGCAGAGATTATAATTTAAGCAAAAAATCCTTTGATTGTTGCTTGCTTCATTGTAGACATTCTTTTCAATGCTGCCATATCTCGAATTCTTCTTAAATACGTTAATTGAATAGGATCAACATTCTTCTGCCGTTCGAGCCATTTCATAGCTGTTTCCAAACATTGAAAGGCTTCGTTATGTGATGGACCTGGGTCATTTTCAAAGCATTCGTTTTCATTTTCTTCAATTTCTTTTTCGTCTTGAATCTTATTCACAAACTCATCATCATTTAAAATCTGATATCCAGGTCTAGTAGGGTGTTTGGATAATTGGAAGTTCGTTTTTTAAAAATGTTTTGAGTGAAATAGGTTCTTCGGATAATTGGAAGTTCGGTTAAAAATTTTTTTGAGAGAAATTAGCCGTTCGGCAAATTGGAAGTTCGGTTAAAAATTTTTTTTGAGAGAAATTAGCTGTTCGGATAATCGGAAGTTCGTTTAATTGGAGTTCCGATAATCGACGCTCTACTGTATTAACATGTATGAGATAGAAGGAAGTTTTGGGATTGCCACATCCGACTAGTTTTTAACATAAATCTAAGGAAAACATAATGAGATTCTGTATTAATTAAATCCAGGACTTTCTTATTTTTTAGAAGATTATTACTTGTAACACTGTATTTTATATGAAATGCAATATTATTAAGTATATTGCTCTTTAGAATTAAGAAGAAAAAGGTGCGTCATCTTACTGGTTTCCGACCGCAGAATAATCCATCCCATGAGTGGTATAACCGTATGGTGCCCAACATGCAGGAAAGTAATCTGGCTTTGTTTTTTCCTTAAAACAAAAAATACCTGGATAAAAAAGAAAAGAAGAGTTCTACTTTAACATCCAATCTTCACAGTTATAATAATAATTATTATTATTGTTTTAAAATTGGCACAAAAATTCTGATGATAGGAAAAAATGGTACTTTTCCACTATAGGAGACTTGGCGTTTTTTCTTCTAAAAAGCTCGGCGCAATTCGGGTATCAGAAAGTGAGATTTGATGCCACGTAATATAAACAGTTATGGAAAGAAACCTAATGAACTTTTATGCTTGTTACTTTTTTCAATGTTAATAAGTAGAAAGTACTGTATTCGTGAAAAAATTCGACTTCAAATTTTTGACGGACTAATACGTTTTAAAAGGTCCTGAACAAGATTTGACTGTTTTTAGAAAATGCCTGTCTGTGAGTCTGTGAGTCTGTCTGTATGTGAGAAAAATGTTGTGGGCGCTCTATCAGAAGAAGTAAATGCACAGAATATAACAAAACTTTAGACTCAGTTATACCTCCACTGTAAAAAATATCGCTGTAACTTTACAACAGAAATGGTGGCAACTAAGTTGCTACCAAATGTGGCATAAGGAAACACCACCAGTAAATTGGTGCAATGAAACACCACCAGTAAATTGGTGTAATGGAACACCGATAATTAACTGGTGTAAAAAACACCATTTTTGGTGAAAAGTTTCACCTACACTGATTTGATGTACTTTATAAATTTTTTAATTTTTTGAGCAAAAAAAAAAAAAAAAAAAAAAAATCCCAAGGAAAACGTTTCTCATTTTAAATGAAATATCAATTTTTAAATGTCACTCTTAAAAAAAAAATAAATAATACAAGAGCAAATAAAATAATGAACAAAACTTTCCATATTATCTCATCCCTTATACATATTTATCTCATTATGCGTATTTAGTATTGCAATTATATTTACTGCTGCAGACATATGATTTATAAAAGGGGCTAATATGATTAATTAGCGATTCAAATAACCCAAAATTATTGTATTTTTTTAAAGCTTTTGCAGGGGTTTTTAATCCACCTCCCTTCTCTTTAGTGCTCCACTTTAAGAAAGCTTTAGATTTAACTTTTTAAAATTCAAAACAAATCAAATTTCAGGGAGAATGAGCCTGGATGTATCAGCGTTATATGTTGCAAACTGATTTCCCACTTATTACCCGTATACTTCAAATCAAAAACCCATACCATTGCAAGGTATTCAAGGGAAAATGTTCTTGTTTAGGATAAAGTAGAAGATATTTTCCATTCAAATAGAAAATTTTCTTAGAAAAACATTTCCTTACATTTTAAAACTTGAATCTTTTGAACGGACCTATAAAAGTAATAAAGCTCGAGACGGGCGAGACGAAAAACATTCTTGCAGACCCAGGTATCGACCGGAGTAGCTCAGTGGTCAGAGCAGCAGTCTTGAATACTGTGGTCCCGGGTTTGATTCCTGGCTCTGGCTAATTTTTCACTCCAGTTGGGTTTATTGTATTTATTGTATGTATGTCTTTATAATATTTATATATACCTTTAACTGTTGAATGCAGGCGTTATTTATGTGTGTATGTGTGTTTTAATATATATTGTAGTATGTGTGTTTTATGACATTTTTATCATTCATATGATTGTGAAATCAAAAATAAAGAATGACTTTATCATAGAAACTCGACAAAGCTTCTCGCCAAGCTAAAGAAGCAACAATACAATGAACCATAAATGAAAGGAATTTCCGCCAATTGATGGCAAACGATTTTAAGAAAATTTTTTAGTACTCTGTCTAGTTTATATTTTGCGGACAGATCAAAACGTGTTTTGACTCCTCTATATCTCGCGTTTTATTTATCATACAAACAAAATTCTTGTTTCTATGGAATGGGGCGTGCCAAGGGACTAAGAAAACTAAAACTAAGCGGAACCCGACAAATAGGTTTTTAGTAAATGCGATTTTAAAAGTGCTGTTTTTTGGACTTTTTAAATTCTTGTTCAGAACAAAAAGGGTTGATAGGGGTACAGCGATGTGTAATTAACGGACTTTTATGCAATTTGCTCCATTTGAATTGTTTTTATGAGTATTTCAAACCTTTGTAAGTTTCATGTAAAAATATTAATTAGTTTTGGATTTATACCAGTTTAAAGTAATTGATTTCTATATTTAAAATAGAGCAAAAAAATATTAAAGGACCTAACTCTTGTCGAAATGGTCGTATACACATGATATTAAGATACGTTACTAGAGTCGACCCATTTAAGCTTTTTATTGTAAAATAGACTAGTAAAAAATCTTAAGCTCAATTATGATCGCGAAGGTAATCCCTTCTATATATAAAAAAAAGTAACGATTTGGAAATGGACCAATGAAAATCTGCGTAGATACCGCGAAACGCATCTGATTGGTCAGAGCTTTCTGACGCTATAAAGGTGGTTACCAGGGGGGGGGGGAGCTCTGTCGCCAAACGTCGCCAAGTTTGTCGCCATCTTGGCGATATATCGCCAAATTTGGCGACCAATATAAGTCTCTAAAAGTGACGCCAACTTGGCGCTATTTCCAGTATTTCGCCAAATTTCCATAGACTCATTAAAATCCAACAGGGTTTTTACTTCCTTGCAGAAAATCAACAAATTGAGATATTTCAATGCAACGAAAACTAATATTAGCTTATGAATAGAGCTTAATTGAACTATTTACATTATTTTTAAGCACAAACACTAACTATAAACAATATTTGTAACACTATATATATAATTTTATGTTTAATAATTCTTATAATTATGAAATTCTGTAAGCTCTAATGATTGTGTGCTCGGAGATGAAGATATAAAATTGTCAGGAGTTGGGGAGGTGCGCGTTTTTACCAAATGGAATATTAGGTTGAGCAAAAAGTTCTGGGAAATTTTTAATCTAATAGATAACAGAATTTGTATCATATATAGGAGTAGTAGTGGTACAGTCCAGACGTGGCTGCATCCGATTATGGCCTGTTTCGATCAATGCGACAATTTTTCAAGGGCCGTCGATTTGAATTCTTTACTGAAGTTCAAGAAGCATGTCAAGAGTTTTTCGATTCCAAGGAGCCGCCACGGTACTCCCAGCAAATCCGGAAACTGGCAGAACGATGGCAGAAAGTCGTGGACTATGATGGTCTCTACTTTGAAGAATAGTCCTTGTTGCCTTTGTTGTTAATTTGCGCGTAACAACGCAAGTTTTACAAATTTCCCAGAAATTTTTGCTCAACCTAGTATAAAAATTGCATGCATAGAAAATGAGGGATCGCCAAGCGATCCAGAATGGAAACGCGAGACAATTACGTCTGGCTAGAAAATTGGCTAGAAAATAGGGATTGCTTCACGATACCGAATAGAATCCCGAAGCGATTACGCGGGGTTTGGTGAGCGTAGCAAGCAGGGGGGCTTACCCCCTAGAGATATATAAATTGCATTCCGGATAGCTATTAGCCCGAATATATATATATTTTTTTTACATGTGGCTCTCGTACCAGACATGTGGTATTCAGATACAACATTAATACTTTTCTAGTTTAATTATGCTGGTGAAAAGGAAATTTTAAAAGTGCATCCTTAATTGATCAGTAATATAAATGATTTCAATTATTTTTTCAATGATTTAAAAATTTATATAACATATTTCAATCTATCTTTAACTGTTATTTTAATGGCTGGAAATTTAACAACGGAATTTTTTAAAACTAACAATTAGCTCTAAGATTCTAGATACTCTAACAAGAGAAAGAAAAACGTACCTATTTTGCTATCCTGTGACGGAGTTTTGAAAATATTTTAAAAGAAGGCGCTTAAGGCACGTTTACAGGGTCACTTAAAAGATTTTTTGATAGGACTAAAGTTGTATAAATATCCGATATTTACGCGGGTTGCTGCATTTTAATTGTCTTTATGAGTAGTTCTAATCTTTGCAAGTTTCGTGTAAAACATTAATTAGTTTTTTATTTATACCAGTTTAAAGTAATTTATTCCTATACTTAACATAAAGCAAAGAAATATTAAATGGCCAAACTCTCCTCAAAATGGTCGTATACGCATGATATTAACATACGTTACTACATTTGACCTAAATAAGCTTCCTATATTGTTAAACAGAATTTACGTTTACGAACAGCATTTACGTTTTGTTTACAGAGTAACTCGAAACATCTTTTGATCGGACTAAAGAGATGTGTAATTACCGAATTTTTACGCGGTTTATGAATCAAATGATTATGAAGAAAATTTTGTTAAAGTTCGACTTGAAGTCAATGCTGCTGAGAGAGAAGAAATGAAACAGCTAGAAGCAGAAAAAAGAAGGCTAGAAGCAGAAAAGTACGAAAGAAGGCTAGAAGCAGAAAAGAAAGAAAGAAGGCTAGAAGCAGAAAAGCACGAAAGAAGGATAGAAGCAGAAAAGAAAGAAAGAAGGCTAGAAGCAGAAAAGGAAGAAAGAAGGCTAGAAGCAGAAAGAAGGTTAGAGGAAAAGAAATTGCAAATGGAATACGAATTAAGAAAAATTGAGCTTCAAGGCAATATGACAAGTATAAGTGACGGTTCGGCAGTAACTGGTGCAGGGAAGCAACCAGATTTGTTCAAATTAATGCCACATTTTGACGGGAAGGGTGATATTTGATATTGATATCTATTTAGCTTTATTTGAGAGGCAAATTTCTAGGATGAATCCTTCTATATATATATAAAAAAGTTTTGATTTGGAAATGGACCAATGAAAGTCTGCGTAGATATTCTCGGCCGATCGGCATCCAATTTGAATGCTTAAGCATGGCCTTTCTTCGTTAATATTAAAAAAACTGTTGCATACAAAAATATGAAAATCGTTAGTATTATAGAGAAATGTTTGATAAACACGCTGATTTAGACAGTTTTCAAATCGAAGAATTATTTTAAGAGTAATTTAATGCCAAAGTTGGACAAAATCGTTCCATTAAAAAAGTTTTATTGTAGCAAAAACTATATATGAGAATTTAATCATTTTTAGATCATTTTATACGTTATAAGTTCCCGGTGTACAGATTGCATTTATTTTTTTATTTGACTCATTTTTTGAGGTTTTATTTCTATTTTAAATTCAAATTTTCAGCATTCCGAGAGATATTTTTTATATATTTTAGAAAATCTTATTAATTTAAACTGTTGCCAATTGTATAAATAGCGCAAACAATAATGTTTACTTCAGATTAAAAATTTATTTACACGTGACTATTATAAACAGAAAAAAGCTTTAAAATTAGAATTAAATGATTACATGTTAAAAGCAGGAAAATTACGTCATAAGTACCATATTTACACTTGAATTTTAAAAGAGAAACAAAATGTTAAAATAAAAAAAATATTACGCGTTAAAATTTGTAAATGGAGGAAATTACGTCATATTTAAAATGGCCAAAAATATGGCAAAACAATTTAAATTAAATATATATTTGTTCGAGATATTTTGAGATAATCTTTTCAAATATTATCGTGAATTCGAAGACAGCGCAAATAATATTTCCTTCTAACAACAAAAGTATTTTCACCTGAATATTAATAAGATAAATAAAACTTTGGTGTAAATTACGTCAGATTTAAAACGATACATTTAAAATGAATTATTTAAAAGAACTGTCTTATAGCGCTGTTAAAAAATACCGGGAGACAATGACACTGTTTACTTAATTCATTTTATATTAGATTATTTTCAAATGTTTAACTAATTTTTTAATTAAATACGAAAACAGCCATTGTATTTCTTAACAACAGCAGATTTGGTCTTAAAAATCCCCAATCCAAGGAAAACGAATGGAAACCCGTTTACAGAGAAATCAGTACTGTTTTTTTCTTAAATTTTAATTCATTATTTTCAAAGCCGACCAAATTAGCATGCTTTTTGGATTTTGGTGTGCCTGAACGGGGTTGGCGAGCGGAGCCCCCTAGTATAGTAAAAGAAAATTGGGTAATGCATTTATTAAGTTTAATTCCGCTAGAAATTGCTAAAGTTATAGCTAGAGAACCAGAAACATTAACAAATGACTACGATTACGTAAAAAACCTGCTTCTTAAAAGATTCAAAATGACGCCAGAAGTGTTTAGGCAAAATAAATGTCGCATAAGAAAAAATATTCAGCCACTTGGCGCGATCTAGCATTTGAGTTAAGAAATTATTTGGAAGAATGGATTGGCGGTCTTGATGTATCTAGTTTTGAACCCCTGAAAGAATTAATAGTAGTAGATAAAATCAAGCGAAAATTACCTATAGAAATGAAAGAACATTTTATCGATGATCTTCCAAAAATTAAAAACGCTGAAGTATTAGTAAACAAATTAGACGATTATGAAACAACAAGACGTATTTTTAAAACTATGAATAGAAATTCATACTAATTTGAAGATAGGAAATCGAAAATGCATGAAAATAGTAATACAAAACCATGGTTACCAGCTGAAAGTTATGATAATTTAAGAAAACAACAATTTGTAAATAATAGCAGCCAAAACCCGCGATTATCCAATCACAAAGAAGTGAATTGCGTAGTAATCAAAGGAACGAATAGCGCCAAGCCGGATCGCATGATAGATATTGATATTAACCGGGAAAAGGCACATGTCTTAATTGATACTGGGAGTGATATCAGTTTGGTGAGTTATGAATATTATACAAAGATAGGATCGCCAAAATTATATTTAAATAATATCTCTTTGTCAGGCATAGATGAAGTTGTTGTTTACCCTAAAGAATACTTCCCATATGAATTTGGTATTGAATGTTTTCTAATCGCAGCAAATTTGTATGTATTAAAATCTCTTGCATATGATATGTTATTGGGACATGATGTAATTAGTAAATGAAATTTGGCGATAGACGAAAACGGAATTAAAATCGTTGGCAAACGCAAAAATGTTCAAGTAGGTTACACTGAAGTTCTGAAGAATTCCATTATAAAACTGAATCATGCTGCCAGAAGTAATAATGAAATGAAAGCGTCATCGTTGGATAATTCACGTGATGAAAATATTATAGTTGCAAATGATAATAATGCAGGAAATAATTTCTTGATTAATTTAGCGAGCGTCATAGATGATGGATGGGGAATCTCTGATTCATCTTGGTAAGAATACTCTGCACTATGTTTCCCATATCTATTTTTATTGTAATTTTTATGGTTAAATGTCTGTTTAACATATCTTTGTCCATATCTATTATTGCTTCTGTTATCACTTGGTCTATTAAAATTTCTGTTTTTTCACCTATGATCGAATTTCCTACTGTAACCTTTTACATAGCCTTTTCTACCATGTGCAGGACTATCAATTTCATCAGATAAAATTATGCCCATCTGTAATCCTGTATCTTTTGATTTATTTTATTTGTATTCCATTACTAATTTATTTATTTATTTTCTTATTTTAAAATTTCTCACGTGATTCAAATCAATTTCATCATCATCTATGACGCTCTCTAAATTAATCAAGAAATTATTTCCTGCATTATTATCTTTTGCAACTATAATATTTCCACCACATGAATAATCCAACGATGACGCTTTCATTTCATTATTACTTCTGGCAGCATGATTCAATTTTATAATGGAATTCTTCAGAATTTCAATGTAACCTACTTGAACATTGTTACGTTTGCCAACGATTTTAATTCCGTTCTCGTCTATCGCCAAATTTAATTTGCTAATCATATCATATCCTAATAAAATATCACATGCAAGAAATTTTAACACATACAAATTTGCTGCGATTAGAAAACCGTCAATACTGAATTCATATCGAAAGTATCCTTTAGGGTAAACAACAGCTTCATCTATGCTTGACAAATAGATATTGTTTGAGCATAATTTGGCGATCCTAATTGTATAATATCCATAACTCACCAAACAGATATCACTTCCAATATAGATTATGACATGTGCATTTTCCCCGTTAATATCAATATCTATCATGCGATCCGGCTTGGCGCTGTTTTTCCTTTTGATTACTGCGCAATTCACCTCTTTGTGATTGGATAATCGCGGGTTTTTGCTCCGATGATTTTGGCTGCCATTATTTGTTTGTGTGCTATTTCCATTACTATACTGTGATATTACGTGACCCAGACAGTTACATTTAAAATACCTAATTTGTGCCCTGTTCCTTTTATTTAAATAAGAAGATTCATTTACATTAGTTGTATTATCTATAAATTGTTGTTTTCTTAAAGTATCGTAACTTTGATCTGGTAACCATGGTTTTACTATTTTCACGCATTTTCGATTTCCTATCTTCAAATTGGTGTAAATTTCTATTCATGATTTTAACATTACGTCTTGCTGTTTCATAATCGTCTAATTTATTTACGAATACCTCAGCGTTTTCAATTTTTGGAAGATCATCGATAAAATGTTTTTTCATTTCTATAGGTAATCTTCGCTTGATTTGATCTACTACGATTAATTCTTTGAAGGTTCAAAATTAGGCTTCCAAATAATTTCTTAATTCAAATGCTAGATCGCGCCAAGTGGCTGAATATTCTTTCTCATGCGACATTAATTTTTGCCTAAACTCTTCTGGCGTCATTTTGAATCTTTTAAGAAGTAGGTTTTTTACGTAATTGTAGTCATTTGTTAATGTTTCTGGTTCTCTAGCTATAACATTAGCAATTTCTAACGGAATTAAACTTAATAAATGCATTACCCAATTTTCTTTTACTATATTAATCCTTGAAATTTGTCTCTCGAATAAAGCTAAATAGATACTAATATCAAATATCACCCTTCCCGTCAAAATGTGGCAATAATTTGAACAAATCTGGTTGATTACCTGAACCAGTTACTGCTGAACCGTCATTTATACTTGTCTTGAAGCTCAATTTTTCTTAATTCGTATTCCATTTGCAATTTCTTTACTTCTCTTGCTGACTCTATCGCTAATTTCTTTTCCTTTAATCTTCTTTCCGCTTCTAGCCTTCTTTCTTCTTTTTCTGTTCTAGCGTTCTTTCTTCCTTTTCTGCTTCTAGCTGTTTCATTTCTTCTCTCTCAGCAGCAATGACTTCAAGTCGAACTTTAACAAAATTTTCTTCATAATCATTTGATTCAGTCACCATCTTTATAAAGTCAATAATTCTTGGACTCTGAGGCGTAACTATACCTAGGTCATCACACAATGTAAAAAAATCTGCTTTTCTAGATTTATTCAGGACTGACATCATTAAATTTGTTGACACTTTAACAGAACAAAATATTACACTATCTCTTGGCTTGATTACGAATCATCTCTAATCATTATACATCAGACGAACAGTTCTTTTTTTTGTATTATAAATTTCAGTTCAGAAAAATACTTTCCTTTTTTTTATTCAATTACAAAATAGCTTCGTTATTCAAATTCAAATTTTCCAAATCATCCAAATAGTCCAAATCTCGGCCCGAGCCCCCAAAACTGTGGGTTTTAATGTGAGTACTGTATTACTTAATCGAAACTGATACTCTTCAAACTGTGAATATGTATAAAAAGGTTTAATACATCAGGAGACATACAGCTTAATATTCAAAATAACATTGTAGAACTCGCAAAAAGCTTCCCTGAGCCTTGCGTTGAAAATCACCAACTCCGTTGCTGAATATCTATAGAACAACCACATCTCGCTCTGCAATTTTGAGTTCACGTTTTACGAGTCTCGTTTGAGATATCACGTTCATTTTATCCTTGAGTCTTATCTTTTATTCCCACATATATTATTAAAAAGTATTACAAATGCCAGTAATGCTGATACACTGTTAATCCAAAAACCTGATTTACGGGAGGAAAGCGAAATATGAAAAGTGTTCCTGAGCTCTCTATATCTTATATACGCAAACACGTATGTCAAATATAAACACTTTATATACGAACACTAATTAGTACTGTCTGTTAAATTTATTGAAAATAATTACCTTCCATACCTTATGTTTTCCAACTGTAATTCGCAATCGAAACGATAAAATTTCTTATCTAAAATGGCTGCTGTCGTCTGCTGACAATCAGATAAAGACTGCTGACAACGCGAAAAATTTGTATAGCTATGGATTGCAAGTAAAGAAATACACCAACTTTGGTGTTTTGTCTTCAATACTTTGTTTGAAATAGTAACAATGAGCCATTCTCAGAGTATGATAGTATTTATTTCGGTGTTTACACCAAAAGTAGTGAATATTTAACCTTTATTTGGCATTTCATAAACCCAAATTCAGCGTACTCCCCTTTTTTATAGTGTTGATGTAAATTGGTGCTGATTAGTTTTTGGCGCAAATCGCTCAACAGGTGGCGCTTCTATATTGCATTTTTCACGATTTCCGCAATAGCTCTGACTCAAGAACTAATACACAGATTTTCATCAAACTTCAGATTCATGTATACCGCGATATGAATTGTAGCTCATTAGGTTTTGGTGCAAATATCCCAACATGTGGCGTTGCTATGCTGCATTTTTCACGATTTCCGAAATAGTTCTTCAATAATTAATGCACGGAATTTCATCAAACTTCAGTTAGATCAAGTTGAGTTCAATCAGATTCTGTTAAACGTTGACATAAGTTATTGTTGATTCGGTTTTGGTTTACATCGCCCAACAGGTGGCGTTGCTATGCTGCCTTTTTCAGGAACTAAATGATTGTCATATCTGGAGAACTAAGAGGTGAGTAGAACAAAAATCACTGTCATGCATTTTCAAGTTAAAATCACTACTTTTCTGTAACAATTTTAATGAAGAATTAAAAAAGAGAAATATCAATGAAAAATAAAATAGTCCCAGCAAACACACACCTTTCGACTCACGATCGGACCGTAGTTGGCAGTGTCGGCATCGGTACAGTAGTTTCGGTAAACTGTCGGCAGCATGTCGGCAACTGAAACTTAAGAATCTGCTTTTTCGACTGCCGGTTACCGTAATCGGTCCCTTTATGTATCGGCAAGTGACTTAAGGCTCCTGTCCCTGTCCGCGAAGACACTCACGAGCTAATGCTAATCCTATGAGGAGGGATTTTCCTAATATCTCATTTCGATATTTTTAAATAATTTTTTTTTGCATTGGATAGCCGAGATCCGTCTCTACATCGCACCCTTTTTACTTTTTCGATTTTGGTTGCAGATATTTTTTAGAATGACACTTTCGTTTTCAGAACCGGTTTTGAAAGTGAAAGTAACTTTATAATTAGTGAAAGTAACTTTATATATTTAATAAACAGAAGAAATGTCGAAAATAGCCTATATTTATTTATTTAAAAAATTGTTATTGAATTTATTTTCAAAAGGACTTACAATTATTTGAATCATCAAAAGAATTTTTTAAATCGCTCCTTAAAATCATTATTCATTATAAACTTAATCGTAGAAAGAAAAAAAAAGTTTCATAAGTTAACTGAACTTATTTTCTAATTATATATTCATTTTAAAAGCAATAGCTATGTTTCTTATTTTATTTAAAAATCAAATTATTAAAAAGTGTTTAAAATTATTTTACAAGTTATAAATATATATATAAAAAAAATACTACCCAACTTTTTAGCATTAAAATTTAAGAGCAAGATTCAGAAATCTTCCACTTACAAAAAATTATTTACCAAAAAACAGATAAATTGATATTTCTATTTTATTTTAAGATTGAAAAATGTTGATAAGTAAAAGAATTAATATTGCTACATAATCATTAAAAAATATATATTCTACATTAAATCATCAATTGATATAAAATTCATTCTTATTCTAATTATAAGTGATTAATTACCAACTTATTTTTTTATTAAAATTAGTTTTTCTATGTTACAACATATATTTCTTGAATTAATACATTTAATTGCATTATAATTCCTATAGAGGAAATTGTATTAACAGAAAAACCTCCAAAATTCAATTATTTTATTTAATACTTAAGCATTCTTAAATTTATAAGAAAGATTCAGAAATATCCCCCATTTAAGAAATTATCTTCCAAAAAAATATGTAAATTAATACTTTATTTTATTTTTAAATTAAAAATATTGATAATTAACAAATTAACATTGCAACATAATCATTAAAAATATGTTCTACTTTAAATCATCAAACGACATAAAATGAATTATTATTCTAGGTAAAAGTTATTAATTATCAACTTATTATTTATTAAAATAAATTTTCCATATAAAAAAAAAAATATTTTATAAATTAACGCAACGCACGTAATTACATTATAATTCCTAATAAGAAAATTTTATTAACTGAACAAAACCTCTAAAAATAATTTCATTTTTCAATACTTAATTATTCTTAAATTTATAAGAAAAACAAATTAGCTTGCTTTAACTAATTCTCTAAAATATTTATTTCATTCATTTAAATATTGAATTAACTTTTAAATACACACGTATAAGACAATTACAAATAAATAAAATAAAAACACTTCAAAAATTTTGCCATCTACCATTTACCTTCAACGACTATCACTTATCGAAATGTCTTCCCTTTATTACCTCATAGAATCCTCCCCTCAACAAGTCTTAGTGGCCAAGTGGTTAAGGCTTTTTCTGTCCTTGGGAGCGCCGGATCAAACCCAGACTCTTCCAGCGTCAAAATACGTTCCTTTCAAATATACATGCCATGATGGCAACAATAAAACAGATTTTTTTTCAATTCATGCTGGTGTCGGGCTGTCACCGGCATTCGTATGGATAGCTATCGGCGTGCTGTCGGCATAGTGTTCTGCTGATACGTGACCGGCTGCGCGCCTCATGAATCGGGTCGCATTCGCACGGCGTATCAAAAAAGATACGGAACCGGTATCGTGCCAATACCACCGGTAGTTGCAAGTGGCTGTCGGCCGATTGTTTACCGATAGCTCTGTGTTTGCTGGTGTATAACATAATAATGAAAATAATTTCATAAAAGGGTAATCTTTCATGCATACTTTTATTCTTAATAATAACACAAATTTAATTTTTTTTTTTAGTTTTATAGTAATGGGTTAATACTTGGCAGTAAATATACAGGGTGGTCATAAAAAAACTTTGCCGATAAATGAACCTCTAGCGCCTGGCCCGTTCAACCGATTGAGATGAGATTTCAGATATAGTTATTCAGAGGTATGAGCTCAGGATTCTGTGAATGGCAACAATGTGGTGGTCACGGTTACGGTTATAGATACGGAAACTCGAAATTTTCGAATGGCAACGCCCATTTTTTCCCGTTGCAAAATCACGATTGGGGCGCGCGGAGGAAATTTGCATAAAACAGAGGCAAGACACTAATCACTGATCGTTACACAGATCGGAGAAAAGAAAACTCTTATTTGGATTACAAATTTTCCACATGGGTGTCATCACAGTTAATTACGTAATGCAAGCGGCAGACTGATGACAATGCAGCCGAACGTAACATAGTACGAGGGATGTTTGCAATCTCACATTTGATAGAGTCTTTCAAATCCGACGAAGTTTTCAGATTGCACATGTACACTCTAGATTTGAGATATCCCCAGAACCAGAAATCCATAGGAGTGAAGTTTGAGGATCGCGAAGGCCGCGGAAATGAAAAATGTCGTGAAATGACGCGATCGCCAACATGGTGGTCCAGGACCCTGCGAACAGACTTCGCTATATGTGCATATGTGTCATCTTGCATTCAAACAATATCATTCAGTGCATTTCGCGGCAGCTATTCTGGTTTAACGTAATTTTGTAGCATAGCTATACAGTCAAAGCCTGTCACAGAGCACGTTACAGAACAGAAAATCCGTTTGTGTCGCTTCCTCAAAGAAGTAAGAGTCGAAAACAATTGTGATTGCAATGCCGCACCACACAGTAACCTTACCGTCGTATAAAGAGAACGGTGCCACATCCGCGTGCGGATTCGTTTCTGTCCAGTGCACTCAATTTTTGGTATTGACGTAGACAGTTAAGTTGAAATGTACCTCGTACGCTCATAATATGCGAAGAGGCCAGTCGTTATCGCCATAATATCGGATAAAAAATTCATTTACAAAGGCCATACGTTATTGATGGTCTCTCGCGTCCAACATCTGGACGTCTGGATTCATCATACTGGTATGGAAACATGCGGATTACAGAGCGCAGTTGGCTTCAGTACCGTGGTTTTTGGCATATCCAATACACGAGCTGCACCTCTTGCAATTTGCATGCGTCCTGAAGTCACTATGTGATGCACTTCCATAACAGTGTCCTCAAGAACAGTTGGTCGTCCGGATCGCTTTCTATCTCTGGTGCAGGCAGTTTCTTTGAATTTCTTTACTAAATCGCGCAGAGCTTGCAGGCTACGTGGGACAAGTATTTGGTGATGGTTTCGATGGTAAACACGCAAGACTTCCGCGGCATACATCCCATTTTGATAATAGAATTTTACCAATTCACCACGAGCTTTCTCTGGCAGAGTCATTTCATCGGCATGTGTGAGCTCCCGACTGAAGAACCAACATTCCCACCCCGCTTTTTATTAGTTTTCTACGTTGAATATCTGTCAAATGGCGTTCTGTGATTGGTGTCTTGCCTCTGTCATATGCAAATTTCCACCGTGCGAAAGATCGTGTTTTTTGGGCCTTTCGTAGAGCCATTTTTGTGCGTGTATAACGCGCCCGTTTCTTGTGATACACGTACCGTTCCAACGCTCTTTAGGGTTTCCGAATGCGCTGAGCATTTTGCGACAGAAAAAAATTGGCATTGCCATTCGAAAATTTCGAGTTTCTGTACCTATAACCGTATCCATGAACGCCACTTTGTTGCCATTCTCAGAAACCCGAGCTCATCTCGATGGGTTGGGCGGACCAGCCACTAGAGGTCCATATATCGGCCAAGTTTTTTTTATGACCACCCTGTATTTCGTTTCATGGACAAAACAGGTGAGGAATAAAAAATAAAATTCTTACTGTATCCAGAAACTCTACGTATTTCAAAATGTAGGCCATCCAAGCAGCACTAGCTATCTGGAAAAAATAGAAAATTATGATGAAATTAGAATTCGATTTGTCAAAATAGACCTTCATTTGTGTCAGTCTTCTTTTAAGGTGTCTTCTACCTTTTAAACGCGACGAAAATCAACAAAAACTTTCAAAGTTAGAATTAGTGTATCTTTAAAAACATTTTATGTGTAAACATGAAATTTTGACTATTCGTGTAACAGACTGGGCTTTTTAATGTACTAACATTAGAAACTGATTAGCCTTTTGTAGAATTTGTGCATTATTGAAAGTAAAATACTCATTTTTCTACTCCTCTCTACATCTTGAGAACGTATGAATGGATTGTTATGAAATTTGATATAGGTAATAAGCACATGTGTGTTTAAAATTACGTATGAGGGCAATCAAATGAAAACAGAACATCCGCCATAAGACACATTCCTCGCCAAAATTGGCAGCACTGTTGTAACATATCGATACTTCCACCTTGAGGGTTGGTAGAAATGCATAATGACAGAGTTCATAAGTACTCACGGTTGTTTTTTTAAGCAAAGAAGAGCAGAGAGGTGTGGTTCGGTTTTTGATGGCTGATGGTACACATGTCACTGACAAGTGTGCACGAGTGGTGTAAGAGATTCCGATAAAGACGCACATCACTAAAACAAAAAATCTATAGAAAATCTGTAGGCAATTGCCCCAAAAATCTGTAGGCAATTGGCCCATTTCTGCAGATATTTTTAAGAATTTCTTAAAACATTCTGCAGATATTTTTAAGGTAAAGCTAAATCTGCATAATTTCTACAAATTTCTGTAGAATTTCTCAGAAAGTAGAGATTTCTTCAGATAATCTTAAGATTATTTTTAGTTCACTGCAAGACAATCCCCGGCCAGGTCAGGCCCGTCGAGCCATTACTCCTGATGTGATTGCGAAAATTGATGCTCTTATCCGGGAAAACCAACGAATTGTAGAGAAAGAAATTCTTGTTGAGGTCAGAATTAGTCATGGCTCCATGCATGTCGTCGATATCGGTTTCATTCGGGCGAGGAAGTGCAAGAGTGTCTGAGGTTGTGGATCCATCAGCAACCGAATCATTTTTACAAGACTGGAATGGATCATCGCGTCTCCCAGTGGGATAAATATCTTAACAGTTGTAGTAATTATTTTTTACTAAAAATTTTCCATGCTCACTTTTAGCATGTGTTCAATTTTCACTTGACGACTTATGGTAGGGCGAAGTTCCCCATACTTTTAGTTGGAGAATTATCTGTCATATATCAGACCTGTTCATAATATACACAGTACACAATATTACTTCGCAAAACCCAATATTGGGTTCCAATCCTGAAGGAAAAATGAATAGAAGGGTTCACATTTTAAGATGTTTTATTATATTTTTTAAGATTGATGAAAACAGTTTAGCAGGGGTGACCTATAAGAACAGCAATAGATGTTTTCAGTCGGAGAGTTGCGAGCAGAAAAATAAAATTACAAAACATTCCACGCCAACATTCTACGAAATCAAAGCCAATTTGAAAATCAAACGAACGCCAAAAGTTAGTCTTTAACAAAAATGTTATGGGGAGATTTAAATTACTGTCAAAAAAATAGGATAAGGACTATATCGCCAAATTAACATCTAGTAACCCCAGAATACAGCTGGGAATCTACCAAGTTTGTTTAGATTACACATGAAATATCTGCGTTAAATTTATCGAATGAGATGGAAAATTACAACCATAAATCTTGTTAATTTTAAGTACGTTGGATGCATCTGTTAAATAGATAGAAACGAAAATGATTCAATCCATTTAACCCTTATGTCAATGACCAAAATTTGCCCTTGTGCCCAATGACCCGGGTACCTTCTGCAATTTTAACATATGCGAGCCATAAAACACCCCTACCTCATACATTGTAACTGTTTGCCTATAGAGAAGAGGGATTTGATGCATTTTTATAAATATTAATTACAGTAGAACCCCTCTAATCCGTACTAATTTTGACCGGTGCCTGTTCGGATTACAAAAAATTCGGATTATCTGGAATTTCAATGGAAATAGAAAGAAAAAGATGCGTACTAAAAAAATGTAAGTTATAAGTACTGAGTAGTACAGTAAACATCCTCTAATCCGGCATCCTAAGTTCCGGCATGCTGGATAATCCGGCACGACTTTCGGAAAAAAAATATTATTCCTTGTAATAACTCCTGATGTTTATAATAATACAATGGAACTTCAGGATGTAGAATTACGTAACAACCCATTACAAACAGTTTAAAAACGCGAATATGGAAATAGCTCAGTCACCACGTCGACAAGGGGGAGATGAAAACAAATTCTGTAGATAATTTGCGAAATCAAACTATTGAAAGGAAAAATAATTTTTTATCCGAATTAAATTATTTTTGCATTTTAGAAAATAATTTTATAGTACTGGCAAACAAACTGCTATTCGAGATTTGTTTTCAGATGGGGTTCTGCCAGTAGGCAGCAGTGCATGTTTTCATTTTATATTTGTGTACATATGTTGTACTTTTACAATATTGAGCATTTTTTTATTTCTATTCAAGCTGTTTAACGAAGAAAAAAAACATGCTTTACTACTATTTTTTGTTTAATTTTAACTTCTACACGTTTTTTCCGACATTCATACGTTACATAAAAGCGGTTCAGATTAACCGGAATTTCGGATTAGCGGGATTATATTGTATTTCAGGTGTTAAGAAATCAAACAAAGATCACACATTAGAGATGTGGAAAACTTATATCCGTTTTATCGAGCAAGTATGAGTGTAGACCTATTCTAGAATATTCTTAGATTTATTCGTTTTTGACAACCAGAACACACGAATGTCTTCAAAATGTTAAAGCTGCAGCAATTTGTGAGTTATAGACTATGTTAAATCCTAACCTATTGAAAAAATACATACCGGCGAAAGAGTAAACGGTTAATGAGCAGTTATGTCCGCTTCGAGGAAGAAAATATTCACCCAATATATTCAGTCTAAACCGGCTAAATATAGGATCAAAATATGGTGGATATGTCATGAAAATAATTACTAAGCTCTTAACGGCCAACTATGCACCCTAAAAACAGGTACAGACCGTGAAATAAACCAAGATGAAAGAGTTGTGAAAGACTTCGCCTCTCTGTTCAAGGATTCCGGACAAAACATCACCAACTCATGACAAATTTTTTTTCATCATTTTTCTTTGGCCAAGCATTTATTATAATGGAAGAACTTGTTGAAACAAAAAAGTTGAAACTTTGAAAGAAACAAACCATATATTCCGTAACAAATAAGTCTATGTAAATCGCGCACCTTTTAACCACAAATTTGGATTTTATATTGACATAAGTATTTGTTCGTAAGTTCGAAAAAGAAACAAAGCTGTCATTCTAATGTCTAACATGCATCATGATAAAACCATCACAGGACCTAAACATAAACTCGAAATGACTCAGTTTTGTAAGGAAACTGAAATATGGAGTGGATATAATGGATAAATTATTGGGGCAATATACAACACATAGGCGTACAACCACGTGGCCACTTGCATTATTTTTCAATATTGTGGATATAGCAGTACTTGCTATTTATATTATACAGACTGCAAATAATGATATGGTTATAAATAAAACAGACAATCGTCGCCTGTTTATTGCGGGAATTAGGTGAGATCTTGAGGGTTCCAGCAATTCAAGATCAATCGCAAAATGCACAGGATATCATACATTATATGACCAAATCGGGAATTGAAAGTAAACTGAAAAATATCTTTGACCGTATTTGAAGCTGCCCGTTCAGAACCCAGTCCAAAAAGCTTGAGGCGTGATGAAACAAGAAGGATAAAAACAGCTTGTGTCAGATGTGCTTGTTAGAGCTTCAAAGACGGCGCAGTAAAACCAGAAAATCATGTAAACAATGTGGAAAACCAGTATGTTATGTACATTCCAGCACCTTTTACTATTGTACAGCTTGTCCACAAAATTTCACGTAAATGAAATATTTTTATCTTAAAAAAAATACTTCTAACCATTTTTCGAAATTAAATTCAAGTTTTATTGATCTAAATCTAAATAATCTATCAATTTCTGTATTTTTCCACAGAAAATTTGCATGGGTACCCGGGTAACCTGGTCATTGATGACAGGTATAAAAATGTTTAATGCCTCGAAAAAGTAATAAAAAAAATTCAAAATTTTAAAATGATTATACTAATGGACAGTGAAGACTACAAATAATGGGGATCTAACTTCATTTTCTTTTCTTTTGATATTAACACCCTGAAAACGGGATGAAAAGAGAAAAAAGGTACCCGGGTACCCGGTAATTGACATAAGGGTTAATTTTTTATTACTTATTTCTGCGTTAATGAAAATAGATCTTACGGCCATTCAATAAACATGATAAAATATATTTAGTCATGAGAAAGAAAGAAGTTACTTTAAAAGGATAAAACTGTTATGAACATTTTGAATAAAAAGGAAAGGAAGTGAAAAAATTTAAGTGAAATATTAAATTAAAAGAACAATATATGATGTTTCATCATATTGCTTCTTATACTTTTAAGTAGTTACAGTGAGAAATGTTTTAGTTATGACTATTTTTATTCATTCAAAGTTCATAACAATCCATACATCCAGGCGTGTAGAATGTTTAAAAATCCCCTACTTTTCAAAATAAAAACTAAATCAATAAATAAAAACAAAATTGAAATAATATTTAACTTACACGGTATCTTATATCACCTTTTATGACCCGCGTTCCTTTGCAGAATTCTTCTCTGGAGATTTGCGGCCAATAATAAAATACCTGTTTTAAAAGGGGAAAAAATAATCATTTGCTGCTTCTTTTATGGTATCTATATGCTTTCGAAACGAATTTTTTCAATTTTTGTAAACTTTAAGTTTCAAATTGATAATTGTTATTAACAAGAAAGGAAAATCATACGCCAAGCATAGATTATGAAACACTTTCCAGCACTTCCAGAATAGTTAAACAAAACTTCGCCGTTTAAGGGGTGTCAAGACTCTTAAAGCTTCAAAATTTTCGAAATATTTATTTTTTTAGATTTTAAACTCCTACATTTTCTGAGCATTTTGATAGAATTATTTCCTTGAAATTCGCATTAAAACAGAAGTTATGGCTTTTAGAATTACACCTACTCAAAAGCTGAACGGCATTTTTAAAACTTTGAAATCTTTTTTCTCCAAAAGACATTTTTAGGTATAACGCGCAGGATATTTCAAAAACTTCCGAATATTTTTTCATGAAATTTTCAAAACACATGTTTCATGTTAGACTGTATTAACTGAACCTAAAATTTCATTTTTGTTGTTCAAAAAAAAAAAAAAAAAAAAATTCTTTTCGGTGATTATACTGTTGAAATTTTCAATATTTTGTATTAGCTAAATACAGCTTTGTATTAAAAATATAAATTTTTTTAAATACAAATTTATTTAGGTTCAGGGTAATTATTACAATCTGAAGCACAAACAATTTCATTCTAGTTGCAAAATTTATTTTGTATAATCGTGCGTGTAAGCTGTCATACCAATTTTCTGCTCGACGAATGTCTGACAGTTTGGAGCCCTCTGTAAATACTAATTCTATATCTTGCAATTTTTTAAATACATGAAATGAAAGAACATTACTTATATCTTTTATCCCAATTAAAAATGTGTTTTTAAATCTCATACATTTTACGATATTAAATGTTGAATATGGTTCTTTTTTTTTTTTGGTTTTTTTCAATTTTAAGAGTACTGAGACCCCTTAATAAGGTAAAGAAGATACTTAAAGCTGCTATCAGGTTCACCACCATTTCGAGCAACTTTTAAGCCAAATCTAGATTTCAGCCGATTTTCTGCGAGAAATTGTTTCGACACCCAGTGTGATAGCAAACAGCAATATCCCCATCTTTTTTATCGCAGCTCTAAAAAAAATCTGCGCTAGCCACAACTTTTAATCCAACCTCCAACATTTCAGGCAATCAGATGTAGGCGGTTTTTAACGTCATTCATTTCCCAACTAGCAAGATGGCAGACGCTGCGATTAAGCTGAAATGAAATGATGACCTAGAAATAATTTTGATATAATGCGTAAAAGAAAAACCACATATATGGGACATAAAACACAGTTTATATATAAATAGAACTTTCAAAAAGTGCTCATATCAAGAGATAGCTGAAAAACTGATCGCAAAGTTTTCGGAAAATTTATTTGCGACAACAAAAGAGCGATAAATAGTAATAACTGGCAACAGTAGTACAGGTGTTTCCGCCAAGTTTAGCGAAGACAGTTGCAACGTTTTTTTCACTTTGTACGCGGAAAAGTTGGAGAAAAAGTCGATTGAAAAGTTGGTCGCTCTAAAAATTGGTGTATCTGATAGCAGCTTTAGTAAACATTTTACAAGTCGTAAAACACATTTAAAAACCAGATTTCTACAATCACCACCCATAGCCGTAAAGCTACTGCTATTCTTTTGCGGAGCTCTGCATATGATCTATAGGTCTATACAGAGTCTACGTAGTACGATAAAATTTACTTTAACAAGGAAACTCATAACACAGCTGAAAATTCACTTTCAGAAATTTCTACCAATAGACAGAAACATGCTTGAATTCTTTTATACAGCCTTGTATATTACACACATATTTTTATACACCACATATTAAGGTGAAATTTAATTTAGGCAAAACATCCTTAAAACTACTGAAATCTAACTTTCCAGAATTACGATATCCATAGGCAGCTATGTATTCCATTTCTTTGAAGAACCCTCTATATAATTTATTTATATGCTAAAATCATCTCTTAATGTACTAAATGTTGTTGAACTGGAAAATGCATTATTCAAATTTAAATACACTTTTAGCAATTCACGGTCATTCTCAGTAATGCTTACGAATTCTTTTGTGTAGCTCTGTATATGATCAATAAAGTTTATGCACACCACATAGTATACAAAATTTAGTTAAAATTAGAAAGGCATATCATAACTGAAAACGCACTTTCAGCAATCATCTCTAATAGGCTTCGGATACTGTATTGTATAAGAAATCTTTTATGTGTCCCTATAAATGAACGATAAATGCAAGGCACATCATATTGTAATGGTATTGTATGGTAACCATCATGTTGTAAACCTCAGTAATGTATATCAATTTCATCATCTATATAATAAAAGCCTAAGTCATGTGACTGTTATCAACAGTTCGCGGCTGACCGCTTCGCTTTTAATGTGCCAAGCTGCCATTTTGGTACTTTAATGTTAGCCAGGCGCAAGTGATAAATCGCCAAATATTTTTCCAATGCTATCGTTTTATATCTATTATAACAGTCCATGTCATATGACAGTCATAAACAATTTCGGCCTGACCCCTTCGCTTTTCATATGCAAAGCTTCCATTTTAATTAAAAAATCAAATTTCTTTTTCGAATACATAAAGGTTGCCACGCACGCAAAGAATTCTTGGTACCTTTATCTTAGCCGAACGCAAATGTCGCCAATAGCATTTTTTTTAACACGTCAGTTAGCGTTTTTATTTTTCGCGTGGTAAATTAAAACAATCCTTTGATGTTGAAATTAAACGTCATGGTTTATGGTATTATTTATTATTTTTCTTTTCATTTATTTTTTGAAAATTAAAAGAAATAAGTGAAAGACATGAATTTTAAATGTTTCAGTTTTAAATGAAAGTTATGGAGTGAAAAGATATTTTAAATGAAATTAATGAAATACAAAAAAAAAAAAAAAAAAAAAAAAAAATGCGAAGGGAACAATGGTTGGCGATTTATCACTTGTGGCCGGCTAACATAAAAATACGGAGTTCTCTATCAGAATCTTCCGACTTGGCAAATTATTGAGCAAGTAAATTAAACTATGAATAAAAGTAACATGATGCCATGCTTAGCATACCTATAAGGGAGACCAAACTGGATGCCAAGGGCGGCTAGTGTTTGAGATAGTGCAGCACAATTAAAACACGTTGCGAACAGTTTTTCCAGGTAGACCGTTATCTAACTGAACTGTTTTGAGTGACCCTGTAAATGAATGGTAAATGCTTTGCACACCATATTCTACAGAAGGCATGTTTTAGTGCATCTTAGAAATTCATATCAATTTCAATGTTTTTATGTGCTGTCATAATTATATAAATACGTAGCACCTATAGTCGTCGTTCAGTCCGTGCGTCCGTCTGTCCGTCCGCATATAACAGAGCAAAAACTACCCAACTGAATAGTCTGAAATTTTAAATATACTAGTAAATCTGCAGATCAGGAGCCTCAACGTCAGCTCTGCAAGTCATTGTTTTTAAACACACTTTGGTAATATTCAATTTCCTGCAAACCGCAATTTAGAGTTTTCAAATTACGTAATTATTTATAAGAATTAAAAAAAAAATCCCTGCCGGCTCGGGCCTACAGGCGGAGGTAGATTTCGAAGTTAAGTACTAAATTCACCAACAAAACTTAAATCAAGATTAGAGATAAACCCAGGTCCTTCACTAAGAATGAGCTCTAAGGGAGCTAAATATTTTGTGAAAATTCTAATATACACGATTATACACACGCATGTATGTGGAGTAGGTTTAAAAATGGCTAAAGCAAATTCAGAGAACCTCAAAGTGTTAAAATATGTTAATATTTCCATAGTCGGGTTTTTATTATCTCTATAATAATAGTCTAAGTCATGTGACTGTCATCAATAGTTCCGGGCTGACCGCTTCGCTTTTTATATGCCAGGTGACCATTTTTTACATTTTTTATTTTTCGCGTGGTAAATTAAAACAATGCTTTGATATTGAAATTAAAATTCATGGTTTTTTGTATTATTTTTTTTCTTTTCTTTTTCTTAAAAAAGGGAAAGAAAAAGTGAAAGTCATGAATTTCAAATTAAAATTATGTATTTTAAATGAAATGAGTGAAATTATTATATTTTAGATGAATTTTTAATGAAATATGAAAAAATACGATTGGAAAGACAAGGTTTGATGCTTTATCACTTGCGCCTTGCTAGCATAAAAAGGTACTACTTAGTTATACCGTCGACCCATTTCGCCAAATTAAATAAACCGCCAAACCACTCGCCAAAATATAGAAATTGAAATAATTTTTATTTTAAATAGCGAAAGAACAAATAAATTAATAAATAAGAATTAATAAAAATACAAATAAAACGTCGAAATAAAAATAACTTGATGACGTAAACACGTGTACCTTGCTTAAAAACATGCGAATATCACATTTACGATCAACCATTATTGATATTTAATCTTATAGTTTGGCGATATATTTTTGGTCGACGGGATAACCAAGTAGTACCCATAAAAATACGGAGTTCTTGATTTCTCTACTAGAAACTTCTGATTTGGCGAAGTATTGAGAAAGTAAATTAAATTTTGGATAAAAGTAACATGGTACAATGCTTAGCACACATCTAACGGAGACCAAACTGGTCGACAAGGGCGGCTAGTGTTTTAATAAGTTTCTTCAAACTCACATGAGGTTACATATTCACCTGCTGAGGTCCATTGTATTTATAATATGACGCAATACATATATATTTTTTAATTCGTCAAACTATTTATTTCATTTTGAGTTTTCATGCGCTAGAAAACTTATGACGTAATATTCAATTTGTTTTCAATTCGCCAAACTGTTTATTTAATTTAATTTTTCGCGTGAAATCTTGTAATAGAAAAGCAATTGTTGTGCTGAGAATTTTATTGCTTTTTTTTAATTGTTGGCAACGGCTATAACGAAAAAAAATCCCTGCCGGCTCGGGCCTACAGGCGGAGGTAGATTTCGAAGTTAAGTACTAAATTCACCAACAAAACTTAAATCAAGATTAGAGAAAAACCCAGTTCCTCCACTAAGAATGAGCTCTAGGGAGATAAACATTTTGTGACAATTCTAATATACACGAATACACACACGCATGTATATGGAATAGGTTTAAAAAATAGCTAAAGTAAATTCAGAGAACCTCAAAGTGTTAAAATAAGTTAATATTTCCATAGTCGTGTTTTTATCATGTTTTAATACGTTTTCTCAAACTCGCATGACGTTACATATTCACCAACTGAGGTCCATTTTATTTCCAATATGACGCAATATATATATATTTTTAATTCGTCAAACTATTTATTTCATTTTGAGTTTTCATGCGGAAATCTTACTCTAGAACACTTATGACGTAATATTCAATTTGTTTTCAATTCGTCAAACTATTTATTTAATTTAATTTTTCTCGTGAACTTTCAATAGAAAAGCAATTGTTGTGGTGAGAATTTTATTGCTTTTTTTTTATTGTTGGCAACTGTTATAACGAAAAATATTTATTTTTTCCCGTCATTGTTGTGTAAGAGCTGGTTTTATCAGAATCTTGTTAAGACGGTATTCAAAATTTTGAACCTTCCCCATTTCCATTCCCTTGGACCGATTTTGCCCATTTTCAATCCCCACCGAGATATTAGCCATCTCAAAGTTGTTGGCGAGTTTGAAGATGATCCGTGCATAATTGCGACTTTTATCGTGCGGACAAAATTTAGTACATATATACATATATATATAAACTTTTTAGGTGGGGGTGGTTTTGGGTACCTGGGGTCCTATAATGAAAAGTTATGAAGGAATTTTTCAAAAGTCGCACCATGGTAGCGACTGCAATAGGTAGTTTTTCTTACGAAATCTACCTAATATTTATTTTTTCCTGTCATTGTTGTGTAAGAGCTGGTTTTATCAGAATCATGTTAAGACGGTATTCAAAATTTTGAGCCCTCCCCATTTCCATTCCCTTGGCCCGATTTAACCCATTTTCAATCCCCGCCGAGATATTAACCATATCAAAGTTGTTGGCGAGTTTGAAGAAGATCCGTGCATAATTGCGACTTTTATCGTGCGGACAAAATTTAGTACATACATACATATATATATATATATATATATATATAAACTTTTTAGGTGGTGGTGGTTTTGGGTTCCTGGGGTCCTATAATGAAAAGTTATGAAGGAATTTTTCAAAAGTCGCATCATGGTAACGACTGCAATAGGTAATATTTCTTACGAAATCTACCTAATACGAAGTTTTCAGACATTAGAAGCGCTAAATTAAAAACGTTGTTACGTAAGGATATTTTGAAATTTTCATGAGCTACTAATTCTGGTATTTTTTTTTTAGATAATAAAGTAGATTTCTTCAGGGGGCTCCGCCCAACTGAAGAAACTTTATGTGTAACTTTTCATCGATTGCGCTAATGGTTATCGTAAATCTTAGATTTCTTTTTACATTTCCGAGCCTTATTTTTCAATTCTGGTGGACAGAAAATGATTTACATTGAGGCAATTATATTAAAAGTTTAAAAGTTTAGGTTTTATGAACGAAAATGTAATTTCCTTTTAAAAATAAAATAATTTTCATTCATATTTTCTAAAATGAGGCGGCATTAAGAAGTAACACTCGTCAAAAAATATTTTTTCAGACAATCTAGGTAATGTTTGGTTTTTAAGAATGAAAACATTTATTTCTCGATACAATGACGTCAATTTCGACAGAGATAATTTTGCGGTGCATAATTTTGACATTTTCTATCTATTTGCTTTTCAAAAGTTTTTTTTCTCATTGAAATTTTCGATTAAAAATTAAACATTCCTGTTAGCCGTGCGCAGACGATAAACCGTGAGATATTGGTAACTTTGTTTAAATAATAAGGATTAATATCATAACACAAGGCCCTTTTCTTTCAACCTCAAAGCGTAGATGTTTTATTTTTCATACATGAGGTCAAATTCACCTTCATTTCGTATTTTCGTTTTATTTCCAATATGAAGACGTATTCATGTCTATTTTTTATTTCATTTTCCTCTTGCACATGAAATTCTTTCAAATCAAAATTAAATGTTTAGGATAAATTATTCTTCCGGGATCTGATTTTCTTGGCAACGGAAAAAAAATGATTGTCAAATTTTATAGCAAAATGTTAATTTATTCCTAATGAAAATAATGAACTTTTTAATTTAGAAGAAAAATATTTGAAATAAATAAATAGTATACAGCCTTTCTTTATTTTTGGGATAAATTCCATCTATATGTAAAGACACAAAGGCATTAATTAATCCCTTTTGACGTTGATTTGACTTCAAACAATTACACATACTAT
Source organism: Maratus speciosus (assembly GCA_963932465.1). Lineage (NCBI taxonomy): Eukaryota > Metazoa > Arthropoda > Arachnida > Araneae > Salticidae > Maratus > Maratus speciosus. The sequence goes on from OZ010793.1 coordinate 573,221,820, forward strand.
CTTATTTACGATATTTTTAGGTCTAGTTCCGTTGCTAAGTAACAGTTAAAAGAAAATTAAAACAATGAAATATGTGCATTTAAAAAATGAAAATATTTATATTATTGGAACACATATATAAAATCCTTCCATAAGTTATAGACCGAATTTAAAACTCAGACAAATGTATACACAAAATTTCAAACTAATATGAATAATGTATGGTTCTAATTAGAAAATTTCATCATCCATAATTTACCATTTAAATCCTTCAATCATATGAGCCATTTCCTTTCAACAAATAAAAATGGAAAAATCGTCTGAATTGCTATAGAAAAGCATTATTGCACAAAATAAAATATTCTATGTTTTCCGAAAGAATGAACAAAATATAACAAAAAATTATACAGCTAAATCCGGGTACATCACGAACATACCCACTTAATGTCAAGCTAATCGGATGCTTTTTGTGGTAGTTATCGCGGAACAGACAGACAGACAGACTAACGGAAACCAAAACTTTTCGTGTCTCCACAGTAAGCCTTCACTGACGTTTCGGCAATAATTGTTGCAAAACTTTGTCGAGTCATTTAAAATTTTATAAAAATCGGATGCATAGTTTAATTACAAGGACAGTCAAAAATTTTCCGTTACGTTAAGGCCAATAGGAAAAAAATATTTCTAGTGCATTTTAATGATGTTGCAGCTTTCGAACAGAATGAAATTGATATGCACTTATGAATTGCACTAAAATATGCAATCAGTACAATATGCGGTACAAAATGTTTTTTATAAAACTAGTTGTAGTACGAACGCACTTCATTTGCCAAGTTTGACGAGCAATTTCCAACTTGTTATAACAGAGCAACATTATTAAAACTAGGGGATCGTACCCGGGCTTCCCGGGTTAAAGAATATAAGTGAAAACATATTTTTTAAATTCAAAACTAATAATTTTTTTATGTGCAATAAAGTTTTTAGATTGACCACTTACATTAAAAAAGCATTTTTCATATGGAAAATACAAATTACACAATCAAATACATTTTTGAAAATTTATTAAAAGCGATATTTTCTTATTAGCCGCATGATAAGAGTTATTTGCTAAGATTTTACTACTTATGGCATCCTTTTATATTCTGATAATTTCAGAGCTTATACATGTCTGGTAAATTCGTGTTTTATTTATATTATTTTATTTATTTATTCATAGGGAATTTTTTTTAATGGAAATAAGTCGTAAGAAAATGATGAACTCTTTATTTTGTTTTAAGGGCAAACGGATTAATCTTTCGTAATCAAGCTCCGCGGGATATAGATAAATTAAAAGATATTTCATGCTTTAAAATTGTTTTTAAAACCATAGACAATCAGTAAACTGAGATGAACTTTGCAAACAAATTCCATTTGAAAATAAAAAATCCTATTTGGTGATCTGAAAATTTAAATTGTACGATTACAAATATGTTAGATTTGTGTTTTTTCAATATTATTCTTTTATTTGTTTGTAAATGAAGTATTCATTTAGTTAATTTGTCTTTCACAAATATTTTAGTTTGGTGGTTCCTTTAATATTATTCTTTTATTTGCTTATAAAGGAAGTATTAATTTCATTATGCAAAAATAGTCAGAAACAAATGCTGAAAAATGTTTGTTGCTTTCTGTGCAAAATGTTTATTATTTTATGTATTGAAATCGGCACGTGATAAGATAAACTTTTTAAAAAATCATGCTCAAAAATTATTTTAGAAAATATAATACATCAGTCAATGAATAAAGTTTTTAAACAAATTGCATTTGAAAGTGCATTTATTTCCCTATGCGACAAAAATGGAAAATGTACGATGGTCAGAAGATTGAAAAATTGCAGTAGCGAAAATTTCAAGACTGAAATTTGATCGAGAAGTATTGCCATTCGCAAAATGACGTCATCATTACGCACAGATACGTTTGTTCTTTATAATATAGATACATAATCAGTAAAATATAATAAAAATCAGTTATAAGGATGTGGTTATCAATTGAGACTCTTATGCTTGGATTTCCGGGATGAAAACAGCAATTTTCACCTTCTCAAAATTTGCATACGCACTTCTCATATCCATAGTCATCATTTTTAAAAAATTTGTATTTTGTTTGATCATTTAAAAATCATTTTAACTCAAAACTTGAAGTAACGTTTGTCAGCAATATATTTTATGTGAACAGACGCACTCTTTATTTGAGATTCTAATTTCAATTTTGAAGAGTAAAAATTTCCGTAATTTATGTTTTTTAGACGCATTTGTGTTAAGAGGCTTGGTTTTATCTAAGAAAATGATCGTTTTCTTTTAAATATAATTTCATTTTCACTTAAATAAGCATTTCGCCTAGTGTCTGAAACTTAGTATCAGTACACATGCAGAAGAAAAAACAATATAGAAAATTTATGAGGAAAAATGCGTGTTTTCAAAAGTAGTATGAAATTTTCCGTTATTATGCCCTAATATTATATTCTGCTCCTAATGGGATTTTGCGCCATTAAACCCTATACAACAATTTTTATCAACACTTTTGAATTTTTATCAGAAAATAGCATGAATAAATTTTAAAATACCTCATTATTTCTCTCTTGTCTGCAGCAATGAAAGCTATCTAATTTTCATCATTTTGAAGAAATTTCATAAAATGCTTTTAAAATTAAAATATAAAAGTGGGGATATTTAAAAAAAAAAACAGATAGAGCGATCACATCTACAAAGGAGGAGCTTTCTGTTTAAAAAAATATATATTAGTAAAATTGGCTCAGCAGAAAGGTCAGGGCAGATGACTAAAAAACACACTTGTGTTTTAAATATATAGATTATATAAAATTAGGGAAAATTAAATTAAGCAAATTATGTTATTTTGATAAAATTATAGTAGAATGCCCTAAAGAATAGCATTAAAATTTTATTATTCGAGAGAATATTCGACAACAACTTCAGGAACACGATATTATTTTAAACAACGAATTGTTTCTTTGCTGGTCTAACTCGGCGAAGCAAATCCATCCAGGTGAGAATCATCAATTTCTGTAATATAAATCGCTATTATTTGCATGTCACCTCTCTTTTATAAAGACACTCTAAATTTTTGTAAAACATTGCGTTTATCAGTGTGTGCTTTCGATTACATTATTTTCAAAGTGACCTTTTCACTTGTGAAGAATTTCAAAGCAGCTGGGCTGTGAAAATGAAGCACTTCTACAAAACATAATTCAGGTTTAAGAATTAAAATACACGCTTTTTTATAAAATGACGTCATTTGCATCCGATAAAGCAATCTACTTTTACAACCCAGTCTTAAACTTCGTCTATGGAAAAGTGTGCATATGACGTCATTATCACAGAATAACAGGCAATATTCTTGACATAGCCCATATTTTATTTTCAACTATTTTTTCAGGTTTTATGAGAAAATGGCAGCAAAAAGATACAGTATCTCCTATTTTCAACTATTTTGCGTTTACTTTCAACAACTTTCAATAGAAATGAGCTACTTTTGTTGCCACGATAAGAAAAATGGTATTAAAAACTGCAAAAAAAAAATTAATATCTCAAAAATTAATTGAGATACAGCTTTCAAACAAACTGCATTTAAAAGAACATTTTTTTCCTTATACGACGGTGTAAAAATTTAAAATGTGCGATGTTTAAAAGTTTAAAAATTTGCAGTAGAGAAAATTGCAAAACCAAAATTTCATTTCAAATTTTAAAGCGTTGCCATTCGCAAAATGACGTATGCGTTACGCACAGATATGTTTGTCCTTTATAATATAGATAGGTCGCAAACGATTTTTCTCCATACGCCATAAGATAACGGAATACTTATGAGTTCCCCTGTAAGCGTACTGTAAATGTGCACGTAACATATTGCATAATAAACATCTTTTAGTACACTTTAATAATTTATATAAATTTCATTATGTTTAAAATTGTGTAACACCATTAAAATACACCGCTAATGATTTTTCCTTATAGACTATAATGTAACGGAGTACTTTTGAGTGCACCTGTAAATAAACTATGAATGCTAGTGACTTCATTTTCAATACTGAAAATTCCACGGCAAACCTCACTATCGTATGCCAATTGCATGTCAATCGAGCATATTTACGCGAGTTAGGGCACGAACAGACAGGTGGAAGATAGACGGTAGCTAGTCAAACCGAAGTCATAAACACTTTTCAACTACGTTTCAAAGAGTTAAAAGTGACATAAGAAAGTGACATAAACATACAAATAAATAAGTTAATCTTTTTTAATTTTTTATTTAAAAAAAATAGTATAAAATATACTGATAAATTGCTATTTAAGAAAATAGCAATTTTTCGGCGCTTTTTAGGTGCGTTCGTAGTTATATAAATACGTAGCACCTATAGTCGTCGTTCAGTCCGTCCGTCTGTCTGTCCGCATGTAACAGAGCAAAAACTACCCAACCGAATGGTCTGAAATTTTAAATATATGATTGTTGCAAAATTTTGTCGAGCCATTTCAAATTTTATGAAAATCGGATGTACAGTTTAATTACAGGGACAGTCAAAAGTTTTTCTTTACATTACGGCCAATGGGAAAAATTATTGCAAATGGATTTTAATGATGTTACAGCCTTCCGAATGGTCTGAAATTTTTAAGATATAATTGTTGCAAAATTTTGTCGAGCCATTTCAAATTTTAGAAAAATCGGATGTATAGTTTAATGACAGGGGCAGTCAAAAGTTTTTCTTTACATTACGGCCAATGGGAAAAATTATTGCAAGTGCATTTTAATGATATTACAGCCTTCCGAATGGTCTGAAATTTTAAAGATATAATTGTTGCAAAATTTTGTTGAGCTATTTTAAATTTTAGGAAAATCGGTTGTATAGTTTAATTACAGGGACAGTCAAAAGTGTTCCGTTACATTACGGGGAATGGGAAAAAATTATTGGAAGTGCATTTTAATGATGTTACAGACTATGCACTTTATGAAGTGCAAAAAATTATACATTCAGTACAATATGGGGTGCAAAAAATAATTATAAAACTAGTTATAGTACGAACGCACCTCATTTGCCACGTTTGACGAGCAATTTCCAACTTGTTTAAATTTAAATTTAAAACTATTAAACCTAAATACATTTTATGAATTCTATAGTAATTATAATAATTTTATACAAGAACTAGACTATGTTTATGACACTTGACACGAATATTTCAAGAGTTATACGCATAAAAAGACAGACTATGCTGAAAATCATTGCAAATGTTAAGAATTCATCATTTAAAATTGTGTAACTCATAAACTTTTCAATAAATTCTGATAGGAATAGTTTACTTCCTTTGAGCATATACGAGGGTGTATAAATACATTTTTGCCCTCACATAGAAATAATTGAGTGAAATTTATGAAACTGCTATATTGTATTAGTCCTTTTTTATATAGTCACCGTGCACAGTAACACATTTCTGCAAACTGTATTTCAAAGAGAGGGGTGGGGGCTGTATTCCAGGCAAAGCGATAGTAGACCCAAAGGGGACCATTTTCTAACTTTTGCCGACCCCCACATGTGACATATTGTTGGAAAGGTCTGTGACCACTTATTCATGCTATGCTCCACCTGATCACCTCCCCCCAAATTTGTCCCCCGGGGGCATGAAAGATGTTTGCAAAATTTAGAAAAGTGCCCCCCCCGGAGGGCAAGTTTGGGGAGAGGGGCTCGGGAGGTACATAGCATGAACAAGTGGTCACAGGCTTTTCGAGCATGTGACTTATATATGTGAGGGTCGGTAAAAGTTAGAAAAATCCCCCCTTTGGGTCTTCTATCGCGTCTCCTGTAATATATCCTCCCGCCTACCGGTTGCAAAAATGTGTTACTGTGCACACTGACTATATAGAAAAGGACTCATAAAATGTAACGATTTCGGAAATTTCACTCAATTATTTCTATGTGAGGGCAAAAACATATTGATACACCCTCGTATTTAAAACATAATTTAAAATTTTTGAGGTAATTGAACTATTAGGACAAATTTTCTACATATTTCACCAAAAATAACTTTTGAGAAAAATAATAAAAACGATTTTCAACTTAGTTTTTTAAAGTTTGTAAGTAATATAAATGCTTAAAAACCTCCATGTTCATAAAATTCATCCTATTAAAAAAATTAAGAATAAGTTTTTTAATTAATTTTTTTTTATCGAAATTGATGTTTTAAAGACATGCAGATATTTTAAGGGGGTATTCCGGTCTAGAATTTTGAAAATAATATATATATATATATATATATTTTTTTTTTTTTTTTGCATATTCCCAAAGTTTAGACTTTTTAGAATATATCCCAGAGAGAAAAATTTTAAATTCCAAAAATTTACGGAGTTATAGCTATATTAGTGACGCAGCAACTAAGCCCGTCACGCCGGAGCAAATCGTACAATAGACGGTGGACAATGCCCGAGCATTATTCGTATTGTAAAGACTTCACTCGTCACCAATGGGACCATGTGTAAATCATTTAAATCAGCACTATGATTGGCATCTGCACATGAAACATTTATTTTTCTCCCGACCCTACATTACCGCGTTTTACTCTAAAACTACTTTTTTCAACATTAGTTGACATGATATCTCAAGTTCTATTTAACGGATTTTCTTCAAATTTTGTACTAACCTTTTTGATTTGCCTCTGCCATATTTGTATCATATTTTTTTTTTTTTTTTTTTTTTTTTTTTTTTTTTTACTATTTTAAAAAATCAAAAATTTTGAAAAAAAAAAAAAATCGAAAAATGCTTTTTTTCAGACAGCCGCCATTTTGTGATTTTCCCCCCGTTTTTTCTTAGCTATAACGACATAATTAATAAGGATTTTTTTTTTTATTTTGTTTCAGAGACCAGAAAGGAAAAAGTGATTTTACTTATATAATTTGATAATAAAATATCTTTTGCGGTTTACTTACTATTGATACACTAACAGTGTAAGTAGCTACAACTAAGAAATTGAAGAATATCATGACTTTTCTTAGATCAAAAGGCTTTCTATTCTTCATGAAAGCTGGTCCTATGACTGTCGTGAAGAGGGCATAAGAGCCGCAAAGGATGAAAGGCAGGTAGTTGTGTCGCACCAAAAACCATGTTCCTACCTCTGGATCTGAGAAAATAAGTATCATACATAAAAGTATCATCAGTATAGTGCTATAAAACAGTTAATATATTATTTTTTACTTTATATAAATATTTTAAGTGCGGGCACCTCCGGGTGATCTCAAATCAACCTGTCTTTGGCGCAGGAGGATGACCGACAGCCTAGCCGAGGACGCCATAGCGGTACCTTCCTTTCAGGAAGAAGACAGAAACGGACTCCCTAAAGTGTACAGGTCGCCTATAGGGGACGCTTATATCTACCCCCTGTATATCTGCCCCTATACGTCATTTTGACGTCACAGATAGAAGGGGGCACATATCCAGTACTGCAGAATTTCACTGTCGTCGAAGGTTGTATATCCGACCCCTGTATATATGTCCCCATATCAGAAGGGGGCAGATATCCAATAGAGAGCATTTTATTTTTGTCGATAGCTGTATATCCATCCCCTGTATATATGCCCCCATACGACGTCACAGCTGAAGGGGACACATATCCACTCCTAGAGAATTTTCTCTTCTTCCAAGGGTGTATATCCAACCCCTGTATATCTGCCCCCATGCGTAATTTTGACGTCACAGCAGAAGGGGACACATATCAAGGGGGCAGATATCCAATGCTAGGACTTTTACTTTTGGAAAGAGATTTGGATATCCGACCCATGTATATCTGCCCCAATACGTCATTTTGACGTCAGAGCAAAGGGGATACATATCAAGGGGTCAGATGTCCAATGCTAAGGCTTTTACTTTTGGTGAGAGAGTTGGATATCCGACCCCTGTATATATGCCCCCATACGTCATGTTGATGTCACAGCAGAGGGGTTACATATTCGATGCTATAAGAACATTTTTAGGTTCGTCGACAGCTGATTATCCGACTCCTGTATATGTGTCCCGCCCCCTTTTACGTGCATATTTTGTTGTTGCTGTGAATTAGTTTACGGCCTTGAAGAAATATGTAGGAGAGATTTAGTGTGTAATTTAAAAAATAGTATCTCGCTTATTTTGCATACTCGGCTTTCAAGGACATACTATGTGGAAACAGGACCGTAGATAGAGACAGCCGGCCCCGTTAATAATTCGAATGCCACCACAAGTATTTTAGAGAAATATCTGCTAAGATGAAAAATTAATTTATCAATGAGGAATTCCGTTTTACACAGGTTTTTTACGTCTGAAGTGGTATAATTGTATGGTATTTTTTGGCATGATCATGATCTTTCCAGTTTAAAGTGAGATTCCGTTACAGACAGGCTTTACTGCATTAAAAAATAAATTTCTTGGCAAGTTTTTTTCTAACGTCTATAAATTTGCTTTTTTTTTTTTTTTACAGCATTATTGTTTATTATAACACTTTTCATCTAAAGATTTTAAATAGTAATATAAAATATTAAAATATAGGCAAACCATTTTCGATTTTCTTGTAGCAGCTCACTGTTACATCCCTTCTTTTCCCCTTCAGTAATGTATTATTTATATTATTAATTCGATTATCATGAAATTCAAATGTATTATTTGTGAGATACAGATATTTGTTGTCAAATAAAAATTGCAAGCAATATATATATATATATATTTTTTTTTTTTCTGAAACGTTATTGTGTTAGCTATGCTTCTGAATAATAATAATAATGTATTATTATTATTATTATTATTATTATTATTATTATTATTATTTAAATTAAAAAAAATGCGATTTTTATATTGTTTATTTATGTGAGCTGGAAACATTCTATTGTGCACAAACTATTGTAATGCAGCCGAGATCTTCTAGGGATAAATTTTGGTTAATGGTATGGGTTTCAAAATCAAAGAATTTGAGATCTGAATATCAGCACGCAAATAAAGAAAAAAATCTTGATTATTGTTCCGAAAGAAAAAAAAATGAGATTGCGTAATGCATCTTAAAATTTCATTCAAAGGATTATACAGTTGTCAGGTTTTTTTCGTAAACATTTGTCATAATCTATGTTTTTATGCTTTAATTAATAAAACTATTATTAGTACTAAAAGATTAAATCAGCAAATTAGTTATTTTATCAGTTAGTAATACCATTATGCATATTAAAATTTTGTAATAATTATGTAAATCTATATTAAATACTGCAGACATTTATATTTATTAAAATTATTAATAACTTAATTTAATATTAAATTGTTAATACTATTTAAATTAATAGTTATTAAACAATTATTTCTCTAGTTAGAACATTACACATTTTACGTTTTGATTAATAAAATTATAATTAATATAATTATAGAAATAATAAAAACTTCACATAAGTAATTTCATCAATTAACACAAATAACAAATCAAACAAATATCATGGCAAGAATTTTTGCATTTCAACTTATAAAAATTACTGTTAACACCATAAATTAAAGCTTACACGCATGTATGTGCTTGCTAATCAAAACAAACTATGACAAGTTGGAAATTGCTCGTCAAACGTGGCAAATGAGGTGCGTTCGTACTATAACTAGTTTTATAATTATTTTTTGCACCCCATATTGTACTGAATGTATAATTTTTTGCACTTCATAAAGCGCATAGTCTGATACATCATTAAAATGCACTTCCAATATTTTTTTCCCATTCCCCGTAATGTAACGGAACACTTTTGACTGTCCCTGTAATTAAACTATACATCCGATTTTCCTAAAATTTGAAATATCTCAACAAAATTTTGCAACAATTATATCTTTAAAATTTCAGACCATTCGGAAGGCTGTAATATCATTAAAATGCACTTGCAATAATTTTTCCCATTGGCCGTAATGTAAAGAAAAACTTTTGACTGTCCCTGTAATTAAACTATACATCCGATTTTTCTAAAATTTGAAAGGGCTCGACAAAATTTTGCAACAGTTATATCTTTAAAATTTCAGATCATTCGGAAGGCTCTCATATCATTAAAATGCACTTGCAATAATTTTTCCCATTGGCCGTAATGTAAAGAAAAAATTTTGACTGTCCCTGTAATTAACCTATACATCCGATTTTTCTAAAATTTGAAAGGGCTCGACAAAATTTTGCAACAGTTATATCTTTAAAATTTCAGATCAGTCGGAAGGATCTAATATCATTAAAATGCACTTGCAATAATTTTTCCCATTGGCCGTAATGTAAGGAAAAACTTTTGACTGTCCCTGTAATTAAACTATACATCCGATTTCCCTAAAATTTGAAAGGGCTCGACAAAATTTTGCAACAGTTATATCTTTAAAATTTCAGATCATTCGGAAGGCTGTAATATCATTAAAATGCACTTGCAATAATTTTTCCCATTGGCCGTAATGTAAAGAAAAAATTTTGACTGTCCCTGTAATTAAACTATACATCCGATTTTTCTAAAACTTGAAAGGGCTCGACAAAATTTTGCAACAGTTATATCTTTAAAATTTCAGATCATTCGGAAGGCTCTAATATCATTAAAATGCACTTGCAATAATTTTTCCCATTGGCCGTAATGTAAGGAAAAACTTTTGACTGTCCCTGTAATTAAACTATACATCCGATTTTCCTAAAATTTGAAAGGGCTCGACAAAATTTTGCAACAGTTATATCTTTAAAATTTCAGATCATTCGGAAGGCTGTAATATCATTAAAATGCACTTGCAATAATTTTTCCCATTATCCGTAATGTAAAGAAAAACTTTTGACTGTCCCTGTAATTAAACTATACATCCGATTTTCATAAAATTTGAAATGGCTCGACAAAATTTTGCAACAATCATATATTTGAAATTTCAGACCATTCGGTTGGGTCGTTTTTGCTCTGTTACATGCGGACAGACGGACGGACAGACGGACGGACGGACGGACAGACGGACGGACTGAACGACGACTATAGGTGCTACGTATTTATATAATTACGAACGCACCTAAAAATGGGTGGAAACCATTCAATTGTGCACACAAAGTAAATATGAGAATGACCAATTTTATATCTGAAGTTATATTTGAAATATAGCAGCATTAGATTTAAATATCTTTTTTAAATTGAATGATTTTTACGCCAGATAAGAACTTGCTTTTTACAAACTTATCATATTTAATTTTTTATAAACATAATCATTTAAGCTAAAACATGTATTTAAAGCATTTTTCGGTTATTCATTAAGGCAAAGTATCTTTAGAAACTTTACAAATTAGGTTCACTTTATATTTCAATGCTTTTTTAAACAGTTTTAAAAAAATTTAATTTTTAAACACGATTTAATCACTAATTTTAATTGTCTGATTAAAATCGTTGACATCCTTATTAAAAGTATTAAGATTAAATTTGGAGTTTATTTTTGTTTATTGTTTGCTTTTCCAGTATGAAAAAATACTTTTTTTTCTATTTGAGGGTTTTTTTTTTTGGATATAAAAAAAATTAATCTAGGATGAAAGTATTATAAAAATATAAGTATTTTATAAATTTAAAATTTATTAAATTTAATAATATTTTAATACCAGTTTATGTATATTTTATTATTTATAATATTTTGTCTTTGAATGTTGAACTCACGAAAAAGTAACTTTCAACTATTTTACATAATGAATACTTTTATCTTTCAAAGCATCCCGAAAAATCTATGTTTTTTATTTATATGAATTTATTTAATTTGTTTATATCGTTTTCCACCACAAATTTCAAAAGGTGATATTTATTAACTCTTTATCGCCTTATTTAATTGCAAAGTTTCTGCTATTAAATAAGACAATTTTTAGATATTGAATTAGTGGTAATTCGTCGGCTCTCGGTCTTCAGTTTAACCCCTTAACGGTCGCTTTAAATTACAGTTTAAAAATTCAAATTGCTTATTGGCACCTTTTTTTTTTTTTTTAAGAAATATTTACCTTATTTAATAGCAGGTTAAATGATGCCATAATAAAGCCAATTACATACAAAAGCCTTTATAAAAGTGGTGGGGATTAAATAAACTGAATAAAAGACACAGCCTGTGAATATCACGGGAGCGAGAATTAAGAGGTTAAAGACACCTTAGGAGCTACTACAAGCAAATCTGTAGAATTCTTATTTATTTAGCAAAGTTTTCGTCTCCAAATGTCCATAATTTTCAGAACTTTAGCACATTAAGATTCATAGAACGCATATTGTTTAAAGAAGTATTGTACTGATTGATGAGTTTAGACATTAAATTTTGACGTAATTAATGAAAATGTGCATCAACAAATTTTTCAGAAGGACATGTTTTAAAAAAATGGAATATATAAGTTAAAGTTTTTTTTTTAAATTATATTAATTAATTTGCCTTTTAAAGTTTTGTATGTAACGGTTTGCAAAAAATAAAATCTAAAACTGAGTACAGTAGAGCGCCGATTATCCGAACAAGTTGGGACCGACCCTAGTTCGGATAAATGGACAGACAATTTAAGGGATGTTTCTGACTTTACTAAAACCTTCACACCTTATCGAAGCTTAGGTCTGTCAGCACCAGTTAGTGCTGGCACGTTTATTTTATTATTATTATTTTTTTTATATGTTTATCATTTAATTTTTTTTCTTTCTATATCAGTTGAATATGATCAACGTTCTTCTGCCGTTCGAGCCATTTCATAGCTGTTTCCAAATATTCAAATGCTTCATTATGTGATGGACCTGGGTATTTCCAGAGCATTCGTTTTCATTTTCTATAATTTCTTTTTCATCATGAATCTCATCCACAATCTCATCATCATTTAAAATCTGATATCCAGGGTCATGTACTACTTCACTATTTAACCACTCGTTAATTTCATTTTCTTCATACCTTCTTCCCATCTCTTTTATTGTTTTACATTCCTCATTTTCTGATCCAGTATCAGTTTCTTCTTCATTTAAAATTTTATTTCAAGCCAATGGATAAGTGTGTGTTAGGTTACAAATTTTTTGAGGGAGAAATAGGCTGTTTGAATAGTTGGAAGCTCGGTTGATTGGAGTTCCGATAATCGGCGCTCTTCTGTACATGGATTAAAATCAACATATTATAACTATATATGTATATTATATATATATATTGTTTCCCGTGAAAATTCACTAGACTATTTAAAAAAAGAGTTGTATATTGTAGAGATTATATTACCTTAAAATGAGTAGATTCATATTTCATAAAGATTGGTATATATGTATATGTAATTTAAATATTTCTGATTATAAAAGAAAATTAAGGGGGCACAGGACCTTTGAGTTTGTCGAAACAATCAAAAACATCGCCTTCTTCAAAGTACCAAAACACAAACAATATGCAATTAAGATCTTTTTCTCCCCTTCATGCCTAAAGAATATATCCTTAAGTACATTATCTAGAAAAATAAAGGCTGTATGTACAAAATTAATATTTAAATTTTAAATTTAAAAATTAATCTCACTAATGCGTGATTAAGTGCTGCGCGCATGATAAAACTCTAAATCATGCATATAGGAAACAATTTTAGAGCAAAATAGAATCATAACATACCTACGTATAACTTAAATCAAAATATACGCAAAAAGTTTTGTTTAAAATTTAATTTTAGCACAAAATAAAAAAAAAAGTTCAAAAATCTGAAATTTATTTCAAGTTTTTCAAGTGCAAAAAAATAAATAACCAAAATATCTGATTTTTTTTTTTTTGTTGTACCCTGTAGACTATAAAGAAATGCATATTTGGTTATTTTTTTCTAAGCTGTAGCTTACATAGTTTAAAAATAGCAGTGCGCGCAAATTCCAAATTTACTAATATGAGAAAACGCTTTTCAAAATTTCAATGTCTACGGACCTTTTATTATACTCATCATCTAAAACTGATTATAATTCAAGAAATAATACAGATTTTTGAATGCAGTTTTTTGTATATGGTTGAGAAATCTTAAAAGTCCTGTGCCCCCTTAAGAATTTTTTTTGTTAGCAACAAAATAATTCAAATCTTATTATCTTGAAATTTTAAGAGACTTAGAGCTGTTTAATTACCAAAATATTGATTTTTCGAAAAATTATATATGAAAGAACATTATAGTAGTATTTTGTTGCATTTTAAAACATTTTGCATAGAAATATTTCTAGTTTTACGTAAATTATGACTAAAAAAATGCGTCCATTCTTTTACTGCAAACAATGATTTAAAAGACACTTTAAAGTTATTTTTCTCAGAAAGATAAAAGCCTTTTTTTTTTTTTTTTTTTTTTTTGGCTGCGCACAAAAAATGTATTTTACATTAGTTAATACTTTTGCATGCAATCTTTACGAATTTAGATATTATATCTACAACTTAGGATTGGATTTAAATTTGTACATATTTTAGTAAAATTTCTATTTAAAAATTATTGTTGAAAATATTGTATGCATTAAAATTATCTGTTTTTGTGCCTAGAATTACAAACAAACTTTAGTTCAGTTTTAATATAATTCTTGCGTTGCAGGTTTTATAGCGAGAACATAGCCAATAGTATTTATTTTGAATTTTTTTTTTATCTTGCTGGGATTCAGATCTGAAAATTGGCGCTATGCGACTCCTATATCATCCTTTACATTCCCCAGTCTAAATGATTTTCGGGCTCAGGTTCTTTCCTAACGGAAGTGTTTGATTGAGTACTTGATTGATGAGTTTTTAGAGAATCCGGAAAATACGGTTTTGATAATCGCTTTTTTTCGGTATACATCATTAATTTCCCATTTCCCCACACTGTTTTGATGGAACGTTTATTGATCTATTGGTTATTAATCAGTAAAGGCTTAGCAAAGATTATAGCAAAAACCAAGGTTGCCAACAATTAATCTTTGATGTCTTTTAACTATAGCTCGTTTTTTATTGCGCATAGAAAAAGATAATATAATCTGGACAACATGGAGATTCAAAAAAGAGGTAAAAAGAGACATAGAGAGTTACAACATAAATTGTCTGTAATTTATCGCAGGTAATTCATATATATATATATAATTCAGAGACATAAAACTCAAAAGAGGAGAAAAGTTAGAAAAAAAATAAAATTTCACAATAGGGCTACAAACTTTGAAATATTTTCTTAAAATAAAAAATCTTCATAAAAAAAGACTAAATTCAGGGGATCACCACATTTTCAGAAGATATGCCTAAACAAATCAAAAAAAAAAAAAAAAAACTTATTTAAGATTATTTATTTCACTTAAATTATGATTTTGGCATTTTTTAAACAATATTATTATTCGTATTATTCTTGTTTATTAAGTTTATTTTAATTTAATGTCAAATTATTTAAATCTAAAAGTTAGGCGTATCTGAAGTTTTTTCAGGTTTTCATATAAAAATATATATCGGTAAATAAGTTATATTTTAATCAGAAAAAGAAAAGTTAAGAAGAAAAATTACTAAAAAGACAAAGACTTTATAGGGGAAATGAAGTTCGATTAACTTTGTCAAGTTAACTTATGGTACTTTTTATATAATAATTTTTATATAAAAGAAAATTTAGAAATATTTCCCTTAAGAGAAAAAATGCAAAATGCAATAAATTTTATTTAAAAAAAAAAAAAAAAAAAAAAAAATTGAAATTACTTTGTTATATATTTTTTTTAATTCTGGATTAATCTTTATAATAAATGTACAGTGTACAGTCTTGAAAAAAAAAATAATAAACAGCCCCCACTAATTCAGCAATAAATTATCATAGAAGAAAGTTGTTGGTGCCAAATTATTGGAAATAAAGCCTACTGTTAAATAATGTGTATAAAATTTGCTTAGGGGGGTATATGTATGTATTGAAAACAAACTCAATATTTGTTGTTTTGTTTTTGTTTTGTTTTTGTTTCTTTAAGCAAGTCACAATTTTGACCCCATAAATAAATTCTACACCACTTAATTAGTCTAAAAACAAATTTTCATGAAATTCGCACTATAGTTTCAGACAAATTATTTATTTTACAATGAGCATATTTGGAAGGCTGTATCCAAATTTTAAATTACACATAATACAAGAGTAGTAATAATAATAATAATAATAATAACACACGTATACAAAAATGAAATTTTTAATATGAACACCAACATTAACATTATATTAGTATTAATTAAAAAATTACCCTAGAATACCAAAAACAAAGTTAATGTTAAATTAATTTTTAACCACTTTCCAACAAAGTTGAAAAGTGTTTATGCATTCGGTTTATCTGTCCGTCTGTACGCGCTCTAACTCCCGTAAATATACTCGGATCGTTCTGATATTTTTGGATGTTAGTGACCTCTACCATAGCACGAACTCTATTTCAAATGAAGTTTGTAGCATGTTTAGTTCATTTACAGGGACAGTCAAAATTTTTCCGTTACATTACGAGCCATGGGAAAAAATCGTTTAAAATGATTTTTAATGATGTTACATGCTTTCAAACATATTAAAATTGATATGCATTTATCAAGTGCACTAAAATATGCATTCCGCAGAATATGCGGTGCAAAGAATAATTATTATTCATTTACAGGGCCACACAAAAGATCTCCGTTACATAATAATATACGGGTGGAGGGAATTTTTTCCGGCGTACTTTAATTATGGTAAATTATTTCATGTGTAATGAAATTGATATATGTCGCTGAGGTTTACTATAACTTATTTCATGTATAATACGAAGTGCATAGCAATTACAGAGACACACAAAAGATTTCAGATACGATATTGTATTCGAAGTACTGTACGGTAGCAATGATTGCTGGAAATGCATTTTTAATTATGTCATGTGCTTTTATGTTTCACTATATCTAATGCATTGTATATGGTGTGTATAAATGCTGAAATTCATATACAGGGCTACACAAAAGATTTCGTAATGGTTACTGGGTATGATTGTAAATTGCTTAAAGGTGGTTTTTAAATTGTTTATGTATTTTTACGCTGAACTACATTTTGTTTACTAAGAAATGTTTGTAGAACAAAGATAAAATTATATACAGTGTCACGCAAAGAATTGGATACATGACCGTCTATAAATGATAATTTCTGGAAATGTGATTCCAGTAGTTTTAAGAGTGTTTTACTTTGAATTAAACTTTAGCTAAATTGTGGCGTGTAATAAAGGTACTAGGTTAACTACAGGGTTGTACAAAAGTATAGAAGTATGTTTCCATATATTAGTATAAATTGCTGAAAGAGAAATTTCAACCTGTTATTCGGTTTCTTGCTAAACTAAATTTCCCCATTATATAGCATATATATCAACCTACAGATCAAATACAGAGCTGTTCAAAAGAATTGGAATACATATTTGCTATAGATGGTAACTGCTAAAATCAATTTTTCAAATGTTTTATGCGTTTTCTAAAATGTTTACTTAGTTCTCTTATATACCTTATTTCCCTAAATAACGAAGTTTTGTTAAAGCATTCAGGAAGTGTTGGAAAGTGTTTCATAATCTATGCTTAACGCATGATGTTTCTTTCTTGTTTATAATCAATGGGGAATCATTTAAAGATGTATATTAATGTGTATACACGTGGCATATGAATTCTTAGATCATTTTCTATTTTATGCTTTTGAAGCAGCTTTAGTTTGATAACACCATGACAATTGTAACCAAGAGTTGAAGTCCTTCCAATGTAGTGATTTATTTTTCGACTGCTTTATTGTACGTTGATTTATTTCCTGGTTGTTTATTGTGCTTCTTTTTTCCAGTGCTTTATTTTCCGGGATCTGGAAAAGGGCAATACACATTTTTTTTTTTTTTTTCTGATTTTGTTACTGAATTTATAGCGATTATATAGAAATTGTACATTCGGGAATAATTTTAAAAAACTGGACGAAACGGAAAAAAATATATAGTATATATAAAGTAAAGTAAATTAGGCGCATCGTTTCTCTCGAATGTTAAAAGTAATGGAGACTACTTTTCTAGTAAAAGTGTTGTTTCATCGCACTTTTTTTTTTAATGTGATTTAAAGAGTAGATACAAACTATTATTATTATTATCATTATTTGAAGATTCATGGATTTGTTCAACATTTTTGCAAAAATACTATGTACGTTTAAATAAAATACACAACCTTAACATTTAAAGGTTGTGTGCTTGATTTAAACCTATTCAGCAGTTTACAAATTGCAGAATTATTTTTAATTCTAATTGTATTTTCTATCGATTATAATATTCCGACATTCTATAAGCTATATCTATATAGTTATAAAATTTTACTGAGAATCAGTACAATTTTTCTAAATTGGAATCAATCACGTAGGCAACCTTAGTTATGATTTTTTTAAGTTATAGCACATAAAAACAATTAAAATATTTAATAATTATTTTTTTTTAAACTTCATATAACCTTTCTTTTCAGTTCTTTCTAAAATAAAAAGAAGCTTAATGCTGTTCTCAAATCCAAAACTATGGTAATTGCACCTAACTGTATAAGGGTGTTTAAACTTTAAACTGGACATGTCTAAAGAGTTAAATTGACCCACCACTGACACCCATTTTAAACGCCGCTCTGAGGCAGCTCACGCCTTTTACACTTAGTCTCTTGTTTTTTGTTTTGAATGTATTGTATTTATGTGTTACTTTCATTGTGTGAAGATAGGGTGAGAGGTAGTCCATATTGTTGCACACCCACAGATAAGACCACTTTACACAAAGAAAGATTGCTGTATATGTATAGGAGCTTTAACAGAAAGGTGTCTGACAATTACTTGTGACAAGTCCAACCCCCCCCCCCCTTCTCCCAGAAAAAAAAAAAGTTTTACGGATGCTTTGTAAGTGTCAAAGCAGAATAAGGGGTGTTACTATAAATTGGCGTCGCTGGTCGTGCCGGGAAAATAGCTTTGAGTTATTTAAAAATATTACAGTTCGCATGTAAAAAAATTAAGTGCATAACCTTAATTTATTTATTTTTCAATCCCTTTAGAAATGTTAGATCTTTTTTAATTCTCTGTTCTCATTTTTTTTTGCGTCTTAGAGGTTATAAATCAGAAAATTCCTCTTAATAATCTTATTTTGTACAGAACGAATGTATATATATTAAAATTATTACAGGGCACTATTTTATAAGATGCCATTTATTCTTATAATTAAAAAAATAAAAAAGTACCTGTTCATTTAAATAGAAGAAATTATATCCTTTAGCCTGAAGGAAAAAAGATTCATTACAACGAAGCACATAGCTTTTTCATCCCTCAAACGATGCAAAATATGGAACAATGAAACAATCTGAGCCACGTTCTTGGAGTACCTAGTTGCGTTGCAACTGCACCTCCGGGCTATAGATGTTGCGTTTTACAGTGCATTGGGAACCATAAAAAAGAAAATTTAAACGCGGCCGAGACCACCGGTAAAAGTAAAAGTAGAGAAGAAAAACAATTAAGAAAATCGTTAGTACAATCAATAAGAGAAAAAAAAAAGTTGCATAAGATCCTACAAATGTGCATGACAGGCGATGCATGAATTTATCTTTTATATAAAATATATTCTTATTTTAAAACGTTTCCGGTGGTATCATATATGAGTTTACAATAATGATTTTTTCGAAGAAAATATGTCCCCTGATTCACAATATAAAATTTAAAACTTTTTGTTAACTTAAAAAGTGACAGATAATAATAACACAAATGTTACAAGTTTAAAATATACATTTTATTTAAATTACCTAGTACGTTCGGTCCGCAATTCCGCAGCTATCCTCTGGGAATATTTTCATTAATTGCCGTTCCCTGTCAATGGCTCAGGTACTAGTCACATCTGTATACAGGGCTTCGCAAAGAGATGGTCACAACTTTAAGACAAAATCGTTATAGATAAACAGTAGAAAATTTGATTCATTGGTTGACAGGAGTATTTGAAACCTTTTAATTTGCTTATCTACATATGTTATACGATGTCTAAAAGAAAATGCCCCCAGTGGGTCCCAAGTAATAGTTTTAACTAGCCTAGTTAGGAGGAAAATGTCAATAAAGAATTGATTTTAAAAACAATAGAAAACTAAGTTGTTATAATAAAATTTTAATCATTAGTTTTCTAATATAATTTATTTTTTGTGAAAGTGGAGAGGGTATGGGAAGCAGAGAGGGAGATCGCACTCCCTTCTTAAATGTCTGAAAATATATGAATTTTGATCACATTTGGCCGATTTTACCCATTTGTCACATATTAATAAAAATACTGGTTATTCCCATGCGGGCCTCCAGAAAAGGGCAGCCCAGCTCATCTATCCCGCACGCCCTTGTATGGGTCAGGCCCTGTTGCGGCTGTGTTTCAATAAAATAATTAATTTCGTAAATCCCTGCGCTAAAAAAGGTGTTGCAAAAATTAGATAGTAATTTATATATTTTTGAATAGTTCGAGTTTATATGTTGTTTTATAAATAAAATTTATTTTTCTAATTATTTTATTTTATTGATGATAAAAATTAGAATTCACAAAACAAAATTTAGCTAGCATTTTACGAGGGCTGTACCTAGCCTTCACAAGAAAAATATCTTTTTATGTCTAAAATGTATTTTGTTTTTAACATAATGTCCTTTTAGCTCGATACACTTAGCCCAACGTTTTTCTGTTTTTTTTTTTTTTTTGCATCCCCTCTAAAAAATACGATTTTTCCAACCCTTCAAAATACGCGTTTGTTCCAGCAATAATCTCGTCGTTAAAGCCAATTCTTTACCACTAAACCATTTTTTCATATTTGGAAATAGAAAATAATCTCTAGGCACTAAATCTGGTGAATATGATGGATGCAGTTTCAGTTCGTATCCTAATTCATGGAATTGTGCGATGACGACGACACAAGAATTGTGGGAAAAAGGGTGTTTGATTGTGGAGGGGGTGGTGGCGCTGGAAGTGGAATCATACTATAGTAGGATGAGGTTTTAAATAGATTTTTTTTCGATCGGAAAGGATGTTTTTTATCTGATTATTCTGTTGTACGAGGGGGGGGGGGGGGGGTAGGACGGGCTAAATTTTTATAGGGGGATTATTTTTTTATGTAGAGAGTCGGTTTCGGAGTGTGAAAAGAACAGTTCGATTGTGGAGGTGGCGCAGAGAATGGAATCATAATGTAGTATGATGAAGTTTGAGAGAGATTTTTTTTTGTTATTTTCGATTGAAAAGAATGTTTTTTTTATCTGATTATCCTATAGTTTGAGGGGGGTAGGAGGTGCTAAATTTTTAGAGGGGGGTTAATTTTTTTTAATCGTCTTTTAGCTCAAATGAATGACTATTTAAGGTGATGCCATACTATAATACAAGAGGTTAGGTCTTTTCGAGAGGAAGTGTAAAGGGCTAAATTTTTAGAGGGGTTTATTTTATACATATATTTTTTTCGAATCGACTTAGAGTAGGAATAAATGACCTTTTAAGGCTGAGTCATACTATAACACAAGTGGTTAGTTCTTTTCAAAAGGGAGTTTGAGTGGCCTTAATTTTTTAGGGGGCTTAATTTTTAAGGAGGCTTAATTCTTTTTTCCGAACCGATTTAGAATAGGAATGGAAATTAGATGATAAACTCCTACTATAGACCGAATTATCAGTGTAAACATAAACAAAACCAGCTCAACCGGGATTGTCGCACGGCACTTCCGGTTCAGTGCAAAATATTGGCAAACTTCCCATTTTTTTTCTTTTTTAATAATTTTTTAGGGGGCTTAATTTTTAAGAAGGCTTAATTTTTTTTTTCCGAACCGATTTAGAATATGAATGGAAATTAGATGATAAACTCCTACTATAGACCGAATTATCAGTGTAAACATAAGCAAAACCAGCTCAACCGGAATTGTCGCACGGCACTTCCGGTTCAGTGCAAAATATTGGCAAACTTCCCATTTTTTTCTTTTTTACTAATAAATTTTGAATCGTTTTGCAACATTATTATTTTTTAAATGTTTTTCTCAAAACTATAAAATCTCAAAAAGGTGAGCCAAGTATATGTTTTTTTACGTAATGAAGTTTAAATAAATATTTATTTTAGTCGTTTTGACAGCACGGGTGCCATAAAGAAGGTTTATTGCTTTTTTTCTGGCGACCGCCAAAGTGCTAAATTCTTTCTACGATATAGCGATATGTTTTTGTTTAATTTATAATGAATGAGAAGGATTCGTGTTGTATATTTGATGAATCTAAATTATTTAAGAAACGCTAGTAAAAATGAAAAGAGTAAAGGTTACTTATCTGTTCATAAAAGTCAATTTGTAAATGTACAGCGTGGAAAAAAAAAGTAAACACCCCCTACTAACTTCTCAACAAATTATCGTAGAAGAAAGTTACTGGTACCGAACGATTGTAAATAAAGTCTACTTTTAAATGATGTATATAAAATTTTTTTAAGGGCCTACATAATAAAACCAACCATAACTTTTTTTTTTTTTTCAATAGCAGTACACATTTCTGACAGCATAAATGAACTCTACACCTTTCAATTAGCCTAAAAACAAATTTTTATGCAATTCGTGCCATAAGTTTCCGAGAAATTAATTATTTTAAAACGAGCGTATTTTAAAGGCTGTATCAAATTGAAGTTCCGAACTCGATTGTTAGCCGAGAGAGCCGCCTTCTTGATCATGGCACGTTTAAGCGTCAATGAAACCTGTTTGATTACAGGATAGCAGAATAAATTTCAAAACTTTACTCACTTCTGTCATAGACGGCCCCTTAAACCATCATTTTGCCGTTTTTTAAGCATAATTTGAAAACTACTTGGCAGAAAAATGTGAAATTTCGGATTTCCATAAAGCAGGACGTAATAAATCTAAATCCATCAAAAAAATTGCATGTTGCAATTCATAATTTTTTCGAATATTAATTTCATAATTCATATCATAAAATTATAAAAATTGCAAATTCAACGTATTTATGTTTGGGTATATTAATATTATTGTTACACAAAAAATTAGCTCATTAGGAGCATAATTTCAGGAGATATAAATAAAAATATGAAAATGTAATTTAACATTAGAAGTACTAAATTTTGAATGTCTATAATTCAAAAACTTATCATTCAAATGACTTGAAATTTGGTTTCTGGGCATATTTTGAACCGAAGATTTGAAATATC
This sequence comes from Maratus speciosus, assembly GCA_963932465.1. Classification (NCBI taxonomy): domain Eukaryota; kingdom Metazoa; phylum Arthropoda; class Arachnida; order Araneae; family Salticidae; genus Maratus; species Maratus speciosus. The sequence goes on from OZ010793.1 coordinate 573,244,903, forward strand.
TCGTTAAATTTGGGTACTGCCATTGAAAAAAATGAAGTTTGGATTCGTTTAATATGTATAAAATGTATGTTAATATGTTAATATGTTTAATACGTTTAATATGTATATGTAAGAAAATTTTATACACACCATTTAAAAGTAGAATTAATTTCCAATCGTCCGGTGCCAGTAACTTTCGTCTACGATAATTTGTTGAGGAGTTAGTAGGGGGTGTTTACTTTTTTTTTTTTTCCACGACTGTACATGGCAGTTGTTCATTTTTTTAATTTTAAATATTACATATTTCTTTCGTTTTGTTTTTACACTTAAATGTTGCATCAGATTTTAACAACAACAGATGGAGTTGTTTTCAATGGTCATTTGCACATATATATTGAATAAAGTTTTTTTATTACATTTTTAAATTTTATTAATTACAGAAAAAATCAACAATTATTTATAAGTTTCAAAATACAATATTATTTTAAAATCATTGTTTAACGTCTGATATACGATTTAAAATATATATATATATTACGATTCATCAGACATTACAAGTAAAAATTGCATAAATACATTTAATGCATTTAAAAATGCAAGCGTTTCGAACTAAATTTTAGCCTCTCATTAGTGCCATAAATAACATTCAAATGACCAGAAAACTATATATCTTGTTTACAGTTAATAATTATTAGCAGTTAAAATTAAAGAAAGTATAAAAATATCAATGCAATGATGTGTATTCAGGTGGAAGTGCACAAGATTTATTAATCGGCGAAGTTTGCTTACGAGTGAATACACCTTCCGGAAAAACTCTACTTTTAACGTTATTGGAACCGAATTTGATAAGTGTCATATTTGTGATATCTGGGATATGGTCGTAATCTAAAGAATGCTGTACAATTTTAGACTGCAGGCTTCCAGATTTGTAGGCACGTTTATGTTCGGCAAGGCGAATAGCGCAAGTACGACCAGTTTCGCCAATAAAAACCGAGTCGCAATCTTTACATGGGATACTGTAAATTGAACCGATTCCAGTAATAAAAGCTGCTATCAGATTCACCAATTTTTCAAGCAACCAACTTTTCAGCCGATTTAAACCCCACTTTTTCCAGTTCAAAGGGAGAAAAAGGTTACAATTGTCGTTGCTAAAGTTGGAGGAAAACCAATACTACTAGTACCAGCCGTCAATATTTATTGCCTTTTCGTAACAATCGCTTATCTCTGATTCGCTGAAATGTTGAAAGGTGGGAAGAAATGTTGCGGCTAGCGCAGGCTTTTTTGAGATGCAGATAAAAAGTTGGGGATATTGCTGTTTGCTATCTTACTGGGTGTCGAGACAATATTTCGCGAAAAGTTGGAGGAAATCAGGAGTTGGCCCAAAAATTGCTCGAAAAGTTGGTGAATCTGATAGTAGCTAGGGGGGATTTTAGGTTTAGATTTACAAAGTAGATTTTTCAAAACATTTTGCGACCTCAATGATGTACTGATATTATGAGACTTCAAAAGACTAGAAATTTTTTCAGAAAGATATTTGTTGTTTGGTAGAGATACGTAAATAGTACTGCAGTTCATTGAATATGAAATAATGTGCCTTTTAGGCTCTAAGGTCAAAATGCATATGCTAATACACCATTTATTTCAATTCTGACCATACAAAGGATGTTTTTTGCAATCCGCACCTAACATTGTCACTTGCTATTTATTGAACGTTATTTATTTTATTATTACTTATTTGTAAACTCACAAAACATAATATTTTGCTGTTTTTCGAATAAAAAATATTTATTAATAAGTTATAATTTGCATTTATTACTGACTGTGAGATGTATTTTGATGGATGTCATCCTGTCTTATTGAGTTAATGAAATGTTTATTGTATAGCTATAAAAGAGCCTGTAGTTTTAATTTGTTTATTTTATTAAATATATTTTATTCTGTTTTAAGTATATATTTGTACTGATTTAATAAAACAGTTCGTAAACGTCTGTAATTTTTAAATTATATATTTTTTAAATACTCATTTTCATAGCGACAATTTTTTTTTCATGTATTAGGGGAATCGTCCCCCTACGAGTTACGCTCGCCAACCCCCGTTCAGACACCGCAGTTTATAAAAGCACGTTAATTGGATCGGCTTTAAAAAGATTTTGACAGATTGAATTATAATTTAAAAAACAGTGGCGATCTCCCTATAAAAGGGTTTCTATTCATTTCTCATTGATTGGGGAATTTTAAGGAAAAATCAGCTGCTGTTAAGCGATACTATGGCTGTTTTCCTCTTTGATTAAATAAAACCAGTTAAACATTTCAAAATAAGCTAATATAAAATGAATTAAGTAAACAGAGTTTTTGTCTCCCGGTATTTTTTAACAAAGCGAAAGGAAAGTTCTTTTAAATAAGAGATTATAAGCGGGCTCTCATGTCAAGCACACAAGTCGTATGTTTGTTGTTCAATAAGTAAATAAATAAATGAACGACATTTTAAATACATCGTTTTTAACAAAAATCCCAACAAAAATGGTTGAAAAGTTCATCTCGAAATGTCAAATAAATGTCTCGCGCAATTTTAAATTTAAACTATTTTGCAATATTTTTTTTTGTTCATTTTTCGTAATAAGTGTAATGTAACGTAAATGTGACGTAATTTCTCCTATTTAAGACTTCTAACGCATGTTAATGAATTTATAATTTTACAAAATCCTTTCTCTGTTAAAATTCACGTGTAACTATAGTTTTTATGAAGTAATTTTCAATAAGTTCCTGCTTTTTATACATAATTATTTAATTCTAATTTGAAAGTTTTTTTTTCTGTGTTTAATAGTCACGTGTAAATAAATTTTTAATTTGAAGCAAACATTATTGTTTGCGCTGTTTATACAGTTGGAAACAGGTTAAATTAGTATAATTTTCTAAAATAAGTGAAAAATATCTCTCGAAATGCTGAAAATTTGAATTTAAAATAGAAATAAAAGCTCAAAAAATGTGTCAAATTTAAAAAATAAATTCATTCTGCACACCGGGAAATTATAACGTATAAAATGATCTAAAAATGATTAAATTCCGATGTATAGTTTTTGCTCCTATAAAACTTTTTTAATGGAACGACTTTGTCCAAATTTAGCATTAAATATCTCTTAAAATAATTCTTCGATTTGAAAACTGTCTGCATCAGCGTGTTTATCAAACATTTCTCAATAACACCGCCGATTTTCATATTTTTGTATGCAATATTTTTCTTAATATTAACGGAGAAATACCTCCGGTCACAAAAAATTCAGAACAGCGGTGACAGCGTAAGTTGCTGTTTTTTAGAATAGAGAGAAATTTCTTTTAGTGCCAACTATTATGCTTGGCAACAATGTTGTTGGTACAACAAAATAATACCAACGTCTAATTACAACACTGGGTGTGCAGATAGATATTTAACAAAGTTTGTTACCAGATAGTAAAATTTAACTTAAATAAGGACAGAAGTTTGAAGAAATAGCTCTTTATTTAGTCAGAAAAGGAGAAAATACAAATAACAATTATAAATATTTATCCGTCTAAAATCCCTAGAAAAATTAGCTTTGTTAAAATTACTTTTTTTTTTACGCTGCTTGCTCTTAGACTATATGTTTTTGCGGAATTTCCAACACTTCACGACTTTTTTTTTGTAGAGTTTTTTTCACTAAAAACCGTGATTTTTCCATCGCTTTTTGTGTAAATAACACAAATATATATATATATTTTTTTATTTCCATGATAAATATATATAAGTAACGCGTACTATATAAAAAGAAAAGTATTTTAAAATACAAAAAAAATAGCACTTCTAAAGCTGCACATGTACTACGAATAAAAAAATTTTAACTACTCCAAAATTTTTCGAACAACTGCACGCTTGCTATGAGTCACGTAGTCTTGCGAGAGCCTATCGCAGTTAGATGTGTTGTGATTGCGCACGCATCCAGTTGAAATTCATCTTCAGATAGCCATCTTAAGATAGTCTTAAGATAGTCATCTTAAGATATTCACCTTTCTACAGGTGCAACGCGGTTTACGCTTTGTTTGTATCATAAGTCAGTAAATGAATCTTCAGCGAGGCACCGCAAGTCCAGCTTTACTGACACTCGCGCTTAACATTCCCTATCATCTGGCAAGTAGAAAGTTCCACCAAAATCGTCTGTCCTTTTCAAAATATTTTTTCTAGGTATAAATATTATTCTGCCTCAATCTCAGCGTGCCTCAAATACTTTTTTTCGATAGTTATAAAATTCCACTTGAAACCACCTGGCACAGTTTTTGGTCACACTAAATAGTCTGGCTTTTATATTTTTTATTTTTTATTTTATTTTTTTTTTTTTGCACGAAAATTTTGGAAATTTAAAAATTCACGGGTTGGCTAAGTGCCACGATCCTTCAGCTTGACCTTCGATTTTGTATTCAGATATTATAAGAGTAGTGTTATACAAATTTTCAGGATGCCTCAAATACCTACCATAAAATGTTTAACACATTGTGTTGTTATTTGTCTCGGACTATTTATTAAAATTCTAAATATCATAAAAATCTACTTGGAAAAACATTGAAGTCAAAAGGCTATTAAAATAGTGAAACAAAACAACAATTTAAAAATTGCATGATTCATAGTCCCAATGTTTTACGTTTCTTGTGTGTTAAATAGTTTTAAATAAAAATTCTGGTGTAGAACGTTTTATTAAAACTTGAATAAAATTCCCGGTAGATCTAGGGTTAATCGTTCTTTGTGTTTTTTTTTTTTTTTACCTCGTATAACAACGTGACCTTCGGCGCCCTCTAACACATTTGCGTTTCATTTCCAACCATGCATTCTTTGATGAAAGTTGTTTGTTTGGATGTGTATTATCACCTCTGAAAGTTTTGCCCATCTTTTATGAAACACCCGTATATATATAAAAACTTTCATTTCATTCTAAATAAACGGTCAAGCGCGAGTATAACTCGCGCTCAGAGGCTTCTATACAATAAATATATGAATTATTAACTGCATTATTAAAAAAAATGTTTGTAAACAAATAATAAGTCTTTTTTAAAAACTATATAACGCAGATTTGGGTATAGCTGTATATACTAGAAAAGTATGAGTGGGTATACCATAAAAGTTCAAAGAGATATGAAGCCTAAATAATATCAAATATTGCTATTGTGTATAACCCTTTTTACTTTCTTCTATCTTTACAAGAAGAAAGTATTGGATTCATGAAAAATTTCGAATTCCGGTTATCGACGGATTTACACGTTTTAGGGGTCAGAGATTCCAAAAAACATGTTTTTACAAAATATCTGTCTGTGACTCTGTGAGTCTGTCTGTCTGTCTGTGTGTATGTGACATAAATTTTGTGGGCGCTCTATCTCAAGAACTAATGCACGGAATTTAATAAAAAATTATATTCTGTTAGTCCCTAATACAAATTGAACCTGATTAGTTTTTGGTGTAAATCGCTCAACAGGTGGCGCTGCTATGCTGCATTTTTCACGATTTTTCAATAGCTCTATCTCACGAACTAATGCACGGATTTTGATCAAACTTCAAATTTTGTTAGTCCTTCATATGAAATGATGCTGATTACGTTTTGGTGTAAATCGCCCAACAGGTGGCGCTGTTATGATGAATTTTGCAGGATTTACACGATTTTCCCAATAGCTCTATCTTAAAAACTAACGCACGGATTTTCATCAAACTTCAGATTCAGTTAGTCCTTGATATGACTTGCAACTGATTATGTGTTGGTGTAAATCGCCCAACAGGTGGGGCTTCTGTGCTGCCTTTTTCAGGATTGCCTCAATAGCTTTATCTATAGAACTAATGGACGAATTTTCATCTAACTTCAGATTTAGTTGTATGTTGACACAAGTTGTTGCTACTTAGGATTTGGTGTTAATCACCCAATAGGTGGCGCTGCTATGCAGGAATTTTCACGATTTTCGCTATAGCTCTATCTCAAAAACTAATGCACGGATTTTCTCCAAACTTCAGATTCAGTCAGACGTTGACATACATTGTTGCTGATTAGGATTTGGTATAAATCACCCAATAGGTGGCGCTGCTAGGCAGCATTTTGCTGGATTTAGACGATTTCAGCGATAGTCATATCTCAAGAACTAATGCACGGAATTTCATATCTTTAGAATCCTCATGAGATGCATAGATTGCCATTTAATTTGTGGCAGTGTGATAGCGAATTTTGAAATATTAACATGTATGAGATAGAAGAAAGTTTTGGGATTGATCACATCCCAAATTGATTACATCCGACTAGTTTTAATCTTATCCTAACCTGTTTATGATGAACTTAATTCGGTACTCACAATAAAACTAGTGCATATTTAAACTTCATTTGGCATTTCCTAAAACTAAATTCAGCGTCGTAATAATCTTTTATTTTTACGGTGTAGCTAAAACAAAACCCTTGTTCAAAGTTTAAACTTGACATTGTTCTAAGCACGCTCCGAAAGGAGGTTACAAAGATGCAACTCCGCCTTGGTCCGTGCCGCGTTTTCCCATATAGGTTTTTAATTAACTTTTAAAGACACGGGATGCGTATTGAGAGATCTACTCAATCCAAACTAGTGACGAATCCCAAAGTATTTATGTGATTAATTATAATTAAATTAGTCGGTTTTTAACAATTTGACTTTTATTGCTTGGATGGTACATAGAGTACGCCATCCCTGTCATTATGTTTGTATAAACCGTCCATGTCTTTAAGAGGGCTGGTCACTCAGATTCGGAATTCTCCTTCGTAATGTTAAGTCTATGGACTTTTGATGCATTCGTATATTTAAAATATCTTCTCGGGAAATTCATATTTTTAAAATCTTTTTTCCGTGTATTCTTCTTAAAGGATGTCTCTTTTTTCTTAGTTTTCACAATATTTCTAAAATCTATGCAGAATTTAATATTTTATGCATTAAAAGCGGGCGAACTGTGAGTAAGATTTTAACGCTTGATATAAAATTAAGTTTATACATTAGAAATATTTTGAGAACTAAGATAAAACGAAACATCTTTTAAGAAGTGTACATAAAAAATAGAAGTTAAAAAAATCAATTTCCCGAGAAGATATTTTAAATATACGAATGCATCAAATGCCCATAGACTTAACATTACGGAGGAGAATTCCGAATCTGAGTGACCAGCCCTCTTAAGGGTTAATATCTTGGCTAATTACTGACGATTTTTTTCGAAAATCATTATCAACAATGCTTTTATACTTCTGCTACGATAGGTATCTCCAGCTCTCCTCAACACATTAGATGAATGCGTGCAAATCGAAATATGTGTGTAACGGAAAAATGCACTCTTCTAAAAAACAATGTGACCTAGGGTAATTCCTATAATTTTCCTGCAAGTTATAAATTAACATCTACTACCTCTAATTTTTTCACAATTTTAGATTCAGTAGATTCGGAAATAGAGGGAGGGGGGACGTATTTTTACACTACATTTTCGACGATATCTTTAAACATATGATGCCTAAAATTAAAATAAATGTATTTTTGAATTCAGCGTTACGAAAGCTTTAACCTGATACCCCACACGATATACAAAGAACAGATTTTGTTTTCAAGTCACTTAATTAGCCTCTCTACATTTTCCCTAAATATATTTGTGAATAAACATTCTGTAAATATGTGGGTCAAAAGTCTTTATTACTTCCCACAAATTAGAACTTTCCACGTTCCATAGTTTACGAGTAAAATGGCTATGACAGACACATGAGTGATCTTATAATTGTTCCGTTTTTACTTTTTAAGTGCGGAACCCTAAAAATGGAGGGAAAAAAACATGCGATTCAAACAATTACCATACGTAAGTTGAAATGTATGACAATTCGTTTGTGTGTCTCAGTAAAAAATATACAAATACTACTCGCACTATTTTCAATAGAAAACATATTGTCATAAATTTCTTAAATATATATAAATATCATTGCAATTGAACGATACTTATGATTCTGTGAAAGTAAAATTGCAGGAAAGCTTGGCAGATGGACAGATAGATAAATTATATAATAGCTTTTGGAAAATTGTAAAGTTAATTATTTTTCGTAAAATTTATTATCTTAATTAAAATTTAATATTACAAGAAAATTTAAAATTATTAAGAAAAATATAAATTACTTTCTGTAGATATTTTAAAAAGCGAATTTATTTTTTCATAATAACTTTAGAAAATTAAGATATAAGCAATTTACAATTAAAATTAGTGTAAAATACAAATAAAATTGTTTTTATGAGCATATATGTAATATAAAATTATTTAACGTACTTTAAAATACCTCAAAAATACATTAAAAACCAAATTAGAATTCCAAAACGTTTTCGGCCAAATTCGCCAATTCCACGCGTTTCTTAAAAAAAATAAAAAATAAAATAAAAAAAAAATAATTCAGAAATGTATCAGAAAGTACCTCTTTTTTATGAAAGAATTGTCTTATTCTGCAGCATGTTCCTACAAAAAAAAAAAAAAAAAAAAAAAAAAAAAAAAAAATCTAAAAATTATAGTTGTTATAGGGGGCACAAAAAAGAATTCGGATACATTAGGGTATACTACGGCAATTTATTTGAATTCCATTTTGATGATGTTTACTCGAACAAATTCAACGAAATTTATTTGATGTTAAAATTTGCATGAAAGTATAGATTATTTCGATAAATTAAAGGCGGGCAAAAGCAGTTGGGAAGTGTTTCATAATCTATACAACCAGCATCATTTTTCTTCATTGTTTTGTTCGTATATCAGCAGGAATGAACCTCAGATGGAAAACCAGCAATAATATTTCTTTTTCATTTGGAAATAATTTATAATCATCTGTCTATAACATTTTAAAACGGAAACAAAATGATTAAACATTTTTTTAACGTTATAAATTTTCAATATAAATTTTGTATGCATATATGAGGACGTGAGTTTAAAACCTCGCTTTATCCAGAAAACCAAATTAAAACCCATTCTATTTCACTGTAAACCAAGATTTTACATTGCCAGAAATACACGATAAAACTTTTTTTTTTCAGATTATAGTGTTTTTTTGATGCAGGTTTACCCCCTATAGAATAGATTCATAGAGGAAACTCGATTTTCTAAAGTTTGGATAAGGTGAGTTTTGAAACTCACGTCGTCATATATATCTATATAATTCGTGAGTTACATTCTAAATGTCGTCTACAGATTTCTAGATAAATAAAGCCGTATGATAGTTTGCTGCCACAATAAAAACTATACGTAGAAAGGAACATATATTCAGAATATCCAACTCTCGACGAGCGTAAAAATGTTTTAGCAATGTATATGTGTCCCCTCTACTGTGACACATCAAAATGACGTATGGGGGCATAGATACAGGGGTCGGATATCCAACGTTTTCGCCAAAAGTAAAAGTCCTAGCATTGGATATCTGCCCCCTTGACATGTGTCCCCTTCTGCTGTGACGTCAAGATGACGTATGGGGGCATATATACAGGGGTCGGATATCCAACTCTCTCGCCAAAAGTAAAAGTCCTAGCATTGGATATCTGCCCCCTTGATATGTGTCCCCTTTTGCTATGACGTCAAAATGACGTATGGGGGCATATATACAGGGGTCGGATATACACCCTCGACGAAAGGAAAATTCTGTAGGACTGGATATGTGACCGCTTCAACTGTGACGTCAAAATGACGTATGGGGGCATATATACAGGGGGTGGATATACAGCTCTTGAGAAAAATAAAATGCTCTGTATTGGATATGTGCCCCCTTCTGATATGGGGGCATATATACAGGGGTCGGATATACAATTCTCGAATAAAGTGAAATTGTGTAGCACTGGATATGTGTCCCCTTCTACTGTGACGTCAAAATGACGTATGGGGACAGATATACAAGGGGTAGATATCAGGCACCTCCGCCTATAGAGTACCACGTTTAGCCCCGAGACTACCTCTTTTTGGATGTGCACCTGGGTAGTCTGTCGCGTGGGGTACCGCCGTGTGGACATCCACTGGTATCCCACTCTGGTGCAAGGCCGATGCTAGGGGTAAGGCCGTCCCCTTGTGTAGATGAAAGCAGGGGGATATCCTGGCAGCAGATGGCCGAGAGGGGCACAGATGGCTACCTCAGGGTCCGCCGGACCATGTTTTGCTGTAGTTTTCTACTCCCGTAGCCCTGAAATCTGTAGAGGTGGTCGGCCCTGGTACTCACTATTCGGAAGGACTAATTTTCCTAATTTTTATTATATCATTTTATGTTTGTGTTGTTTATGCGTTTGTTTTGTCTCATTTGTTGGCTCGGCTGGAACATTAGAGATAGCCTCCCCTAGGGATTTTTGTTTCCATCTTGCGGTAGAGTAATTTATTATGACTAGCCGCCCTTGGCGACCAGTTTGGTCTCTCTTAAAAATTGTGTTTGGGAAAGCATGCTAAGCATTATATCATGTTACTTTATTCATAATTTAATTTACTAGGACTCCCTTAAATATAATTAATATAATCCCTTAAGCTAATATTACTTTTTGTTGCATTAAAATATCTCAATTCTTTGCTTTTCTGCAACCAAGTACTCCCTATTGGTTCACAATGGATGGGAATTTGGCGAAATATTAGCGATATCGCCAAGTTAACGTAACTTTTGGCAACTCATTTTGATCGCCAAATTTGGCAATATATCGCCAAGTTCTCGACAAAAGTGGCGGCATTTGGCGACAGAACAGGGTCCTTACTACGGCAACCTTCCCCTTACAGGTATGGAGATTGATTAAATGCTGTTCAATAACCAAGGAGATGCGTTTCATTCTGGCGTTGCCATTAAACAATTAACAAATAATCGTGATTTCTGTGCCACTTACAATAGCGTAATATGTATATATAGATCCTGTAGTCCTCAGGTACTAGGATTCTCCTGTGTGGTCTCACATTTGGGAGCGATGATGTGACGGTTAGAGGTCTGCACGGGCCTAAATTTCTAGACCCGGGCCCGGCCCGACTCATAGAAGAAAAATTTTGGCCCGGCCCGGTATAACAGCTAAAAGTTCGGCCCGAAAAAAAGTTAAAATCTAGGCCCGAGCCCGGCCCGGCCCGAGTGAATTGCTACAAAACATTGATTTTTACGTCGATTTAGTTAAAAATTTGACTCTTACGATGAGTTCTGACGAAAAATATTTATTGACCATTTGAAAAAATGGTTATTGTTCTCTGTCAGGGTAAGAAATCAAAAGCATATCTGAAGGTTTTTATTGGTTTAATCCGCATTTTATTCGTTTTCTGATTGGTCTATACAGTAATCTGTATTTCCCTTTACTTTCAACAGAGATGGATACCTTCTGTTGCCACTATGACAAAAAAGTAATAAAAACTACAAAAAAAAAAAAAATTAATAACTCAAAAACAAATTGAGATACAGCTCTTTCAAACAAATTGTATTTAAAAGTACATTTTTTTCTCTATCCGACGGTGCAAAAAGTAATATTGTCGGATGTTTAGAAGTTTAAGAATGAAATTTCATTTAAAATGTGTCGTCAGATTTCTTGGAGATCGGAAGATGGAAAAGCCTTTTCCCGAACAGCCAATGAAATGCTTGGATAATCCGTAAGTTTCAGCTGGATAATACGTACGAGTCGCAGGCGATTTTTGTCGCTTGGAATTTTTACGTGTAATAACACTATTAATATTTAATTCATGGCGTACGTAATGGATGATCAACTCTGTGCGATTTTTTATGTCTTAAATTTTAGTGTTTGAAAAAATCATTTTCCAAATGGTCGTTGTAATTTGTTAAATTGCTTTTTTACTTAACTTTTTTTTCATGTTTCTAAACTTAATTTTTATATATCCGCTCATTTTTATATTTTTATAAGTGCCGCAGGCTGCGATATTTTTTTTTTTTTTTAATGAATCGCCATTTCTTCTATGTAAATGTTTCAGTTATCATGAATATTGTTAATCCATATTCCATGCAGTGAATTGTTAAAAATCTGAAAAATCCTGTACAGTAAAATCTTCTAAGACTCAGTTATATAGAAAAGAAAAAAAAAATGCGTTATAGACAAGTTCCCTTGTTAGCAAATGTAAATGTATTATATATTCTTTTCTTACGTAATAGTATATTAATTTTGCATAGATCAGCACGTTTTACAGTTTAAAACAGAATTTCGTCATAGGCAGGTTCCTTTTCACACGTTTTACTATATTTTAATTTAGCTATATTTTAATAATCGTAGAAATTTAATGTTCTTTAAAAAGAATAAATGTTAATGTTTAATTATAGAATAATGGCGATTCAAATTTGTATGCATATTTTGCAAAAACATTTGGGCCAGGCTTAATTTTACTGACCTTTGAACGAACAGGTCACGCCGAGACAATGATTTTCATACGGCCTGGCTCAAAACTAGGGCTGAAAATTTTGGGCCGTGAAGACTACAAAATAAACCAGTCCCAGATCTGTACAGAAAAAATAAGTTAGGCCCGGCCCGTGCAGATCTCTAGTGACGGTTGTTCTAAACTGGACCTTTGTGGCCTATCTTCAATGTGTTGGGTAGGGTTCTATTCTATCGTAGTGTCTGGTGTTGGTTTTAATGCACCGTATGATAGCCAGTACTGGCTGAGTACACTTCCTCAACTTTTTGTACATAAATATTAGGTATGCAAAATGTGAGAAGCTACCTATTGCAGTCAACCGGAATAAAATTTCGGTATATTTTAAAGGATCGTGATCCATGGCCCCGAAACCTACTTTCTTAAAAATAAAGGTCAAACTTTTCACGAAAAAACTAGTTAAAGTAAGAGATTTCACTACGTTTTACTTCCAAATAAAAATAACTGGAAAAGAGTTACGTTTGGATACATTTTAAACCAGATTTCGATCCAACCAACCAATTGTAACCTTTGTTATTCTTGAGTGGCAACACGCGCTAAATTGTAATGGCGTTTTCCGTAAAAATTGGACATCACATCAAACGGCAAGATGCATGTTTCTTTCCCTTGTCAATCCGCGAAATACTGGAAGTAAGCACAATAGGGATTATATCTTATTTTACTGTTTTACACATTATAGTGTTTTGCTGTTTCTCCAACACAAAATTTGTATTTGTTAAGGTAAATATTTAGATCAGTATTTTGCCTAAGACTAAGATGGTTCCGATCTCCATTGTATCCAAAATAAACGAATATTTTGAATCTATTAATAATGTAATTAATAACTTAAGTATAATAATTTAGTTCGATTCTATGATTTATACAAGCAAAATTATTTTCCGATTTCAATTATTTTTGTTTCTTGAAGTTTTCACTTTATTAAGTTTCCCTATTAATTGGTGCTTGTTATACACATACAAGCACTATCCTTACTACCACAAAATATCGATATATGTTCGCAAAGCTGAATTTTTCTAATTATTTAAAAGCATGTTTACGAAATTTTATGTAGTTAAATTAAGTAAAGAAAAAGGTTTATATGATTTTTTAAATCATTAATTTTTAAAAAATAAGTGAATCAAGAAAAACAGGTGGTCCCTTCTTTTAATTATGATATAATAATTTTAAATTCATAATTAACTTTATTTTGTAAGTAAAGTAATGATATATTGAAGCCACGGAAACTTCCAACAGCATTTGAAAGAACATTTTGATATTTTTGAAATATTAAATTTTATGAAAAATAAAAATCGTGAAACCCAAATTTTGGTTTTTGTAAATACACTATGTACTATTACAAAATCCTGATATATATATATGCATAATTGTGCCTTTTATATTGATAAAGCATGCTTAATAATGCATTATATATAGCTAAATTAAATCATACAACGGTTTTATTTTTTAAACTCACTTTTAGAAAGTAAATGTGATTTTTATTTAATTAGGAGATTATAAGTGAAAATTCATAAATAGCTTAGTTTGTAAATTGCTCAATTAAATTTAAAAAAGGTTTAGATCATTTTAAAACAATTCCTTTTTCAACTAGTATGTTGTGGCCATCACAAAACTTTCTTCTATCTTATACATGCCAATACTTCAAAATTCACTATATCAGTGCCAAATTAAATGGCAATCTGTGTTCATCATGAGAATTCTAAAAATAGGAAATTCCGTGCATTAGTTCTCGAGGTATGACTGTCGCTAAAATTGTGTAAATCCAGCAATATGCAGTATAGCAGCGCCACCTATTGGGTTATTTACACCAGAACCTAACTATCACAAACTTATGTCAACGTCTAACTGAATATGAAGTTTGAGGAAAATACGTGCATTAGTTCTTGAGATAGAGGTATTGCGCAAATCATGACAAATGCAGCATAGAAGCGCCACCTGTTGAGCGATTTGCAACAACACATAATCAGCAACAATATTAATCAAATTATACTTAAATCTGAAGTTTGATGAAAATTCGTGCATTAGTTCTTGAGATAGAGCAATTGAGGAAATAGTTCAAAATGCAGCACAGCAGTGCCACGTATTGGGCGATTTACACCAACACATAGTCAGCATCATTTCATATGAAGGACTAACTAAATCCGAAGTTGATGAAAATGTGTGCATTAGTTCTTGAGATAGAGCTTCTGCGAAAATAGTGTAAATCCTGCAAAATGCAGCACAGCAGCGCCACCTGTTAGGCGATTTACACCAAAATGTAAACAGCATCCATTCATGTCAAGGACTAACGGAATCTGAAGTTTTATAAAAATCCGTCCATTAATTCTTGAGAAAGAGCTTTTGCGAAAATCCTGCAAAATGCTACATTGCAGCGCCACCTGCAGGGCGATTTACACCAAAAACTAATCAGCACCAATCTATATCAGGGACTACCTGAATATAGTTTTTTATTAAATTCCGTGCATTAGTTCTTGAGATAGAGCGCCCACAAAATTTGTGTCACATACAGACAGACAGACGGACGGACAGACAGACAGACGGACAGACAGACAGACAGACAGACATTTTGTAAAAACATGTTTTTTGGAATCTCTGACCCAGACGTGTAAATCCGTCGAAAACTGGAATTCGAAAATTTTCATGAAACCAATACTTTCTTCTTGTAAAGATAGAAGAAAGCAAAAATAACTAAAATAGAAAAAGAGCAGTTTGTTGTTTATTCTTTTTTTAAATATGTGATATAATTTTATTTGTGTCAGTATTTATACTCTTATATTAACTAGTATGTTGTGGCCATCACGAAACTTTCTTCTATATAAATCACGTCAATTAAATCATTTAAATAGTAAAAGAAATTACATCAATTTAGAACCAATTCCTATCAAAGTATACCTGAATTTGAAGTTTGATGAAAATTCGTGCATTAGTTATTGAGATAGAGCTCTAGGGGAAATTCTGAAAAATGTAGCATAGCAGCGCCACCTGTTGAGCGATTTGCACCAAAACACAAACAGCACTAATTCATATTAAGGTATACCGGAATCTAAAGTTTGATGAAAATCGGTGCATTAGTTCTGGAGCTAGAGCTTTTGTGGAAATCACAAAAAATGAAGCACAGCAGCGCCACCTGTTGTGCGATTTACACGAAAAGGCACAAAACATCAAATCATGTCAAGGACTAATTGAATATGAAGTTTGATGAAAATCCGTGCATTAGTTCTGGACATTGAGCTATTGTGGAAATCGTGAAAAATGCTGCATAGCAGCGCCACCTGTTGAGCGATTTACACCAAAACATAAACAGCACTAATTCATATCCAGGTATACCTGATTCTGAAGTTTGTTGAAAACCCAAGCATTAGTTCTTGAGATAGAGCTATTGAGGAAATTTCAAAAAATGCAGCATAGCAGCACCACCTGTTGAGTGATTTACACCACAAGGAACAAAACGTCAATTCATGTCAAGCACTAACTGAATCTGAAGTTTGGTGAAAATCCGTGCATTATTTCTTGAGATTGAGCTATTACGAAAATCGTGTAAATGCTGCAAAATGCAGCATAGCAGCGCCATCTGTTGGGCGATTTGCACCAAAATGTTACTAGCACCAATTGATATCAAGGATTTACGGAATCTGAAGTTTTATAAAAATCCGTGCATTAGTTCTTGAGATATAGCTTTTGCGGAAATCCTGCAAAATGCTACATAGCAGCGCCACCTGCAGGGCGATTTATACCAAAAAGTAATCAGCACCAATCTATATCAGGGACTACCTGAATATAAATTTTTATTAAATTCCGTGCATTAGTTCTTGAGATAGAGCGCCCACAAAATTTGTGTCACATACAGACAGACAGACGGAGAGACAGACAGACAGACAGACAGACTCACTGACAGACATTTTGTAAAAACATGTTTTTTTGAATCTCTGACCCATAAAACGTGTAAATCCGTCGAAAACTGGAATTCGAAAATTTTCATGAAACCAATACTTTCTTCTTGTCAAGATAGAAGAAAGTAAAAAACTAGTCGGATGTACCAATCCCAAAACTTTCTTCTATCTCATACATGTTAATACTTCAAAATTCGCTATCACACTGCCAAAATTAAATGGCAATCTATGCATCTCATGAGGATTCTAAAGATATGAAATTCCGTGCATTAGTTCTTGAGATATGACTATCGCTGAAATCGTCTAAATCCAGCAAAATGCTGCCTAGCAGCGCCATCTATTAGATGATTTATACCAAATCCTAATCAGCAACAATTTATGTCAGCGTCTGACTGAATCTGAAATTTGGAGAAAATCCGTGCATTAGTTTTTGAGATAGAGCTATAGCGAAAATCGTGAAAATTCCTGCATAGCAGCGCCACCTATTGGGTGATTAACACCAAAACCTAATTAACAACAACTTGTGTCAACATACAAATAAATCTGAAGTTAGATGAAAATTCGTCCATTAGTTCTATAGATAGAGCTATTGAGGCAATCGTGAAAAAGGCAGCACAGAAGCGCCACCTGCTGGGCGATTTACACCAACACATAATCAGTAGCAAGTCATGTCATGGACTAACTGAATCGGAAGTTTGATGAAAATCCGTGCGTTAGTTCTTAAGATAGAACTATTGGGGAAATCGTGTAAATCCTACAAAATTCATCATAACAGCGCCACCTGTAGGACGATTTACACCAAAACGTAATCAGCATCAATTCATATCAAGGACTAACTAAATCTGAAGTTTGATCAAAATCCGTGCATTAGTTCTTGAGATAGAGGTATTGCGAAAATCGTGAAAAATGCAGCATAGCAGCGCCACCTCTTGAGCGATTTACACCAAAAACTAATCAGCATCAATTTGTATTAGGGACTCACTGAATATGAATTTTTATTAAATTCCGTGCATTAGTTCTTGAGATAGAGCGCCCACAAAATTTGTGTCACATACACACAGACAGACAGACAGACAGACAGACAGACAGACTCACAGAGTCACAGACAGACATTTTGTAAAAACATGTTTTTTGGAATCTCTGACCCCTAAAACGTGTAAATCCGTCGAAAACCGGAATTCGAAAATTTTCATGAATCCAATACTTTCTTCTTGTAAAGATAGAAGAAAGTAAAAAGATAAAGGAAAATTATTATTATTATTATTAGGATGAACGAAGCGAATCCTCTACTAGTCTACACAAATTACATTTTGTCGTACACTTTACAAAAAAAAAAAAATAAATAAATAAATAAAACTATTCAGTATTTTGACTTGAAATTAAACATCATAGAAACTCGACAGAGTTTCTCGCCAAGCAAAAGAAACAGAAATGTAAATGAAAGGAATTTCCGTCACTTAATGCCAAACGATTTTTCAAAATTTTTTTAGTACTCTGTCTAGTTTATATTTTCTGCACTGACCAGAGTGGGATCTTGACACCTCTATATCTCCGGTTCTATTTAAGATAGAAACAAAATTCTTGCTTCTATGGAATGGGGCGTGCCACGTGACTACGAAAACAAAAGTAAAGTGGAACCCGGCCGATAGGTTTTTAGCAAATGCGATTTTAAAAGTGCTGTTTTTTGCACTTTTTAGATTCTTGTTCAAACCAAAATCTGTTGACAGGGCTACAGCAATGTGTAATTATCGGATTTTTACGCTGTTTACGGCATTTGAACTGCTTTTATGAATAGTTCAAACCTTTGAAAGTTTCATGTAAAAATATTAATTAGTTTTTGATTTATACCAGATAAAAGTAATTGATTCCTTTATTGCAGCGTGGCGTACTTAATATGTATAGCTCTACTATACTCGCTAGCTTTGCAGCGTGGCGTAGGTAATATGTATATCGCACATTGCAGTAAATGTTTAGAACTGGTTAGAACTCGCGCGATTACGGGATGGACATAAAAAAAGGCAAAAAACCGTCAAAAACTTAAAATAAAAAAAACTCTTCAAAAGTTTCGAATTTTCGGCCCCGTTCGTTCATGAGCCCCCTACAAGCATCTCGTGTGCCAAATTTCGTAGCCCTGCGCCCTGTGGTTTCTGAGTTTTTGAGGTTACATAGATAAATACGCGCACGAATTTCAATAGGGTAGATGTTATTGCATTCGACCCAGTTAAGCTCTCTATTGTAAGGCGGCATTGAAGCATTTACGGTTCGTTTACAAAGTCACTTAAAAGATCTTGATTACATTACAACCGATGGATATTTACTGAGTGGCATGTATTTTAATGAATTTGTACTATTTCAATCTCTAGAATATTTTATCATGTTACTTGAAAGTTGAATAGGAATTCAATTTGTTCATCTAAAAGCTCGACGATCCAGGCTTCTGCTTTATGAAAGATGTTTCTGTTATCCACTTTATGAAAGATGATTCTGTTATCCATTTTAATGAAGATGCTTATAGATTTTAGCGCACACCCTTTTAAGATTCCAATACTATGGGTATTTTTGCACACAGAATTTAGATAACAATTAAATGAAATTACATTTGCACGAAATCAGAATGATTTTTCACGAAGGTACTGCGCACAATAATCACTGAGGAATGTCCTGCTGATAGTTGAGGAGAAACTATATTAGAGAAATGTGCCAGTGGACAGCGATTATGGAAAGATTCTAGGTACACACTGACTACGGAGAAACCACAGAACGTGCTCAGAAAGATAATGTACGCACTTTAATGAATCACATAGTACTTATAGTCATGAAAACGATTCGATAGAACTTTAGGATTACTGTTTATCATATTAAAATAAGAGGGGAAAATGTTCTCTTCTGTATTGCTTTTAAACAAAAACGCACATATACTCAAATATTTTTTTCAACATTCCAAACTTTGCAATTTATTCAATTTAAACCATTTTACAAAGGTAATACAGTCAGTCTGGCTCTTTATTACACATTTTTTTTTTCATTTTTAGGGTTCCGTACTTAAAAAGTAAAAACGGAACCATTATAAGATCACTCCTGTGTTTGTCTGTCACAGCCCTTTTACTCATAAACTATGCAACGTGGAAAGTTCAAATTGGGGGAAGTAATAAAGATTATTGACCCACATATTTACAGATTAATAAAGATTCATAAATATATTTAGGAAAAATGTAGAGGGGCTAATTAAGTTACTTGAAACAAAAATCTTTTCTTTGTATATCGCGCGGGGTATCGTGTGAAACCTTTCGTAACGCTGAAATCAAAAATATATTTCATTTAATTTTAGGTATTGCATTTTAAAAGTTATGGTGGAAAATGTAGTGCAAAAATATGCCCCCCCCCATCTTATTCCGAATCTATTGAAGCTAAACTTATGAAAAAATTAGAGGTAGTAGGCATTAATTTAAACCTTGCAGGAAAATTATAGCGATTACCCTAAGTTACATAGATTTTGAGAAAATCTCATTTTTCCGTTACATTCAAATTTCGATTTATGGGCTTCAGCAAAAGTGTTGAGCAGAGCTAAAGGTACCTATTGTAGCAGAAGTATAAAAGCATTGTTGATCATGAATTTCGGAAAAAATCGTCGGTAATTAGCCGAGATATTAACCCTTAAAGATACGGACGGTTCGGACATACATAATGACAGGGACGGCGTGCTGTATGCTCCATCGGCTTTTAAAGCCTAGATAACAAATTTTAAGGATATATTTATGTAATGGAATGCCCAGTAGCAGTGTAAAAGCAATAGATGTCAAATTGTTAAAAACAGACTAATTTAATGAGAATTAATCACATAAATACTATGGGATTCGCTTCTAGTTTTCATTGAGTGGCTCTATCAATACACTTACTATGTCTTATAGGTTAACTAAAAATTATATGGAATAACAAATATACAGAATAGCTATATTTGCTATTATTTAGGTTCCATATATCTTTGAATTTTCATGGTATATCCATTTATACTTTTCTAGTATACAGGGTGCAGAGGAAAGTCCCTTTATCCTGAAAATACTTGTGAACGGAGAGAGCTACAACTATGCAAGTGAGGTAACGGTATAGTAAAGCGACTACGCCCGATTTAATGAAAACGACAGCAGCGCCCCCTAGTGGCGAAATTTGGAAGATAGCCACTGCAAATCAAAAACAAAAAGAGATATAGCAAAATTTCCAGTTAGAAAGTTTTAGAGCATCAATTAATTAGTAGAATACGATATTTGATTTACATGGATCAGATAAATCTTCGCCTATTTACCCAAAAATGTCCGAAACCGATGCGCTCCATTTTGTGTAAACGTTTGAATGAAATAGTCAGAAGTATGAAGAAATATGCACAATTTATGCTATAAATACGTACTTATCTCAATACATTTTGTTAACATCACACAAAAAAAGGCAAACTGTCTCACAGTGATAAAAAGTTAATATTCAGTATGTTCGAAAAGTTCGTCATTGCTCACGATACACACGTTTTTATTCGTGAGAGTAATTCTGCATGAACATTTCTCAGCATGGAACGTCTATTGCAAGCCTCTTCAATACGACGACATAGATTTAACCCTTTCAAGGGCGGTGGCTAGACTGTCTAGCCACCTAATTTTAATTCCAAAACTGACTAATGGCGCACAGTTTATTAAAATTTTGCTTTTGTAATGAAAATGCAAATTATCGGGTTTTTGTTTCCTGAGAAATTCTTTTGAATAGTCTGGTGTCAGTCATGTATTTCATCAGTTTACGAATAGAATTCTTTTGGCCGTGAAAGAGTTATTCTAATATTTTAAATGCATTGGAAATTAAATCTTTACAGACATTACAGCACAGTACAGCGTCACAATCTGCAAATGTGCACTGCTCCATTTCCGGAATGTGAATAGGCAAAGTAGAATCGTCGCTCATCGATTTCGGACATTTTTGGGTATGCAGGCGACGATTTATCTTACCGTGTGAACCTAATGTCGTTTCGTACTAATTAATTGATGCTCTAAAACTTTTTAATTGAAAAATTTGTTCTACCTCTTTTCGTTTTTGATTTACAATGGTTATCTTCCAATTTTTGCCACAAGGGGTGCTTCTGTCGTTTGCATTAGGTCGGGCAGAAGTCGCTTTACTGCACCGTTACCTCACTTATATAGCTGTGGCTCTCTCCGTTTGCAAGTATTTTAAGGTTAAAGGGACTTTCCTTTGCACCCTGTATACTATACAGCTATACCCAACCAGGGTCGTACTGGCATAACTGAGAGGGCGGTGGCAAAATGGATAAAAAGGGCGCCGATTGCCTTACAAAAGGGCGCAAATGCTTATATATACATACATACACATACTATATAAATTATGTATAAAAAACCACTTTAAAAATATATACGAGTATATTGCTATAGCGAAAACTTTATTCCTAAAATAATTATGTCACCCAAATTAGTATTTTACACTATAGAAATGTAATATGCACAAAAATAGTTCCCCGCAAGGCATTGCAGTTAAAAAAAAAATCTGATGTTAGACCAGTGTTGCCAATTTAGAGGTATTTTTTTCCTCCACACTTTTCTAAGAAAGCTATCTCTGTTTTCGAATTTCGCTCACCTTATCTAATGAGTTAATTCAAACTTTACCCCGAATATTTGAATAAAAATCTCCATACGATTATCTCCAAATGGAAAATAAAATATTAAAATAAAACAAACAAAAACAATTTCGTTGGGTCAAAACTCAAAAGTGCAAAACATTATTTAATACAATTCAATAATATTTTATATAATACAATCTCTAGAATACAAATACTAATTATGGTGTATAAAATTTCAGGAAAGTTATTTTTGTTTAGTTCAAGAGTGACGTCTATTTTACGTGAATTATTTTTAAAATATGTTTTATTTCTTTATTTTTTCAACATTCAAAAGATATCATAGATTTTTTTTTTTTAAATTATGGCCATTTTTTTTTCCATTCTGATCAGAAACAAAATTATGGCCATTTTTTTTTCATCCTGACCAGAAAAAAAAAAAAATTATGACCTTTTATTTTTTTTCCTTTTCTGACCAGAAAATCAGAGTTCTAACTTTTTACGACAGCTCTTTCATCTTCACCTAACACTTCATTTATAACGGTTGTTTCAAAATAATGGATGGCACCAGTCCATCAGTTCAGAAGAAAATGATCCATTCCAAAGGTATAAGTTCGATTGAAAAAAACTATTTAATACTTTGAGCAGAAAGAAGAGGCTACACCTGCAATTTTTATGACACTAATAGAATCCCATAGCTGCCAATGTGTACGGTTTAGTTACCTCTAAAATTTAACACAAATTTTTGCCATATTTAATCGTTGACAATTGTTAGACTTTTTAAACTGAAATTCCGGAAGTGACAGCCGATTGTTCCCTTGCGACGACATTCCTCTGGCTTCAACTCGTAAAACTTGGCTAAAAGTGCTATCTTTGACAACATTTTCTGAATGAATCTTTGCCTTTATAAGAAAATGGGAAACTAATTTCCTGGTATCTGAACAAAATGGCAAATTTTATATTTTTACGAATATTAATGCAAATTTTTTGTATTTACGAATGAAAATGACTTCGCGAAAGTATCAGAAAAGTAGTTAGTTTGGATTTGGGAATAGCTTTCAATATAAAAAATTCTCATAACGAGGATGTGATCGCCCCCCACCCCAAAAAAGGAAATCCATGACCCCCTCTAAATGATGAGTTGAATCCGTCCTTGGCTTTGTCGAATATTGATTGATTAAAATCTCGGAAACGGAATCGAAAAAAAATCCGCTTTATACAGGATCCTTATGCCATATCATCTTTAGATTCTTCTATGTTTTGTCATACGCCAGACAGAATGATTTTAACAATACCGTGCAAAACACAGATGCGAGAAAAATCGACAAACAAAATCTTCATTTGGCGCCCGGTGCACATGCCCCCTCTGCCCCCCTTAATTTCGGCCCTGCTTTCAAATCAGCAAACTTACAAAGGCTGTGCCCAATAATGGAGTTGTTTCTGTTTTTCAAAGATCTTGTTCTTTTTTACCGCGATTCATGTGTGTACGCAGGGTGGGGGGGGGGGGGGGCAGAAAATCTTTGGAAAAGTAATACATTCTTTAAAAGTATTACGCTGAATGTAATTATTTTGAAAAGTAGTATTACTTGAATTTTATTGCATGATAGTTTTGTTTTAAAGGTTTTCATTAAATTTCATTGTAACTGCTGGCTGCTGGCTGAAAATACCAATTATTTTTTATTGCCCACCAGAAACTTTTTAATCGAACTGTCTTTTATATTTTTTGAGAAAAACAAAAGATCTTTCAGAAAAGGCTGCCGAATGTGGCGTTTTGAACCGAATTTCTGGACGCGACAGTGGAAGAAGAGAAAGAAAACTGTTGTCATGAGACAACAATCAATTTTAACTCAAGATGTAATTAATTTAAAGAACAGAATCTATTGTATTGCAAATCACTTCAATAACCAAGCCTGCAAGTCTCATTCTTTTATGTGGAGTTTCGCCGAATATTCGGTTTCATTTTCGTTTTCAGCCCAAAATCCTAGTTTCGGCGAAAATACTGCCGTATATTCGGTATTACTATAACTGCTCCTCCCTAGCCTCCCCCAAACGGCACTCCCATCCAAAGAGCCGTACATACTATATATTCACATACAAGGAGATAAATCTAGAAGGTATTACTAATATTGATTAAATTCGTTATTTTTAAATTAAATTATTTTTTAATATATTTTTTATGTTTATAGCACCTTATATTTAATTAATTTTATTTCAATCAAATTATTTTGTTAATTATGTACTGCCGTTTCTACGCAAAACATTATTCAGATAACATGCGTATATGTATGTTTATGTTACTTACTTTGAATTTATTTTTAAAACAATTTCGCTTACGTTTTCAGTCGATACTAGGAATGTAACCGAAATTCAGTTTCTTTCGAACACTATTTTTATGTTTGTAAATCAGCAGAAATTTTCGCATTATTGAACGTTAAAAAAAATTTTTTTTTGAGAACCGCTTTAAGGATTTACATATACATTTATAATCATAACTTATAAATTTCGGAAAATCGAGTTTTTATTTTAGCGGCTTTATCAACGGAATTGAGACTTCTTTATGTGGTCAGAATATGGAATAGACAATTCTATGTAAGTAAAATAAAAAATAAAAAAAATACAATAAGCATTCTATTATAATTATAACATAAAATTGAAACTAGTTTTTTTTTCTCAAAATTGCATTTTTTAATAGATGACCACGGCACGATTACTTTAATAATACTGAATTGTTTTTCACTTCTAATTTTGTCAGCTTTTTCCTTCTATATATAAAAAAAAGTTTCGAATTGGAAATGGACCAATGAAAATCTGCGTAGATATTCCCGGTAGATCGGCATCCAATTTGAATGCTTAAGCATGGCCTTTCTTCGTTAATATTAAAAAAAACTGTTGCAAACAAAAATATGAAAATCAGTGGTATTACAGAGAAATGTTTGATAAACACGCTGATGCAGACAGTTTTCAAATCAAAGAATTATTTTAAGAGATATTTAATGCCAAAGTTGGAAAAAATCATTCCATTAAAAAAGTTTTATTGAAGCAAAAACTACATGAGAATTTAATCATTTTTAGATCATTTTATACGTTATAAGTTTCCGGTGTGCAGATTGAATTTATTTTTTTTATTTGACTCATTTTTTGAGGTTTTATTTCTATTTTAAATTCAAATTTTCAGCTTTTCGAGAGATATTTTTTATATATTTTAGAAAATGTTATTAATTTAAACTGTTGCCAATTGTATAAACAGCGAAACAATAATGTTTACTTCAAATTAAAAATTTATTTACACGTGACTATTGTAAACAGAAATAAAAACTTTAAAATTAGAATTAAATGATCACATGTTAAAAGCAGGAAAATTACGTCCTAAGAACCATATTCACACTTGAATTTTAAAAGAGAAACAAAATGTTAAATAAAAAAAATTATGCGCTGAAACTTGTAAAAGGGAGAAATTACATTATTTAAAATGGCCAAAAAATATGGTAAAAACATTTAAATTAAAAAATATATTTGCGCGAGATATTTTGAGATAATCTTTTCAACTATTATCGTGAATTCAAAGACAGCGCAAATATTTCCTTCTAACAACTAAAGTATTTTCACCTGAATATTAATAAGAGAAATAAAACTTTGGTGTAAATTACGTCAGATTTAAAACGATACATTTAAAATGAATTATTTAAAAGAACTATCTTATATCGCTGTTAAAAAATACCGGGAGTCAAGGACACTGTTTACTTAATTCATTTTACATTAGCTTATTTTCAAATGTTTAACTAATTTTTTAATTAACGAATAGAAACCCGTTTACAGAAAAATCACTACTGTTTTTTTTCTTTTGTTTTTTTTTAATTCAACTAGGGGGCTCGGCCCCCTACGAGCTACGCTCGCCAACCCCCGTCCAGAAACCACAGACTCTAAATGCACGCTAATTTGATGGGCTTTAAAAATATTTCGAAAGATTGAATTATAATTTAAAAAACAGCGGCGATCTCCCTATAAACGGATTTCTATTCATTTCTCTTTGATTGGGGAATTTTAACGCCAAATCCGCTATGGTACTACTTGATTATCCTGTCGACCAATTTCGCCAAATTATATAAATCGGCAAACCACTCGCCAAATTATACAAATTGACATAATTTTTATTTTAAATAACGGAAGAACAAATAAATTCGTACAACATTAATAAAAATACAAATAAAACGTCGAAATAAAAATAACTTGATGACGTAGACACGTGTAACAACATTTCAAAATAAGCTAATATAAAAGGAATTAAGTAAACAGAGACTTTGTCTCCTGGTATTTTTTAACAAAGCGAAAAGAAAGTTCTTTTAAATGAGACATTTTAAATTAATCGTTTTTAATCTGACGTAATTTTTACCAAGCTATTCTTTCTCTTTTAAATAATCACGTGAAAGTACTTTTGTTAGCAATGAAACATTATTTGCGCTTTCCTAACAAAAATAGTTGAAAATATCCTCTCAAAATATTAAATAAATGTCTAGCGCAATTTCTAAATATAAACTTTTTTGCAATATTATTTTGTGTTCATTTTATGTAATAACTATAATGTGACGTAAATATGACGTAATTTCTCCTAAGACTTCTAACGCATGTTAATGAATTTATTATTTTACAATATCCTTTCTCTTTTAAAATTCACGTGTATACTTTTTATGACGTAATTTTTAATAAGTTCCTGCTTTTATCGTAATTATATTTAATTCTAATTTGAAAGTTTTTTTCCTGTTTATAATAGTCACGTGTAAATAAATTTTTAATTTGAAGCAAACATTATTGCTTGCGCTTTTTATACAGTTGGCAACCGTTTAAATTAGTACAATTTTCTGAAATCTGTAAAAAATATCTCTAGAAATGCTGAAAGTTTGAATTTAAAATAGAAATAATACCTGAAAAAATGAGTCAAAATAAAAAAAATAATGCAATCTGCACTCCGGCAAATTCTAACGCATAAAATGATCTAAAAATGATTACACTGCCATGTATAGTTTTTGCTGCTATAAAACTTTTTTAGTGGAACGATTTTGTCCAATTTTAGCATTATCTCTTAAAATAATTCTTCGATTTGAAAACTGTCTGCATCAGCGTGTTTATCAAACATTTCTGTATAAAATCACCGATTTTCATATTTTTGTATGCATTAATTGTCTTAATATTAACGAAGAAAGACCTCCGGTCACAAAAAATTCAAAACCGGCGGCGGCGGCGGCGGCGGTGACAGCGGTAGTTACTTTTTTTTAGAATAGAGAGATATTATTAAAGCCGATCAAATTAGCGTGCTTTTTGGATTTTGGTGTGCCTGAACGGGGGTTGGCGAGCGTAGCTCGTAGGGGGCAGAGCCCCCTAGTTTCTTATATAATTATGCAGTGCATTAAGGATTTTTTTTTTTTTTTTTTTTTTTTTTTTTTTTTTTTTGTCAATCATCAAAAATCAGCATTTTTCTACGATAAAAGTTGAATACCCTCTTCAAATAATCAGCATTAAAGAAAAAAAAAGAGAGAGAGAGCTTTTCATAATTACCTTTTGTCTCGTCTAGTCACTAAAATAACTCATATTTAATTAAAAATTACTGTTTATTTTAATTTCAGATAAGCCAATTTTAAACTACAATGGTCGTCGCAACTCACATGCAAAAAACACCAACAGCACGACGCGTCGTGTCGCGCATGTGTCGTGTGTTAATTAGTATTTCATGGGAAAATACCTCCACATCCGCCGATTTCTATTTTCTCCAGAAAGATAGAGAGCTCCAGAATACGGTATAATAATTAAAAAAAAGTGTCACGCCTGGTATTACTACAGAAACCACTGGGTATCTATAGAACCGATTTGAAATCCCGCCGAAATGGTAATTTGTCTTCTTAGGAATTCTCACGGTAATGACTAACAGCATTGAAAACTGAACCCAAATACATCTGCACTTCTCTTTACTTATATTTATCCATTCTTTTGTAAAAGGACTTTTACAATTTTAGTGGTTTATCTATTTATTTTAATTACATATGTATTTTTCAATTTATATATTCGGGTGGTGTTTGAAGTTTAAAGAGGTTAAGCAGATCCGGTTTAAAAAAAAAATAAATAACGTTTTTACATATTGGCTTTTTCGGATGCTAAAAATATTATCGAATTTTTAAATAGATATGAAAAATTAACATTTTCTTCTTTCAAAAGCAAAATTTACATAAGTTTCCATTGCAAAATCTTGTGAAGAATTAGTCTTGGCGCCCTTGGCGGTCTAACACTTATATTATCATTGAGAAATTATGGAATGCTCCACTTTAGTAGAACTAAGGGCATCAATTTGTGTGTGTATTTGTGGGGAGTGTGCGTGTGTGTGTGTGTGTGTGTGGGGGGGGGGTTGCTATTACAAAAACACGATACTACTTTTTTTCAAGTTATTTTTGCAGAGGCGCTGTAAAAAATCTGGCCAAGTGACCAAGGGCGCCATGATTACAAAAACACGGTATTAGTTTTTTTTTAACTTATTTTTACAGAGGCGCTAAAAAAATCTGTCCAAGGGCGCCATGATTACAAAAACACGATGATAGTTTTTTGAAAGGGATTTTTACAGAGGCGCTGAAAAATATCTGACCAAGGGCGCCATGATTACAAAAACACGACATTAGTTTTTTAAAACTTATTTTTACAGATGCGCTGAAAAAAATCTCTCTAAGGGCGCCATGATTAAAAAAACACGATAATAGTTTTTCAAAATTATTTTTACAGAGGTGCTGAAAAAATCTCACCAAGAGCACATTGATTACGAAAACACGATATTAGTTTTTTGAACGTTATTTTTACAGAGAGGCGCTGAAAAAAAAAATCTTCCCAAGGGCGCCATGAGTACAAAAACCCGATAATAGCTTTTTGAAAGGCATTTTTACAGAGGCGCTGAAAAATATTTGACCAAGGACGCCATGATTACAAAAACACGATATTAGTTTTTTGAAATTTATTTTTACAGAGGCGCTGAAAAAGACCAAGGGTGCCATTATTACGTAAACACGATATTAGTTTTTTTAAACTTATTTTTACAGAGGCGCTAAAAAAATTGACCAAAGCCGCCTCTGACAAAGGGACCAAATGAAATTAAAATGAAAATCCCCTGTCTTAAATTGGCATTTTTTTTTGTTGTTCTTTCACAAAAAACAGAAATACCAAACTACCGGGCAGCCCCTGTCTTAAATTGGCATTTTTTTTTTTTTTTGTTCTTTCACAAAAAACAGAAATACCAAACTACCGGGCAGCCACCCAGGGCGCTGAATATTTGACAGAAAATATACTAAATACATCATTAATACCAATATTAATTTATGTAGAAGTTACTATTCTTCGGGGTACTGAATAAAATCTGGACCAGGGCGCCATGACTATCAAAGTCTCTGTGAATGAATCCATTTAAAATGAGAATATGTTTCTTATACAGTGTTTCGTCGTTTATACTTGCACAAAAGGCAGAAATACAAAAATACCTCACAACACCAGGGGCGCTAAATACTTAGACGCAGAAAATATGCAAACGTATTAGACGCAGACTCATTAGACACTTATTAGAAGCATTCCTAGAACAGAAATTATTTAGGCGTACATCTAAATAAGTGAGTACTTAATATTATTTTTCTTAGAATTTATCATTAGTACAGGCTTTGAAACAAAGTCTGGTCCTGGATACAATGTGTAACAACGGCATATCTGTTTGTCGATAACTTATGTTATCTCGAAATTGGTTTATCTAATTGTCTTTGATCGCACATAGTTTGCTTATGCTATACTTTAAAAAATAAAAAGCATTACTTTTTAATTTTCCAAATGAAAATCTTTGAAAATTTTATGCCTTTCAAAATGCGTGCTTAAAAAAAAAGATAAAAAAAAGAAAAAGAAAAAAGTGACGATGGGCACACCGGGCATTTGCCTCGTTGCCCGGTGGGCCAGTACGACCCTGTACCCAACCCTACGTTGTATAGTTTTTACAAAGTCTTTGTATTCTTTTAGCAACGGTATTTTTTTAATAATACACGTACTAATTCATGTATTATTGTACGGAACCCTCTGTGCGCGAGTAATACTCGCACTTGACCATTTATTTTACAATCCTTTTATATCAAATAAATTTTTGGCAGTTTTATTCAAATTTTTAGTTATTTTTTTTAATTTAAAAAGATTAATAAGGAGATTTATTAAACTAATCGACTCTGTTATTTTGAACTTGGTAATTAAAGAATGCTATCAATATGCCATAAATAGCCTTTAGTTAATTTTTAATCAGATTATAGAGCTACTTAAAAATTTACAAATATGACCGCAATTAGGGAAAATCATTTCATAACGATAAAATATAGAATTCTGTACTTTTATTGAAATTAATTATATTTTATCTGATGATGAATTATCCGAAATCTAGAGAAAATACTTAGAAAGCATACGACTTAGTATGTACTGTTAGTCCCGTAAAAACAATTAGGGATTTAGAAAGTACATGCATTGAAAATTCAGAAAATCCAACAAATATTAGAGTTTATGAAAACACTAGCTGACCCGCCCAGCGTTGCCCGGGGTTTGTAAATAATTACCTTAAGCAAAACTCAAGTTTGTATGATTTTATATCTTTTGAAATTCTTTTAAATTAACCTTATTTCGGTATCCCCATTGCCTTCCGCAGCGTCTAGTGTGTTTCCAACAAACTTCTTTCCGAACGAACCTGTAACATGGGTCCCCGCTACCTATGGCAGCATTTACAGGAAGTGTCCCGCACATGCCGGAGACAATCGAAAATCAAGTTGAGTGAGCGAAACCTCGTAGTAATCAAACTGATAGAATCAAAAAAAAAAAAAAAGAATGCACCATTAATAATTAAGAATCGTTAGAATCGTTAGAAAATGTGGGTAACTGAAGCCTAAGGATAAAATTTCATAATACAGAGAGTAGCTGAATTGTAATCTAAGTTGAATGAACCAAATCCCGTTGAAATTGGCCCCTTAGAACCCGAGGAAAGAATGCTTCCCCAAGCGGTGGAAGATGCCCCCTCCCCTTGTAAATTTCATGAATTACTTTTAGCATTAACACGATATTTAATAAACGGATGAAATCCCTTATCTAAAGTAACGCGATTTTTAATTTACGGCTGTAGTGAGTAGACGTAAGTTGATGCTGAAAAAGGAGATTAATGCTCGAAAAATGTGGTTGCTGAGGTATAAAGAATGACCGGGCAAAATTAAGCATAGAGTATGAATTAATCATTAGAATAATATTTTAAAGAAATGCGCAAAAAATCGGGTAAATGCTTAAAAAAGGGCCCTAGGACCCCAATAAGTATATGCGGGTGTTGGTCAAGGGAGAAGAGTCCGAGACTCAATTTTAATATTATGCAATGAGAAGCTGATAAAATTAGGGGGTAAAAAATACGTGGCACACAAAAAGTTCAAGGGGCCCCGGATCGGGCCAAACGGGACCCTAGGTTGCATCAAGATTTTAACTGGATTATAGAAACAGGAGAATAACTAAATGGAAAATGAAGCAGCCAAAAATAAAGATTAAGAGGGACAATTTATTGACAATTTATACTGCAAAAGCATTAAGGGTCCTGTACCGGGCTCCAAGGGGTCAGGGACTTGCATGTAGTTTGGTAAAAAGATACTTTTGAGTAGTTTTTAAAGTAATCATCAGAAGACGCTAGAACTATGTTAAAGAAAATTGCAAGCAATTGAGATCATTTTTAAAGAAGCTGCACCAAGGGCCCAAGAAGGCGATTTAATATTTAAAATTGGTGGTAACTGAAGACTGAAAATTTTTTGTCGTTCATGTAGTAGTTGAAGGACCTAAGAAGTTGTTAGAATAAAAGCTAGTGAATCGGACCTTTTTTAAGAGGGCTATAATAGAGGGCCCAAAAAGGGGCGAACTGACTGTTAAAAGCAGGGCCTGAAATGAAAACATGTTAAAATATCTTAATACTTAACTCTTTAGATCTACATATAGTCAAAATTAAGCATAGGGTATTAATTTTTCGTTAGAATAATATTTTAATTAAATGCGTAAAAAAGGGCCCCAATAAAAAAATGAGGATGTTGGTCCTGGAAGAAGACTGCAAGACTCAACTTTAAAATTATGCACTGAGAAGGTGAGAAAATTAGTTGATGCAATATGCATGGCGCAGAAAAAGTTCAAAGGCCCTGGACCGAGCCCTTGGGCCCTACGGGACCATAGGGGCCCCAGGGTCTTAACTGGAATGTATAAACGGGAGAATAACTAAATGGAAAAAGGGTTCCAAAAGTGAAGATTTTATTAAGAGGGGGCAATTAATTAACAATTTATGATGCAAAAAATTCAAAGGGTCCGAAAGCGGGCCCCAAAAGGCCAGGGCTTAACTGGCATGTTATTGGGTATAAAGATATTTTTAGTAGTTATTAAAGTAATCAGAGGATTCTAGAACTATGTTAAAGAAAATTTCAAGAAATTCGGATCCTTTTAAAAAAAATCCGCCCCAAGGGCCCCAAGAAGGCTATTAATATTCAAAATTGGTGGTAGCTGAAGTCTGAGAAATTGTTTTGTCGTTCATTTAGTAGCTGGAGGACCTAAGAAGTTGTTAGAAAAAAAAAGCTAGAGAATTGGACCATTTTTAAGGGAGCTACAATAACGGGCCCAAAATGGGCCAATTCATAGTTAAAAAAGGGCCCTAACATGAAAACATGTTAAAATGTCTTAGTACTTAGCGCTTTAGAACTTCAGTCAAAATTAATCATAGGGTATGAATTATTCGTTAGAATAATATTTTAAAGAAATGCACGAAATAGTGGGAAAATGTTTAAAAAAGGGGCCTAGGGCCCCAATAAAAATATGGGGGTGTGGGTCTAGGAATAAAAACCCAAGACTCAACTATAAAATTATTCTCTTAGAAGATGAGAAAATTAGGGGGTGAAAAATGTTTGGCGCTCAAAAAGTTCAAGGGACCTTGGACTGGGCCCTGCGATTCCCTAGCGGGCCCCAGGGTTTTAACTGGAACTAACGTGATAATAACTAAATGGAAAAAGGACCCCCAAAATGAAGATCGGATTAAAAGGAAGCAATTTATTAACAATTTATTAGCGCAAAAAATCAAGGGACCCTGTATCGGGTCCCAAGGATCCAGGGACATAACTGGAAAGTAGAATGGCGAGAATAACTTATATGGTGAATGCTACCCCAGAACGAAGAAGATTGAACAAAAAGAAGGAAAGTTATTAACAATTTTGTGCATAAAAAGTTTAAGGGGCTCAAGCGCCCTGGCTCTTAAATAATTAAAATTCCGAGCCTCATTTGCATCAGGACCTGTCTTGAACTAACCTCACCTAAATTTTCAGACTTCTACGTGCGGTAGATTTCGCTAGCCATCGCACGCAGACAGACAGAACGATGTGTTCTTTTATTACTACGAGGTGGAACCCGCCGAATTTTCGACGAAAGAAAATGTTTACAAAGTAACTGTTGCATCAAATTTATAATACATCAACAACAATAATTAGAATAAAAAATCCATCTTACACTTGTTAATTTAACTCTCCAAAGACATATTTTAACCTAAGATTAACAAAATACTTTTTTCATAAACTTCAACTGTTAAAATTATTGAAAAATTAAACTTAATTCATATACGTCATCAGTAAAATATAATCAAGATAAGTAATTTTGATTAAGTTATTAATTGATGCTTGGTATTGTGGAATGAAAAATCCGCAAAAATGATTTCACCTTGACATAATCATAGAATATTTCTACCTTTACATCTAAACCAAATCAAGTCATTTTCCACGTTTCACATCCATATTAACCATTTAAAAACATTTTAATGCGCAATAGGTTATTAATAAATATATTTTCAAGCTTGAAGTCACGTTTGTCAATTATTACAACTTTTCATGTTAAAATTCCCACTCGTGATTTGAGGTCTTAGTATAATCTCTGTACTTGCGCGTAAAAATTCCAGAAATTTATAACTTTTAGACGTATTCAAGGGGAAATATCTCGTTTTACCAAATAAAATTATCGTTTACTTTTAAATATGACGTCATTTTCAGTCGCTGAAATTTTTTGCCTATTGACTCAAACTCAATATCAGCGAAATGAAAAAATAGTGAAATATAACAGCATTATCAGGGAAATTGTGTCTTTTTTAAAGCGTAACGTCATTTTCTGTTCAAATTTTTAAAAATATATTTTTAATTGTAATGAGAAAATGGCACCAGTAAGAATATAACCAATAAAGATAACTAATCCACTTTTAATAGAAATGAAGTACTTCAGTTGCCACGATTAGAAAATTGGTATTAAAAACTATAAAAAAATGAATATCTCAAAAATAAATTGAGATACAGCTTTCAAACAAATTGCATTTAAAAGTGCATTTTTTTCTGTATACGACGGTGTAAAGATTTAAAATGTGGGATGTTTAGAAGTTTAATAATTTGCAGTAGCGAAAATTGCAAAAGCGAAATTTCATTTCAAATCTCAAAGTGTTGCCATTCGCAGAATGACGTATGCGTTACGCACAGATATGTTTGTCCTTTATAATATAGATAGACAACGAAAGAAAAAATAAATGGTACTTCTTAGCTTTTCCGTCGACCAAATTACTGCCACGAAATTGTAAGATTAAATGCCAATAATCGTTGCCATTTATTAATTAATTGTAAGATTAAATGCCAATAATGGCCAATAAAACCATTAATTCGACGTTTTATTTGTATTTTTATTAATGTTTAACTAATTTATTTGTTCTTTCGTTATTTAAAATAAAAATTATGTCAATGTGTATAATTTGGCGAGTGGTTTGGCCATTTATATAATTTGGCGAAATTGATTGACGGGATAACTAAGAAGTACCAAATAAATTATTAAAACATTAATAAAAATAAAACGTCGAATTAAAAATCACTTGATGACGTAAAAAACACGTGTAAATTGTTTAACGTCAAGTAAATTTGACAGTTACGATCACCCATTATTAGCGTTTAATTTTATAATTTGGCGATATTTTTTTGGTCGACGGCATAATCAATAAGTACTACAAACTATTTCTGTTCGTATTAAAATGTTGATAAATAGCTCTTCTTTATATTAAATAAATATCATAAATATTGAAAAAAATGCTTATATGAATATGAAAAGTAAATAGGTTGCCAATACATATACAAAAAATTCACTTCACTCGCCAAGGCCTTTTTCCCGATCTCGCCAAAGCCCATATAATAAAAATATACCAAATACTCTTCAATCTGTTGTCTGATACTAAGTAATCACAATAATGTAAATAACTGTTAGGCACAGATATCATATACATACCTGGTTTGGTGGGATTTTTTTTCACGCCAACTTGGCGAAAACATCGTTTTCGAATACCAGTTACATATATATATTTAAATTATTTTCTATTATTTTAAACGGAAATAACGATAAATAAAAAAAAATAATAATTAATAACTATAGAAAAAAACGATTTATATAATTTTAAAAAAGAAAATAAAGGTAAATAAACAATTTATTAATAAAGAAACAACAATAGCCGGGTTACCATGTCAGTCAAAATAACGCCATTTTGGAGCCCATTAGGTCCATGGAGCGTATATGACATCTGTGCTAACAAAGCTTCCAATAATCTCTATAATAATAGCCTAAGTCATGTGACTGTCATCAATAGTTCCGGGCTGACCGCTTCGCTTTTTATATGCCAGGTGACCGTTTTTTACATTTTTTATATTTCGCGTGGTAAATTAAAACAATGCTTTGATATTGAAATTAAAAGTCATGGTTTTTGGTATTATTTATTATTTTTCTTTTCCTTTTCTTAAAAAAGGGAGAGAAAAAGTGAAAGTCGTGAATTTCAAATTAAAATTATGTATTTTAAATAAAATGAGTGAAATTATTATATTTTAGATGAATTTAATGAAATATGAAAAATGCGATTGGAAAGACAATGTTTGATGATTTATCACTTGCGCCTGGCTAGCATAAAAAGGTACTACTTAGAGTCTACTTATACCGTCGACCGATTTCGCCAAATTATATAAATCGCCAAACCACTCGCCAAATTATACAAATTGACATAATTTTTATTTTAAATAGCGAAAGAACAAATAAATTAGTATAACACTGATAAAAATACAAATAAAAATTCGAAATAAAAAAAATAACCTGATGACATAAACAAGTGTAACTTGCTTAAAAACAAGCGAATATGACATTTACGATCAACCATTATTGATATTTAATGTTATAGTTTGGCGATATATTTTTGGTCGACGGGATAACCAAGTAGTACCGATAAAAATACGGAGTTCTTGATTTCTCTACTAGAAACTTCTGATTTGGCGAAGTATTGAGAAAGTAAGTTAAATTTTGGATAAAGATAACATGGTACAATGCTTAGCACAGATCTAACGGAGACCAAACTGGTCGCCAAGGGTGGCTAGTCTCTATAATAATAGCCTAAGTCATGTGACTGTCATCAATAGTTCCGGGCTGACCGCTTCACTTTTTATATGCCAAACAGCCAATTTGGTAATTTAATGTTAGCCAGGCGCAGGTGATAAATCGCCAAGTATTGTTCCATCGCCATCATATCACCGGTATTATAATAGTCCATCTCATGCGACCATCGTAAACAATTTTTCGTGAGGTAAATTAAAACAAAGCTTTGATGTTGAAATTAAATGTCATAGTTTATGGTATTATTTATTACTTTTCTTCTTCTTCTTTTTTTCTTTTAAGAAATAAGAGAAAATTGAGAGTAATAAATTTTAAGTATTTCAGTTTTAAATTAAAGTTATGCATTTTAAATAAAATGAGTGAAAGTATTATATTTTAAATGAAATTAATGAAATAAGAAAAAAAATATGACGGGTACAATGTTTGGCGATTTGTCGCTTGCACTCGGTTAACATAAAAATAAGAGAACTTCTGTTTATAATTTAATATAATTTAATAAAAATACCGAGTTCATGATTTCTGTATCAGAATGTTCCCATTTGAGCAAGTAAATTCAATTACGAATAAAAGTAACATGATACAATGCTTAGCATAGATTTAAAGGAGACGAAATTGGTCGCCAAGGGCGGCTAGTATAGTAAATATGCCATTTGGTGGTGACTGGATTATCGAAAATTCTAAAATAAATAATAATAATAACAATTAATAAATAATAATAATAATATAAAATTGGAATTCAGGCGTTAATTTATGTGCTTTTAAATATCTAAGATTACTCCAATATCTTTTAAAATATTACCTAACAAAGGGGAAAATATGAAGACATAACAAATTAAAAAATATTTGCAATTTTTTCTCAGCAAGCAATTTTTATTTAAAAACGTTGATTTTTTTTTATAGTAATAACAGATGATTGTATAAATTTCCTTAAGAATAACTTTCAGTTCCTAAATTTTGAAATTGTGAATTTTTGGTACTACTTAGTTATCCCGTCGATCAATTTCGCCAAATTATATAAAGCGCCAAATCACTCGTCAAATTATACAAATTGATAAAAAATTTTATTTTAAATAATGAAAGAACAAATAAATTAGTATAACATTAATAAAAATACAAATAAAACGTCGAAATAAAAATCACTTGATGACGTAAACGCGTGTAACTTTGTTTAAAGTCAAGTGATTGTAAGATTTACGATCAACCATTATTGGCATTTAATCTCATAGTTTGGCGATAGATTTTGGGTCAATGGGATAACCAAATAGTACCGAATTTTCCTATATGTAAAATTGGCGTTATCGCCGAAGAAACAAACACTAATATTTTCTAAAAAAGAAAAAAAAAGGATAATAATCCTTGATTTGAGTTGGAGTGTATAAAAATCATATGCTTCCGTAATTACGGCGAAAACCTTTTAAAAAAGTATGAACTTATCTTATAATATGTATGTGCGACAGAAATTCAAACTAAAATTTAGATATTTGATTCTAATTTTAAAATATTAACTAATATCTATATAACTTATAATTGAATATATAAATGTACTCCAAAAATGATGTCGGTCACTTGAAAAAACACCATTATTGCCAAAATCCTGAAGCTAATGTAACGCTTATGCATTTTTGGCTTTAAAAAAGAAATTAGCTAAACATTGTTTGGCGACAAACATAAATTAGAAATCGCAAATACAGTAACTTTTACAATTACATCTGTTTATTTCTCCTGTAAATCACATAACGTGGCAGTTAGATAAAAAAAAAAAAAAAAAAAAAAAAAAAAAAGGAAAAGAACTAAAAAAAAAAAAAATTGTAATTCAAAATTAGTCTAATCAAATTTTCAGATTCATTTTTTTAACGTAACGCTGGCGATAATTCGCAAAATATTGTATAAATTGTAAAATTTAACAATAAATTATATTTTTAATCATTAAAAATATTTATTTCATGTTTAAATTAAATATTTTCGTTTTATAATATTGTGTCTCATTAAAACTGTTTTTGTTGTCTTTTTTAATTAAATATCAGTATTTTTTTTTTCACTTATTTGCGAGTATTTGTATTATTTTGTAACGGACGGATAACTATTTCAATTCTTTAACCAACAAACCTTTCGCCAAAAAATAACCGCTGGCAACCTTTTTGTTCAAAATACCAATAAAATACGAAATTTATTACCAAAAATCATAGTTATCCCTGTATATTTTACTCATAAGCCACCACGTGAATATTCTCCATCGAATGACACTATTTGCAAAAAAATCCACCGGGTAGTTTTTGAAAACATTTGGGCGGAACTTTTAGATCTTACTGCTTTATAATATATATGATTTAAAAG
This sequence comes from Maratus speciosus, assembly GCA_963932465.1. Lineage (NCBI taxonomy): Eukaryota > Metazoa > Arthropoda > Arachnida > Araneae > Salticidae > Maratus > Maratus speciosus. The sequence continues at coordinate 573,283,577 of OZ010793.1, forward strand.
GAGAAAAAAAGCTTAATCAGATAATCTGAGTTTCTGCGGTGCTTATCGGAGGGACACTGGATTTCCTGAAATAAAAAAAAATAGTTTTATTTAAAAATTACTTCAAGTACGCCCGATGATAAAACAAATGCTTATTATTCAGTCTGTTTTTAAGTCTTTACATATTTTGTGTAAAATGATGTGAATTTTTGGCAGTTTTAAAATATTAACTAATATCTATATAACTTATAATTGAATATATAAATATAGTAAATATGCCATTTGGTGGTGACTTGATTATCGAAAATTATAAAATAAATAATAATTAAGCAAAAACATAATTTGAAGGACAAATTAAAAAAACAAAATTTATTTCCTACATTGTTTAAGCCCGAGAAGGGACAGATATTAAGTTACTTCATTCAATTAGTTCTACATTTAATGTTACATTTTTGTAACAAATTAGGTAAGCCAATTGAAGATTAAAAAATAAAAATAAAATTCATACAATAGGATACTTAAAACACCCTAAAAACTTAGATTCCGTTCAAATTAAATCGAAATAAATCTTAGACTTCTTCCATTTTTAATTGAAAATATTTGTATTGCAGATTTAATATTATGTTTATGAAAATTGTGCATAAAATGATAAGATGCATGCAAAATACAAAACTTAAAAAAAAGTCTAAGATTTATTTCGATTTCATTTGAACGGAATCTAAGTTTTTAGGGTGTTTTAAGTATTCTATTGTATGAATTTTATTTTATTTTTTAATCTTCAATTGGCTTACCTAATTTGTTACGAAAATTTAACATTAAATGTAGAACTAATTGAGTGAAATAACTTAATATCTGTCTTTTCTCGGGCTTAAACAAAGGAAATAAATTTTGTTTTTTTAATTTGTTCTTCAAATTATGTTTTTGTTTAATATGTGAAGTTTTTTAATGACTACAGCACTCAGACGAACGCATTTCAAAATTAATACAGAGTATCATCATCAGGCTTTGATGTATGCGGTATTGCATCACAATGTGCGATGCAGTTTACCAATGTGTAATTCAAAATGTTTCACCACTGTAGTAATGCAGGTTGCGGTAGTTTGGACAAAAACTTCCAATCTAAACGTAAAAAATCTATAATCAAAACATAAAAAATTAACTTCACTTAAATTTGTATACCCTATTTCCCACTCAGGAACGCTATGAATGTAAATGTAAATTGTGTTGAATCCTTACTGCTAATATTTAACAATATTATAGCTGTGATACAGTAAAAAATAAAAAAAATAAAAGTTTTACTTGAATTTTTAAACCTTATTCTCTCCCAAGGGGTGATGTAAACACATCAGAAAATTATTACCTAAGCTTAACATGGGGTATAAATAGTTCTCATTTTGAAAAAAAAAAAATACATTTTAAAATTTAAGTTATGTAATTCCCCACTAAGTTCGCTACCTGCGTAAAAATAGCTATCCATTGGAAACTTTTTACTAAAATATAAACTTGACTAAAGCAAAAACGTATTCTAAAAATATCCTTTTTATTTCCGCTATGACGACATATTCACATTTTTATTTTTTGAAAAAAAAAAAAAAATCTATTTCAATTAAAATTTTTCACGTGGGAATCTTTCTACTAAAACCAAATAAATTATTATTTCGGCTTTTGAAATTTTTGCAACAATGAAGAAAAAATGTTACATTTTCTATTAAAAATGTCCGTTGATTCTCAATGAAAAAAGTGAAATTTGGAATCATTAAGAAAAATATTTGAATAATATACAAAAAAAAATTGGCCCTTGTTTCTCTCTGGGTTATAATTCACCCATATGCAAAGGTATTTTGCCATTCCTTTTGACCCTGACGTCAGGCAAACGTTTTTAAACTTTAAATTTATAATTTTATTAGAATTAGTAAAGAATAAAAAATGAGTGGCATCAGGGACAAAAAGGTGGGAAGAAAAAATGAAAAAGTTATCTTCTCCATAGGCTTTTCTGTGTTAAATTAACATTGAGAAGTGACACTGGAAATTAATAAGTATTTCACTGCCGCGCATTACTTATTAATTGTTATTATTTAATTGTTATTAATTGTTATTATTTAAGTATTGCGCTGCCGCGCAATACTTAAATAATAACAATTAATAAATAATAATAATAATATAAAATTGGAATTCAGACGTTAATTTATGTGCTTTTAAATATCTAAGATTACGCCAATATCTTTTAAAATATTACCTAACAAAGGGGAAAATATGAAGACATAAGAAATTAAAAAAGATTTGCAATTTTTTCTCAGCAAGCAATTTTTATTTAAAAACGTTGATTTTTTTTATAGTAATAACAGATGATTGTATAAATTTCCTTAAGAATAATTTTCAATTCCTAAATTTTGAAATTGTGAATTTTTGGTACTACTTAGTTATCCCGTCGACCAATTTCGCCAAATTATATAAAGCGCCAAATCACTCGTCAAATTATACAAATTGATAAAAATTTTTATTTTAAGTAATGAAAGAACAAATAAATTAGTATAACATTAATAAAAATACAAATAAAACGTCGAAATAAAAATCACTTGATAACGTAAACGCGTGCAACTTTGTTTAAAGTCAAGTGATTGTAAGATTTACGATCAACCATTATTGGCATTTAATCTCATAGTTTGACGATAGATTTTGGGTCAATGGGATAACCAAATAGTACCGAAATTTCCTATACGTGAAATTGGCGTTATCGCCAAAGAAATAAACACTAATATTTTCTAAAAAAGAAAAAAAAGGATAATTATCTTTGATTTGAGTTGGAGTGTATAAAAATCATATGCTTCCGTAATTACGGCGAAAACCTTTTAAAAAAGTATGAACTTATCTTATAATATGTATGTGCGGCAGAAATTCAAACTAAAATTTAGATATTTGATTCTAATTTTAAAATATTAACTAATATCTATATAACTTATAATTGAATATATAAATGTACTCCAAAATTGATCTCGGTCACTTGAAAAAACACCATTATTACGAAAATCCTGAAGCTAATGTCACGCTTATGCATTTTTGGCTTTAAAAAAGAAATTAGCTAAACATTGTTTGGCGACAAACATAAATTAGAAATCGCAAATACAGTAACTTATACAATTACATCTGTTTATTTCTCCTGTAAATCACATGACGTGGCAGTTAGGTAAAAAAAAAAAGAAAAGAACTAAAAAAAAAAAAAAAAATTGTAATTCAAAATTAGTCTAATCAAATTTTCAGATTCATTTTTTTAACGTAACGCAGGCGATAATTCGCCAAATATTGTATAAATTGTAAAATTTCCCAATAAATTATATTTTTAATCATTAAAAATATTTATTTCATGTTTAAATTAAATACTTTCGTTTTATAATATTGTGTCTCATTAAAACTTTTTTTTGTTGTCTTTTTTAATTAAATATCAGTATTTTTTTTTCACTTATTTGCGAGTATTTGTATTATTTTGTAACGGACGGATAACTATTTCAATTCTTTAACCAACAAACCTTTCGCCAAAAAATGACCGCTGGCAACCTTTTTGTTCAAAATACCAATAAAACACGAAATTTATTACCAAAAATCATAGTTATCCCTGTATATTTTACTCATAAACCACCACGTGAATATTCTCCATCGAATGACACTATTTGCAAAAAAATCCATCGGGTAGTTTTTGAAAACATTCAGGCGGAACTTTTAGATCTTACTGCTTTATAATATATATGATTTAAAAGGAGAAAAAAAAGCTTAATCAGATAATCTGAGTTTCTGCCGTCCTTATCGGAGGGACACTGGATTTCCTGAAATAAAAAAAATAGTTTTATTTAAAGATTACTTCAAGCACGCCCGATGATAAAACAAATGCTTATTATTCAGTCTGTTCTTAAATCTTTACATATTTTGTGTAAAATGATGTGAATTTTTGGCAGTTTTATTAAAATTTTTCGTTATTTTTTTCATTTAAAAAGATTAATAAGGAGATTTATTAAACTAATAGACTCTGTTATTTCGAACTTGGTAATTAAAGAATGCTATCAATATGCCATAAATACCTTTTAATTAATTTTTAATAAGATTATAGAGCTACTTAAAAATTTACAAATATGACCGAAATTAAGGAAAATCATTTCATAACGATAAAATATCGAATTCTGAACTTTTATTGAAATGAATTATAATTTATCGGATGAATTATCCGAAATATATGAGAAAATACTTGGAAAGCATACGACTTAGTATGTCCTGTAAACGTAAAAAAAATGATAGGAATTTTGAAAGTACATGCGGTGAAAATTCAGGAAATCCAACAAGTGCTTGAGCTTATGAAAACATTTAAAAAGAGGAAAAAAGCTTAATTAGATAATCTGAGTTTCTGCCGCGCTTATCGGAGGGAAGTTGGATTTCCAGAAATAAAAAAAACTAATTTTATTTAAAAATTACTTCAAGCACGCCCGGAGATAAAACAAATGCTCATTACTCAGTCTGTTTTTAAGTCTTTACATATTTTGTGTAAAATTATGCGAATTTTGAAAATATAAAGGCAGTTTTTCAAATGTTATTAAGATAAAATCTTTGCTGAGTTAACTAATGAATCACAATATAGCTTATAGAACAACAGCAAAAAATATTGTTTGTTAAAAAATAAATAATCTATTCAAAGATTTGTAAGGATCGATAAAAAAAAGTTATGAACTATTTCTAAAAAATCCAACATAATGTCTTACTAGATATATTACACTTTTGAAAAATTTATAGTATCGCTATTAAATTATTTTTTCATTTCAATCATCTTTTCTTTATCTTTTCTTTTTTTAATTAAAATGGAATATGTATAATGCAAATGAAATACCTTACAAAAAGAAGTGGTATCTAATCAAAAACAACCCGTTTTAAATGATCCCGCCAAGACACAAACCTAAAACGTCAGTCAAAAAAGAAGTGATAATTGTAAAAATCTATCACTATTCATAATGTTTCCAAAGGACTTGGAGTGAGGTACAGTATGTGAAAACTGCTTGGCGACCTGCGGGCGCATATTTAATATATGCGGTACCTATATCAATTTCGAAAAATTGTGAAAGTCGAAAAAATTAATTTTAAATTCTCGTTATAACAATCTCATAAATAGTTGTAGGATGAAGATCTGTAATAAATCAGAAAGATTTGTAAGGCAAGCAGGAAATGGTATTTAATTGTGGTAATCATCTATTATTACAATTATACTTTTCAATATTTAAAACATAATTTTTAATTACATAAATACGTTTAATAATACACTGTTTCAAAATTGAAGGGAAAACTGTTAAAATGGATTCTGTTTATGACAGAATTATTTCTTAAACATAAAATGTCGTGTTTCCAACATAAAAGATATTATACAATACTATTGTAACAGTAGCCTTACTAGAACAGATTTTTCTCGTCATGTGCAATTCCGTTTATGCTGGCTTTACTGGAATATATCTTAGTTTAGTTAACGCCTATTATTAGGTGCATTGTTAGTAATATTCATATGATCAGTATTTTTTATTATTATTTTACAAACTCAAAATGTTTATTACATGTTTACTTAGAAAATCCTCCTCATAAAAGTGGCCCCTCCTCATAAAAGTGGTCTTTCTCGTTAAAATAATGGTAAATAAAATCAACAAATCGATCCCATGATGTTAAATAAAAATGGGCATGTAAACACTAAAAGCTTCAACTTTTCCCAGTTTAATGGGGTCAGTAATATAAGAAAAAAATTGTTAAAGAAATAGTCATATGTAAGTACAGGAAGAACAAACATTATAATAGCCTGCAGGTCTCCAAGCAGTTTTCACATATTGTACCTCACTCAGAGTCCTTTGGAAACATCATGAGTAGTGACAGATTTTTACAAAAAAATAAAAAATGAAACATGTATATTTTCAGAAGAAAAAATAAATGATGGAGTTAGTAATTATAGTTAGAATTATGATTAATTAAATAAATAAAATATATTTTGATTATTCCGCCAAAATATCTCAAAAACTGTTTTTTAAATTTAATTAAGGAAAGAAATATTTTTGACTTGATAGAAATAAAATATGATCTGTAGATTCTGACAATATTATTTTCTTATCGAATGATTTAACAAAAAACATTTTTTATTATTTTGTTGAATATATTTTTCCATTATACGGATTTATTTTTGCAAACGATAACGAAACCTCCGTATTTCTTGCTGTAAATAAAAATCATTGAGCCAGTAAAGATAAATAAAGTCATGAATTATTAAGTACGTGAAATATTATCGTGGCATCAAAATTTCACTTAAAAAAATTATTTAAATAAGGAAAGGAACCTATATATCTGTATTTTGCGAAGACGAAATATTTTAAATATTGAAAATAACTGCGGAATTTATACTTCAAACCGTAAAAGAACATTAAACTTTGTTATATTAAAAATGTATGTTAGTTGAGAGGAAAATATACATTTCAATAGAATAATTTATTAAGATTGGTTGGAAATGGAGCATATTTTGGTACACTTTCCTTTTAATCATATAATAGTTTCACAATTTTTTTATGAAATTTTTAAAATACTCTTTTTTATGATAATTGTAGCATCTTTTTATTGAATTAAAATTTGTGAAAATTCAATTATTTACATTCAATTATAAAATTAATTGTCAGTGTTAAGAATTCAAATACACAATTTATTCTTATTATGTGAAATCATTTACGAAGACTATACTTTCGCATTTTAAAAGAATTTTATTATGATTTTTTAAGTGGCAAAAAACAATTGTAAACAAATAAATTAATTGTTAAATTCGTTATATGAAGTGTTACTCGAATTCGAAGGTTGAAAATTGAACCAAATGAAACATATTTACTATTAAGAAGTAATTACTTTTAGTATTATTTTTAATATGTTTGCCTTTTAAAAACAAGTTATGGAATGTATTATTTCTATTATAAAAAATGCCGAGAAAACGTACGCTTACTGGTCGAAAAAAACGCGAACATGATTTAGCTTTAAGACAAAAGGCTAGATATCAGCGAAAAAAACGACGACAAAACGAATCTCTTCTGAAAGAGAATGCATGTACTCGGAAATATGCTTTAAATTTCGAAGATGCACAAAAATGTTTTTAGTTAAGTTTTTGTAAAATTCGTCATCGTCGTTAGTTTGACATGCATATTCAATCTGACGGATCTTGTCAGACTTCTCTTAATGTATAGTAAATAATGAACTAAATATTTTTTTCTGTAGCTACTAATATGGATCCAGGTCCACAACTGGAAATATTGAAGAACTTAACTTTTTTGAGGAGCAATTAATCGCCCACGTTCATCCAGTTATTACTATTAATCGCATTAAAGGTGGTCAGCTTGGATACAGTGGGCAAGTTATTAATTTTCATCAAGATATTACAGAATTTTGCACTTCATTACCTCATTCCATAGGTACTATATCACAGTATATCTTTGTTAGAAGATAAGAGGGTGAAGGATACAAAGATTTTATAGTAAATCGTGAAAACGTTAAGTGCGCTTTTGAATATCTAAAGGAAAACAATCCTTTGTATCGTTATATTAATATTGATGAAAATAATTTGCAGAGTTTACCCGAAAATGAAGATATTTTTCAGCGAATAATACTCAGTCAAGAGCAACAACAGATTTATTTGCCATCAGTTGAAAAAACTTTGAATACCGTAGAGATCAATGTCCATGGACAAATAATATATATGAATCTGGAGCCCCAAATGCAACTTTCAGGTGTAATCGAGAGGCAATAAATAATATGTTAGGAATTAAAGAAGGAAATGATGAATGCCGTGTCATTCCTTGGCTTCAGATAGATACTAAGCCTATAAATGAATTTCAATGTGATGGATATATTTGTAGAGCTTTTTCAACGTTATTTCCAACATGAAGAGGTGATCTTAGAGATGCTAGAGTTCGTAAAATTACAACAAAAGAAAACTCTAAATTTCTCATGATATATGACGATGGGAGATTTGCACAGCATCCAAGATTTAGATTTTCTGCTTTCAATAGCATAATGCGTTGGATAGCATTACAAAATGGAACTATTTGTATTAAAAAAATTCTCCCCTACATGATGTCTAAACAGTTGAAAAACTCCAGGAGCGGTTGCAGAAAGATCCTGCATTGTACAAGTCGATTTTATCTTTCAATGCTAATTTAAGATAATCGAGTTCTTATTGGTTTATCAGATCACGAGAGTTGTCATAGTTGAGGAATTGGGAACTCCTACTGTTTTCATTACACTTAGTGCAGCTGATTTATACTGGCTTGAAATTTATCGCATCATTGATGCTGACTATGATTACATTAATCGTAACCAAAACTCTGAATTAATCAGAAAATCAAAATTGTTGAATTGTAATCCTTTAATAGTTGCTTACATTTTTCATAAGCGGTTGGATTTTTTAATGGAGCATTTTTTCAAAAAATATTTCAAAATCAAGGACTTTTGGTTTCGTATTGAGTTTCAACATAGAGGTAGTCCTCCCATGCATGGTCTTTTTTGATTTGAAGATGTTCTTGATGTAAACAATCTTAGTTCAAATGATGATGGAAAGATACTTAAAATTGTAAAATACTTTGACGAATTCATATCGACTTGGCAACTAGATCCTAATTATGTTTATGATATACATCCATCTAAATTTCATTTTACGAATGCGCCTGCTGAAGCTGCTGACCATAATCACTTAATACGTGCATTGAAAATGCATAAATGCTCTCAAGCTTATTGTAAGAGAAAGAAAAAAGATTCTTCTGAAATCACATGCTGTTTCAAATTTCCCAAAGAATATTCTCACGAAAGTAAAATTCAATTTCTTACTAATGAAACCGAATACATTTCAACAAGAAATGGTCCTTATTTAAACAGTCACAGCCAACAAATTTTTAAAATTTGGAGATCAAACATGGATTCCCAAGCAGTCATTATCATTCATGCAGTTCTAAAATATATTGCTAAATATGTTAGCAAAGGTGAACCCAGATCAGAAGGGATGAAGATTTCATAAGACAAACAATTCAAGAATCCCGCGATAATATCAATGTTCAGCAGATAATTCAGAAGATTTTAATAAAAATGTGTGCTGAACGTGATTATTCTGCCCAGGAAATATTTTGGGTGTTAATGGGATGGCCTTTGTATAAGTCATCTCGTCAGCATGTCACAATTAATTTAGCAAGGAACGCATCGGGACAATTGGATATGAATAAGGAGGATGGAAGCATATCCGTTTCAAATATTTTGGAAAAATACCAGCAACGCCCAGTGAGATTTGAAAATATGTCCTTGTAGAATTATTTCATAAGCGTTTATGAACGCGGTAGAAATTTCAGTATCAGAAAAAACCATTTATCCCCAGAATCATACAGAAATTGATATATGATCCCAATAATGTAAATAATGAAGTTTTCTATAAGCAACAAGTTAATGTTACATATTCCTTGGAGTGATTTTCAAGTTATGAATCCAAATAATACTTCATGGAAAATTATATATGAACAGTATTTTGAGGATGATGAAAATCAGAGATTGGATTTGGAATATCGTTGCAAAATTTAGAAGACGAGGAAGAATTTGAAGAAATAGAATCTACTGAAATAGATCAACTATTTGACTGCATGAATGTCACTTCAAGACAAAATAATGATCTGGATGAATTAGGTTTGGGAAGAAGGGGTATTGTTATAAAGTATAACTGGCACCCATTCAAAGTCAAGATTTGCTTAATAAATTACAGAATTTTATTGAAATTGAAAATGTGAAAGAGAGTGAAAAATATGATTGTGTCACTTTTCCTTCTAATTTGCCAAATTTCGTCTTTTCCGATGAGCAGAAAAATAATAAATATTTTTGAAGAACAACTGAATTTCTTGCATGGTTATAGGCGAGAAATACCAATAAAATAATTATTGTCCAAGGAAAAGCAGGTTCTGGAAAAAGTACTTTAATACATTACTTCACTACTCGATTAACACTAGAACCGTCGGTTGTTTTACTAAAATTTTATAAAAAAATGTTTCACACCAGAATTTTTATTTAAAACTATGTAACTTATTTAATTAGTTAATTTTTGCGTTGCATACATTTAACATATCTTATAAAGAAATTTCTGGTTCGAATCGACAATTATAAATTTCGCAAGGGTCAAAATGACAACTAATGTCGGTTTTAGATTTAAATGAAACATTTGTTCCATCTTCTTTTCAATTGCTTGCACCAACTGGTGTTGCCGCAGTCAAAATAAATGGATCAACGATTTATTCAAACCTTTTATTAGGACTAAATAAAAAGCTAAGAGATCTTAGTCCATACTCGCTTGATGAATTTCAGGAGGAGTTTCGAAATTGAAAATTCATAATTATAGATGAAATGAGTATGACTGGATGCAGTCTTTTGCGAAAAATAGATTTACAATTACGTAGTGCTGTGCCATCGAAACAAGATGAACCTTTTGGTGGAATGTTCTTATTTCTATTTGGGGATATCAAACAACTACCTCCAGTAAACAACAGGCCTCTTTACAGGGACAATAAACGGTCAAGTGCGAGTATTACTCGCGCACAGAGGGTTCCGTAGAATAAATATATAAATTTGCAATTGTATTATTAAAAAATACCGTTGCTAAAAGAATACTAAGACTTTGTAAAAATCTATACAAAGTAGGGTTGGGTATAAAAGTATATATTAGAAAAGTGTAAATGGATATATCGTGAATATTCAAAGACATATGGAACCTAAATAATATCAAATATAGCTATTCTGTATAACTTATTTTTTTATATTATCCTAATATGTTTATGATGAACTTAATTCGGTACTGACAATAAAAGCAGTGCATATTTAAACTTCATTTGGCATTTCATAAAACTAAATTCAGCCTAGTAATAACCTTTATTTCTACAGTGAAGCTAAAACAAAATTTTTGTTCAAAGTTTAAATTTGGCATTGTGCTAAATGCGCTTCGAAAAGAGGTCTCAAAGTTGCAACGACGCCATGGCCAGTGCCGCACAGGTAGGTTTTTAATTAACTTTTAAAGTCACTCGAGGTGTATTGAGAGATATACTTAATGCAAACTAGTCGAGAATTCCACAGTATTTATGTGATTCATTCTAATTAAACCTTTCGAGGGCGGTGTCCTTAAAAAAGGACACCTAATTTTAATTCTAAAGCAGACAAACGGCACCAAGAATATTTAAATAAAATTTTCGTTTTATTATGTACGTGAAAATAAGCAAGTTCGTATTTTTTAATAAATTCGTTTATAAATTCTGTTGTTAGTCATTATTTCATACGTGTATAAATAGAATTACTCCGCGCCGGAAAGGGTTAAGGGGACACAGGACTCTTAAATCTTCAAAATTTTAGAAATTTTAATTTTTTTAGATGTTAAACTCCTACCTTTTCTGAAAATTTTTGATATAATTGTTTCCTTGAAATTCCCATTAGAACAGAAGTTACGGCTTTTAGAATTATACCCGCTCAATAGCTGAAGCGGCGTTTCCGAAACTTTGAAGTCATTTTTCTCCAAATGTCGTTTTTGGGAATAACGCGCAGGAGACCTCAAAAACTTCTGAATAATTTTTGATGAAATTTTCAAAACATATATTTCATGTTAGTCTGTATAAACTGAACCTAAAATTTCCTTTTAATGTTAAAAAAAAATATTTTTTTAGGTGATTATACTGTTGAAAATTTCAAAATTTTGTATTAGCTAAATACCACATTGCATTAAAAATATAAAAATGCTGAAAATAGAAATTTATTTAAGTTCAGGGTAATTATTACAATCTGAAGCATGAGTAAGCATTAAAATTTTCATTCTAGTTGCAATATTGATATTTTAATCCGGCAAACTGTTATCCCAATTTTCTGTTCGACAAATGTCTAGCAGTTTCGAGCCCCTATAAATACTATTTCAGCATCTTGCAATTTTTTAAATACATGAAATGAAAGAACATACTTATATCTTTAATCGCAATTAAAATTGTGTTTTAAAATCATATACATTTTAAGACATTAAACGTTGAAAATAGTCTTTCCCCCCCCCCCCCCCCCCAATTTTTAGAGCCCTGAGACCGCTGAAATTAGTATGTTTTTAACAATTTGACATTTATTGCTTTTATACTGTTACAGTACATTATGTTACACATATATATCATTAAACAAATTTAACTAGGCATAGAGTACGCGGCCTTTGTCGTTGTGTATGTCCAAACTGGCCGTATCTTTAAGGGTTAATATCTCGGCTAATTACCGGTGATTTTTTTCGAAATTCATTATCAACAATGCTTTTATACTCCTGCTACGATAGGTACATCCAGCGATGATCAACAATTTTTCTGAATGTCCGTAAATCGAAATTTTTGTTTAACAGAAAAGTGCGAATTTCTCAAAAACTATGTGACCTAGGGCAATCGCTATAATTTTCCGGCAAGTTTTAGATCAGCGTCTACTACCATTAATTTTTTCATAATGTTAGTTTCAGTAGATTCGGAATTAGATGGGGGGGGGGGGGACATATTTTTGCGCTACATTTTTAACAATATCTTTGTAAATATAATACCTAAAATTAAAAGGAATATATTTATGAGTTCAGTGTTACGAAAGCTTTCACACGATACCCCACACGATATGCGAAGAAAAGATTTTTTTTCAAGTACCATAATTAGCCCCCCCTACATTTTTTACTAAATATATTTATGAAAGTTTATTAATCTGAAAATATGTGGGTCAATGGTCTTTATTATTTCCCCGAATTTGAACTTTCCACGTTCAATAGTTTACGAATAAAATGGCTGTGACAGACAGACAGACAGACGGACAGACACAGAAGTGATCTTATAATGTTTCCGTTTTTACTTTTTAAGTACGGAACCCTAAAAACCAAGTAAGTGAGTTTCTTTTGGAAGGACAATTGTTATTTTCTTCGACTATTCAAAAATATTTTGTTTATCATCATCCTTCGGGCAAGATGAAACTCAACAAATATTTTGTAGCATACTTGGTCGAATTAGCAATGGAGAATGCACTATTGAAGACTATGAAATATTAATGAATCGAAACTTGCAGTGCTTTGAACACAATTAATTTAAAACTCATTGCGCATAATATTGTGCAACGCGGTTTAAATCTATTTTGAAAAACGCTTGTTTGAAATACTTCAGTTTTATATAAACTTTAAAGCTCATGACGTCATTGGGAGTTTCTAACAAACATTTCATGTGCATTTCCTGACTTTTCCTGCGCTATTTTTCGGGAGGGTAACTCCTTCACACTATGGAAAACTTTCCCAGAAATCGGTTGTTTGTTTGAAACAATTCTACAGTGTGCCATGATACTTTTGGAGTCCATATGAGAATTAATCCTTTCATTCAAATATGACATCATTTTCACCATCAGAACCATTCATCGCTACCGAGATTAGAGCGTCATTTAAGCTATTCTTTCAAAATTGCTGAGTTTCATTAAATATTCATTTTAATTAATTGGAAATTATATAATATTCAGAAATATTTCATTTTGTGTATACGAAGAATCTTTAAATAAATAGCAAGAGTCCAGGGTATTTATGTGCAGGTATAAGGATCAAGAATATGACGTCATCACTGACGCAGTTATAGTAAAATATTTTAATTCATGGATGAAAATGCATCTTTTGTTTTCCGAATGACGTCATTACCTTCATCGGAAAAATTTCGTTTTCCGTATTGCCTACTATGAAAGATTATTCACTTCATTTTATTTACACAGACTACTTAATATTATTTCTCAATAAATAATCTGTATTCAGCCCTTATGCGATTAGTGCATAATTAAACGGAATCGTTTTAGTATGTTTACATTTTATGAAAACCATTGAAATTATTCTTTTAACATTAATTCTCGCTCCCGTCGTATTCACTGGCTGTGTCTTTTTTTTTTTTTTTTCCAGATTATTCAGATTTATTTGATTCCCACCAGTTTTATAGAAAAGTGTAATTGGCTTTATTTTGGTATCACTTTACCTCTCATTAAACAAGGTGAGCATTTCTTTTTCAAAAAAGTAGTGCCAATAAACAATTTGAATTTTTAAACCGTAATTTAATGCGACCGTTAAGTGGTTGAATATGACGCGAGTTTAAGTGGTGAAATCACTCTTCGGATTGGTGGAATGTAATAAGACAAATTAATTGTGTTGCTGCGGTTGTTGTCAAATGGCAAGATATAAATTCAGCCCTATTTTAGCGCCACGCAAGAGAAATATATAGAGAGATGGTTTGAAATAGGTATGTTTCCAACCTTTGTAATTTACTTCAAATAATCTTTGATAGCAATCTTAGAATAATCTATTCGAAGAGAGCTTGAAGAAAACTACTTCTTCAAAATCCAATTTTCTGGAAAAACATTTGAAATCTGCTCTTGTTGATACTAAGAATTATTAACTTATTATATTATAGTTATTATTCAACCTTCGAATTCGAATAACACTTTATATAACGAATTTAACAATTAATTTTATTTGTTTACAAATCTTTTGTTGCCACTTTACAAAAAAATCATAATATAATTATTTTAAAATGCGTAAGTATCATATGCGTAAATGATTTCACATAATAAGTATAAATTGTGTATTTGAATTTTTAACATTGAAAAATACTTTTATAATTGAATTTTGACAAATTTTAATTCATTATAAATATGCTATAATTTTCATAAAAATGTATTTTTAAAATTTCATAAAAGAAATCCTGAAACTATTATATGATTAAAAGGAATGAGCACCAAAATATGTGGCATTTCCAACCAATCTTAATAAACTATTCTATTAAAATGTATATTAACCTCTCAAATAACATGCATTTTTAATGTAAGGAATTTTAATGTTCTTTTACGGCTTGAAGTATAAATTCTGCAGTTATTTTCAATATTTAAAATATTTCGTCTTCGCAAAAGGCAGATATGTAGTTTCCTTTCCTTATTTAAATAATTTTTTAAGAAATGAGAAATTTTGATGCATCGATAATATTTTACGTAATCATTTATGACTTTATTTATTTTTACTGACTCAATGATTTTTATTTACTGCAAGAAATACGCAGGTTTCATTATCATTACAAAAATAAATCCGTATAATGGAAAAAAAATATTCAACAAAATAATAAAAAAATGTTTTTTGTTAAATCATTCGATAAGAAAATAATATTGTCAGAATTTACAGATCATATTTTATTTCTATCAAGTACGAAAATGTTTCTTTCCTTAATTAAATTAAAAAAACAGTTTTTGAGATATTTTGGCGGAATAATGGAAATACATTTTATTCATTTAATTAATCATGATTCTATATATAATTACTAATTCCATGATTTATTTTTTTATTCTGAAAATATACGTGTTTCATTTTTTATTTGCAAAAATGCGTCCGTAATGGAAAAACATGCAAAATAAATTAATTAAAATAATAAAATTTTTAAGGTTATTCTGTAAAAAAAATACTATTGTGCAAATCTACAGATCATAATTTAATTTTATGTTTAATTTCAAGTCAGAATACTGATTAGTTTTTTGTAAAGTGTACGACAAACTACAATTTGTGTAGCCTAGTAGAGGATACGCTTCTCTCATCCTAATAATCATTTAATGGTTTTAATAATAGCTGTGTATAGCAGAGATGTGAAAATTATTAGAATAATTGTGAAATTTACATTAAAATCTTGTAATATATACATTAATAATACATACATAAATAATACATTAATTAAAAAAACTGATAAATTTAATATTTAGTGTGCATTTCCTTGTTTTTTCTTAAAGATTCGATACGTCTTGGCATACTTTGTATGAGTTTTTGTTTTTAGCAATTAATTTGTATCTCGTTGTCATGATTTCAAATTTGGATGAGTTTTTCTATCAGACCATTTTTGTTTGTGATGTTGCATTTCTTTAATTTTTAATTAAAGAAAACCCTTCCATGGCGTGTAAACAGTCCACATATGAACCCCATAGCGAATCTTTGGGCCATTGTAAAGGAAAAATTTAAAAAATGCAACATCAGAAAGAAGAATGGTGTGATAGAAAGACTCATCCAAATTTGATAAAAAAATATAAATTAATTGCCAAACACTCATACAAAGTATGCAAAGACGTATCGAATCTTTAATAAAAAAATCTGGGGATGTACACTAAATATTAAATGTATCAATACTTTTTAAATAATGTATTATTTTTTTTATATAACAAGATATTATTGTAAATTTCACAATTATTCTAACAATTTTCACAACTCTGTAAAGACCAAATGACAAATAAAAAGAGAAAATTTTGGTTATATCAAAAATGACAACAATATCAAAAGACAACTTCACCTCCCCCTAGAGATATCCGATGATATCATGTGCCAGACCCCCCCCCCTCCCCCTCTAAACGTTATATATGCATAGTCCCTTACTGTTGCCAAACTACTTTGAGTTAGGCAAAAAATTGAATACAGTTATAGCACGATACATGATAAGGTAAATGTGGAAAATATTTGGATTAATTAATTTGAAACTTCAAGTTAAACAAAATTTTCTTGAAAGTAAAAATAAAATTACAGACGAATATCATGATGCATTTATTAACTGTTCATAGTTGTTAATGAATTATTTTAAAACTTACCTCCTGAGTTTAATATGATTTGTAGGTCCTTTAAAAAACTTTTCATATTTGTCTACTGCAGTTTTTTTCTTGAACAGCTATTTTCTCGTTGACTGGAAAAAAGGTTTTTAAAGGTTTTTAATCTAAGATATGGATCTGTTTCTAATTAGACTACACCCTATGAAAATTACAAGAGGAAAATATTATAAAAACTTTTTCCTGGTATATATTTTGTCACATACATTTGATTGTACAATTTCAAAGTACCTAATCAGCGAAACTGAAATTTTTTGGGAACTGATAGAAAGAAAAACAAGAAAGACAAATTATGCGTCATACATTTATTATGAATCACCTTCCAAGCCACTCAGTGTAGCAAAACTTGACGTCTAAGTGAACAATTTAGAAAATGGATAAAACATATAATTTTAATGAATTTTCCAATTGATTTTCAGTAGTGAAATTACGCTTGCAATTATTGAATATTTAATACGTGATTTATCACATTGCTAACTAAGCATAGAACCAACAGAGTGAAAAATATTTCAAATGAAAATCAAATTTCAAAGTAATTGCGTAAGAGGCGCAAAGGCCAACATAGTGAAAAAGATTCCATGCCCGGACTCGAACTCGGGCCATGAGTATAGCGCACTGACGTTCTACCGACTAAACCACATGGAACGATACCCAGCCTGGAAAATTTCTCACTATTAAGTGTTGGCAAGGCTACAATTGCAGCACAAGATGGAATATTCCATATTGTGCTGTGAAATTTTCTAGGCTGGGTATCGTTGGGCTTGGACGTATTCTCGGCTTGGACGTTTTCACTGTGTTGGTTCTACGCTAAGTTAGCAATGCGATAAATCACGTATTAAATATGGATAACACATTTGAATATCCAATTTCAACAATTTTCAACCATAGTCGGGAAAATATCTGAATTCTTTTGTGAAGTTCTATATACGATCTATGTGAAGATTTGTATATACAATACACAGTATGCTAAAATTTAGTTCAATTACGAAGCGTATAACATAGTTGATAATTTTCCTTAAGCAATTTTGGTCAATTAGAAAAAATGTATTCAAATTCTTCTGTTAAGCTCTGTATATGATCTGCAGAATTTATACACATCAAGTAACCTCTCTGTTCTAAAAACAGTAATTAACGCTGTCACCGCCACAGTAAATGAATTTTTTGTGAGAGAGGTATTTCTTCGTTAATATTAAGGCATCCTCAGGACTCTTAAAGCTTCAAAGGTTTCGAAATTTAAATTTTTTTTCGATGTTAAACTCCTATATTTTCTGAACATTTTGTTATAATTTTTTTTCCTTGAAATTCCCATCAGAATTATACTCGCTCAATAGCTCAAGTGGCGTTTCCGAAACTTTAAAGTCATTTTTCTCCAAATGACGTTTATGGGCATAACCCGCAGGTTATCTCAAAAACTTCTCAATAAGTTTTCATGAAATTTTCAAAACATATGTTTCACGTTAGTCTGTATAAACGTAACCAAAAAATTTCATTTTTAATGTTCCAAAAAAAAAAAAAAAAAAAAAAAAAGTGATTATACTGTTCAAATTTCCAAAATTTGTATTAGCTAAATACAAGTTTGTATTAAAAATATAAAAAGGCTTTAAATACAAATTCATTTAAGTTCAGGATAATTATTACAATCTGAGGTATGATTAGGCACATCGAATTTAATTCTAGTTGCAAATTTTATTTTGTAATACTGCGCGTAAGCTCTTATTTCAATTTTCTGCTCGACAAATGTCTGACAGTTTGGAGTCCCCTGTAAATACTAATTCTGCATCTTGCAATTCTTTGAATACATGAAATGAAAGAACATACTTATATCTTTCGTCCCAAGAAAAATTGCGTTCTTAAATCATATGCATTTTAAGATATTAAAGTTGAAAATTGTCTTTTTTTCCCTTGTTCCCTTGAGACCCCTTAAGAAAACTACTGCATAAAAAATATGAAAATTAGTAGTATTATAAAGAAGAACCAGACAGATTTTAAATCGAAGGATTATTTTAGGCGCTACATATTTCATGTTACAGTTGGCCAAAGTCGTTCCATTAAAAAAGTTTTATGGGAGCAAGAACTGTACATAAACTGTAAAAAAACCACTGTAGATTTGCCAGAACAAACTCGATCACAGTGAATGTGCTGTATCTTTCTTTGGTTTCCTGACTATATTAACATGGAAAATACAGCAGTTGCGTAAAATTAACAGCACAATGTACTGGCAATTTGGGCGCAAAAACAGGATAGCACAAACTGCTGGCGTCCAAATTGCTAGCCCATTGTGCTGTTAATTTTACGTAACTACTGTATTTTCCATGTTAATATAGTCAGGAAACCAAAGAAAGATACAGCACATTCACTGTGATCGAGTTTGTGCGCGAGATGAACAGTACTTTGTACTGTAAAAATGTCGTTTTTTTACAGTGTAGGAATTTAAACATTTTTTCTAAGGATATAAATTACAAGCTCCAGGTGTGCAGACTGAATTTATTTTTTAAATTTGACTAATTTTTTGAGGGTTTTTTTCAATTTTTTATTCAAATTTTGAGCATTTATAAGAGAGATTTTTTTCATATTTTAGAAAAAGTTATTATTTATATTATTGCCAATTGTAAAAAAAGCACAAAGAATAATATTTCCGTTAAAGTAACAAAATATTTACACGTGACTATTATAAACAATTTTTTTTTCAAATTAGAATTAAATGATTACGTGTTAAATGCAGGAATATATTAAAAATTACGTAATGAAAATTGTATTTAAACGTGAATATTAAAAAAGGAAGAAAACTTTAAAATAATGAATTCATTAATCTGTGTTAAAAGCAATAAATAGAGAAAATTACGTCCTATCTTAAATGTCCAAAGGATAATATTGCCAAACAGTTTAAATTTAAAAATCGATTTACGCGAGACATTTATTTCATAGTATTTCCAGATGTTCTTTTTAACAATTGTATCCAATTCTAAGACAGCGCAAATAATAATATTTCCTTCCTAACAATAAAAATATTTTCACGTGAATAGGGGAATGAGGAAGAAAACTATGGTGAAAATTACGTCAGATTTAAAACGATACATTTAAAATGTCTTATTTAAAACAACTTCCTTATACCGTTGTGAAAAAATACCGGGAGACAAAGACTCTGTTGGGAATAAATCTATAATTTTAGAAATTTTTGTAGAAAATTTCACACGCCTTGAACTTAGTAATTTTCAAATTTTAATTGCTTAAAAGGCGTAAAGCCAACAGAGTGAAAAAGCGTCCAAGCGTAAGAATCGACCCAGGGTCATTGACTATACGCGCCAATACGTTTGCCAGTAAGCTAAGAACTAAGTAGCTTATAATAGAACGATGTCAATCCTAGCACTTCTGACTTCGCATCGTCCAAGTAACTTAGTGGCAAAAGCATTGACGCGTATAGTCAATGACCCTGGTTGTATTCCAGGCTTCGACACTTTTTCCCTCTGTTGGCTCTACGCCTTTAATCAATTAAAATTTGAAAAAAAAAAGAGTGTTGACTTTATTCAATTTTATATTAGTTGATTTTCAAATGTTTAAGTAATATTATTTAATCAAACACGAAAATAGCCATTAGAGATTTTAACAGCAGCTGATTCGGCCTTAAAATCCCCGTGTAAAAGGCGAATGAATGAAAACCCGTTTACAGGGACATCGCCACTGGTTTTTTTAATTATAATCTTCGAAATATTTTTAAAGCCGATCAAATTAGCGTGTTTGTATAGTTTGCGGTGTCTGAACGGGGTTAGCGATCGTAGCTCGTAGGGGGCAGAGCCTCCTATAATGCAAAAAATTAGTTACATTTAAAAAAGGCAAATTTTATTGAAAACGCACTTTCAGTAATTATTGCTCATAGACTGTACTGTAAACGAATTCCTATGTGTGTCCATGTAAGTTAATTAATGATAAACTAACCGTCTTTGGTGACCAGTTTGGCCTCCCGTAAATGTATGCTAAGTGTTCTATCATGTTACTTTTATTCATAATTTAATTTACTTGCTCAATCCTTCGCCAAATCAGAAGATTCTGATACAGAAATAATGAACTCTGTATTTTTATGTTAGCCGAGCGCAGGTGATAAATCGCCAAACATTGTTCCCGTCGTATTTCTTCGTATTTCATTAATTTCATTTAAAGTATACAGTAACATGATTTAGTCTTTTATTATAGAGTTACTTCTTAACCTCTTCAGACTTAAGGTACAGAAATGTAGACTATTACTCATTTTATTTAAAATGCATAACTTTAATTTAAAACTGAAATATTTAAAAAATTACGACTCTCAATTATTTTTTATAAAACCGAAAAGAATAAATAATACCATAAATCATGACATTTAATTTCAACATCAAAGCTTTGTTTTAATTTACCACGCGAAAAATTATTTATGACAGTCGCATGAAAGGACCAATTATAATATCGATGATATGATGGCGTTAGAACAAGATTTGGCAATTTTTTACCTGTTCCGGACTAATATTAAATTACTAAATTGGCCGCCTGGCAAGTAAAAAGCGAAGTGGTCAACCCGGTATTGTTGATGACAGTCACATAATTTAGTCTTTTATTGTAGAGATAAATGCCATG
Organism: Maratus speciosus; assembly: GCA_963932465.1. Taxonomy (NCBI): domain Eukaryota; kingdom Metazoa; phylum Arthropoda; class Arachnida; order Araneae; family Salticidae; genus Maratus; species Maratus speciosus. The sequence continues at coordinate 573,304,856 of OZ010793.1, forward strand.
TACACCCTATTGTATACTAAACATCTTGTGGTGCACCTCATAGATGCATATCGATTTCAATGTGTTTGAAAAAGTGTTATATTATTAAAGCACCGCGAGCGATTTTCTCTCGTAAACCGTAATGTAATAACATTCTTTTGAGCCCCCATGCACTGTTAAAAATAAAGTTCGATGTTTCACCAAGAAATTGGTGAAACCTAGCTGAAATTCAGCTGCAACCAAGATATGGGTGCTAGGTTTCACCAGTTTCGTGATACTTTCACAAATAATATTATATTAGTGAAATGTTGAACCATGATTTAGGTTTTTTTCTAAACCAATGTTATGGTGAAAGGTTGAACCATACGAATGAATCATACGGTTGAATCATATGATTCAGGTTTTTTGCTAAATTGATTTATGGTGAAAGGTTGAACCATAATTCAGGTTTTTTCTTCTGAACCGAATTTATTGTGAAAGGTTGAACTATGATTCAGGTTTTTTTTCTAAACCGAATTAATGGTAAAACGTTCCAGGTTTCAAGATTTTTATAAATCAAATTTATGGTAAAAGATTGAATCATGATTCGAGTTTTCTTCTAATCTAAATTTATTGTGAAAGGTGTCACCAAAATACAGGTTTTTCTCTTAACTACCTTTATGAGAAAAGGTTATACAGGTTTTTTTATCTCTCATTTTGCATTAAAGTGTTGAACCAATATTTAGGGTTTTAATTTGTCATTTTATAGTGCAGAATGAACGAAGATTCAAATTTTTTCTGCAAGATTCTGTTGTCACAGAGAACCATAATATATATATATATTTAACATTAAACAGAAAATTATGATTAAAATTTTAATTATTGAATGTAGATCTTTGTATTTGAAATAGATCTGAAAAACAATTTCATGTAAACATTTGGTTCTAATTAATTACGAAAAATAACTGCATATAAAAAAAGTGCTGATTATTACCACTCTGCCCTCTTAAATTCTGTAACACTTCTCCACACTTTTTAGTTTTTTATAATATAATTACTTTAGTGTTTGTTTATCCACAAACATTTGTAATAAATATATATATATTACAAATAATTTTCGTAGATTTAAATGTGTATTTTGTTTTATTATCTTTTAATTTAGATACAGAAAATAAAAAATATTTTTACTAAACAATACTCACGTAGAATTTCTTTAAAAAAGGATTTTTGCACAGAAATTGAAATAAAAGCACTAGTGTGGAGAAAAGTCTCCTCCCGCACATTATTGCATTTGAACAGCATTCTTTTATGATCTGTAGACTTGAAATATTCTTTTCCTCTTGATATTGTTGTATATTTCTTTTTTAAACTTCTGAAGAGTAAAATGCACATTTCCTGTCCAAAATCCCAATTATAAAAAATTACTAATACATTTATTTAAAAATTAGCATCAAATAAATATTTTACTTAGTGCATGTTTACTTAAATTCCTTGAAATCTATCTGATAAATTATACATATATATTTTTTCTTATTGCAAATTAAGTTAAAAACATTATATTACTATCTATATTATAAAGCATGTTTGTGAGTAATGCTGACACATATCAACAATGGCAACAATTTAAGCAATTAATTTTCTTTTTCCTCAAATTTAACTCTTAACCATCATGTATTTTCATTTTCGCACCATCAAATAAGGCAAAAAATACAATTTAAAATGCAATAAGTTACTAGAAAACTGTATTTTAATATACTAATTTATTTTATGATTTTTAAAATAATTTTTAAGTACAATTCTTTAAAAATCAAATCTCCATCATATGCAGCCAGATTAACTCATTTGTACTTTTCTGTACGAATAAAAGAAAATTGTAGGTATCGAGATTTTGTATGTTACATATAAAAAATATTAAAAGTTGGGAATTTGAGAATGAAACTTTCATAACTAATTCTGAAGCACAAACTACTGGTGTTTTAATTTTTTTTTTTTTTACAAAATTTACAAATTTTTAAACCCAATATATTTATTTCATGATTAATGATTTCTTGACATCTCTATATTTAATAATGAGATTGATTTTTTACATGCTAAACATTTTGTAAATGCACATCTTTGGCAACAGGTTTCATGCATTTTGTCCAATAAGGATGAAAATCTTAATCACATCAGTCACAGAAAAAACACGGATAGCTTTAACATATTTTAATACAAAAATAATACATTTTTATTTATAATATATTTATATGATGATTTTATAGTTTTTGAAGGTTTTAAAAAACTGAAGAAGGATAGATATTATACAACGTAGATTAAGAAAGGCAGTTGTTTGACTTATAATACGGCATCGGAATGCTTAAACCTAACATGGCCGAAATAAAATGACTGATTTTAACGAAAGATTATCAAGATCCGGATGAGTTTACTCCGGAAGCGTTATACACTTTGCGCCATTATATATATAATATATGTGGCTATGTTTTAAACCAAAGGGCTGACGGTCTTCAGCAGACTACTAAAGCTGTCTGGGGAAAATTTTGTATGTAAAATGAGATTATGTTATTAAATATTAGTCTTATAAATTTTTTAATATACATAATTTGTACTTTCAATAAATGGAGCTGCTTACAGCAAACCAACTGAATTGTGTTGTTTTCTTATTGTGTATGTGACCATTTTTATTTCAGCTAATGCTGGGCTACCATTGACAACTTTTTTTTTCTTCGTGAAATATTTAAAAATAATTATATATTATTATTGTTTAGAAATAAGGATTAAAAGATTATAAGCAAATTTTAGAAAAAATATTTGACTGTGAAAGCCATATTTAATGTTAAATAAGTCTAATAGTGTAAGTATTTTAATTTATTGAATATTTATAATCCTTAAATTGGATTAGTTACAAATGAGGAGCAAACATTCAAACCGTGTTTTCTCACAAAAAAATAAAAAATGAGTTATTGTTATTTTTATTAACTCTGTGTTAAATTGCACAGAAACAAACGGTATTTTTTAGTAAAAAAAATTTTTCCGATTATAAATCAATTTTAAAACTTGACGTTTCAATCAAAGAGTCTTTCCTCCAAAGCCTCCATTCAATCAAACAGTAATTTCTCCAGTCTGCTAATCACAGTTGTCACTTAATGTGTACTTTCGAAACCTATCATACATATCACAATTGAAACGGATTGTTTTAGAGAAAAAAAAAAAAAAGAGAACTGTTAAGGTTAAAGGCTTCCAGAATTATAGATTTCAAGATCTAAGTAAAGAATATATGATGTAAATCTTCTTAAAAAGGGAGTTACTGTTGGCTTGTTCAAAGGGTTGTTTAGAATCTCTTCCTCTTAGCCACGCCGTATCAGTTGAAAAGAAAAAAGATGTTAAAAAACTTTTGAAGGTAATGCATGGTGAACAGTGGCAAAATCAATCTGATGATGTCTTCAAATGGTACAACCACATTATCCATGATTTATAAGCCTGCAATAAAGAAGAGGGGGATGTGTGTGACTGTCTAGATGAAGATATTGGTTTTAAAATTTTTAAGTGGATTTCTGGCAAACGAATATTTATTTAGTAAATATTTAATGAATAGTACTAGGTACCATAATCTGTCATTTTATTTTATCAATAATTAACTGAAATTCGGTATTTATTCAAATAAAATAATGCTTTTGTATTATTTGTGCGTTAGAACTTATTTCATACAAAAAGCGTTTTATCCACTTGTCAAACAATTAAAACATGTTTCCTCCTCTGAATTCGGTCAAAACGTGATTTCTCCAAATATTAAATGCATTTTATTAATTCGCTTTATCTTTAATATCTTATACATGCTTGCAATTCTTTCTAATAACCGGTAATAAAAATACACAGTAAAAATTAGAATTAAATACAAGTCATTTTCTAATTTATCAGTTTTTTGTGTTTTTTGAAAATTTGTATCTAAAGGAGAAAGCATGGTTTGCATGTTTGCTCCACAAATATAAAAGTGGGGATATTAAAAAAAAAAAAAAAAAAAAAAAAACAGATAATGCGATCACATCTACAAAAGAAGAACTTTCAGTTAAAAAAAAAAAAAAATTAGTTCAGCAGAAAGATCAGGGCAGATGACTAAAAAACACATTTGTGTTTTAAATATATAGATTATATAAAATTGGGAAAAATTAAATTAAGCAAATTGTGTTATTTTGATAAAAATTATAGTAGAATGTTCTAAAGAATAGCAGTAAAATTTTATTATTTGAGATAATTTTCGACAAAAACTTCAGGAACAGGATATTATTTTAAACCACGAATTATTTGTTTGCTTGTCTAATTACAATATTTTCAAAAGTGAAGCATTTTCACGTGTGAAGAATTTCAAAGCAGATGGGCTGTGAAAATTACGCACTTCTACAAAACATAATTCAGGTTTAAGAATTAAAATACACGCTTTTTTATAAAATGACGTCATTTGCATCCGCTAAAGCAATTTAGTTTTACAATTCAGTCTTAAACTTCGTCTATAGAAAAGTGTGCATATGACGTCATTATCACGGAATAACAGACAATATTCTTGACATAGCCTATATTTTAATTTCAACTTTTTTTCCGGTTTTATGAGAAAATGGCAACAAAAAGATACTGTATCTCCTATTTTTGACTATTTTCCATTTACTTTCAATGACTTTCAATAGAAATGAGGTACTTTTGTTGCCACGATAAGAAAGATGGTATTAAAAACTACAAAAAAAAAATTAATATCTCAAAAATAAATTAAGATACAGTTTTCAAACAAATTGCATTTAAAAGAGCATTTTTTTTCTTATACGATGGTGTAAAAATTTAAAATGTGCGATGTTTAGAAGTTTAAAAATTTGCAGTAGAGAAAATTGCAAAACCAAAATTTTATTTCAAATTTCAAAGTGTTGCCATTCGCAAAATGACGTATGCGTTACGCACAGATATGTTTGTCCTTTATAATATAGATAGGAATCACTTATGCAATATAGAAATTTGTCTCAATTTCAATAAATTAATTTAAAAGCAATTCATTAAAAATTCAAGAATTTTTAAATATTCGCTCCAAGCGTAATTACGCTCCAAGCGCAATAGTTGGCGCAAAATTAATATCACGTGAATTGAAGCATTTGAAAAATAAAAGAAAAAAACATTGTCGATAGTAAAGTGAGCATTTAAAAAATATAATATTTGAAAATAACAGACTTTTACGAACTATTTTATTAAATCACAAATATATACTTAAAATAAGTCAACAAATAACTGTTATACAATAAAGTAATAAAATAGAACTGATATTAAACTGCTGGCACAAAATTACATATATCTTTTAGAATTGCAGTAAACATTTTACTTTTTGAATGAAAGCGTCGCCACATGAACTCTATGAGATACGACTCTAAATATGACGAATAGTTCCCCGATGTCTTTTGTGGCGTCATTTTGCGATGAACCATAATCTCTCAACATTTTGAGTATGACATCCAGTATTAGAGTCGACAAAATTGTATTTGCGATTTACTGTGAAATGATCATAACCAGCATTTCGCAGTTTTCTATTGCCGTCATTAAAGTTTCAGCTGTACGATCGGGAATAGGAGTAAGGAAACCAAACATCCCCGTGTTTCACGACATAAACCACCTAACACACCTTGAGGAGGAAGAACACGTCCTACGTTGCTTTTTCTTCTGGTAAAAAGACTTGCATCTACTTGTATGATTTTATTAGGTCCACCGATTTTTCTATTTGGTCGTGAACATAAAGCATTTTCACAAACCCCTCTAGGTACTTTTCCGTTATACGGACACTATGCCAAAATGTATGCTAATGCGCCAATTATTTCAACCCTGATCGTGAAAAGGATTTCTATTGTAAACCATGCGAAACATTGTGATTTGCTATTTAAAAATATAACATTTGAAAATTGCAGACTTTTACGAACTATTTTATTAAATCACAAATATATACTTAAAATAAGTGAACAAATAACTATTATACAATAAAGTAATAAAATAAAACTCATATTAAACAGTTATATTTTTTAAACGCTCACTTTACTATCGACAATGTTTTTCCTTTTATTTTTCAAATGTTTGAATTCACGTTTCATTTTGCGCCAACTATTACGCTTGGCGACAATGGTGTCTGTATAACGGAAAAGTACCAATAATTCTTATACATATGAAACTCTGTAAGCTGTAATTATTATGTGCTTGGGGATAAGGAAATTGTCAGGAGTTGGGAGGAGCGAATTTTTACCAAGTGGAATCTAAAATTTGAATGCATAAAATCGATCGCGAAGCGATCCAGAATGGAAACGCGAAACAATTACGTCTGGGGATGGCTAGAAAATAGAAATTGCTTCGCGATACCGAACGGAATCGCGAAGCGATTATGCGGAGTGTTTGTGAGCATAACGAACAGGAGGGCGGCGCCCCCCCTAGTATTAGAAAAAATTACTTTGATTCTTTAATCAAAATGGAAACCTTTCTTATGAAAAGCGAAGGAATCAGCCCGTAATTGTTTACGGTTAGTTACATGACTTGGACTATTATAATATAAGTGAATTGATGGCGATAGAATAATAATTGGCGACTTATCGCCTGTGGCTGGCTAACATTAAAGTACCAAAATGGAGGCCTGGAATATACAATGAGAAGTGCTCCGCCCGGAAGTGTTGATAATAGTCACATGACTCAGGCTATTATTATAGAGATTGTTTTCAATTCTAAAAACAGCGTAAAGAATAATATTTCCTAACGATTAAAAACTTATTTACACTATTAAAAGCAGAAAAAAAACCTTTTAAAATTTCTATTAAATGAGTACGTGTTAAAAGCAGGAAAATATAGAAAATTATGTCTTGAAAATTGTATTTACACGTGAATATTAAAAGAGAAAGGAAACTTAAAAATAAGAAATACATTAATATGTGTTTAACCCTTTCACAGGCAAGGTACTTCTATTCGTAAAATGTTGAAATATGTGAATGGCACCAGAATTTACAAACAAATTTCGAAATACGGAAATGCTTTTGTTCATTCACTTACTTAATAAAAGGAAAATTTTCATTCCAATATTCTGGTGCCAATGTGACATTTAAGAATTAAAATTAAGTTGTCCAAAAATGAACCACCACCCTTGAAGGTGTTAAAGCAGTAAATTGTAGTAATTGTAGTAAATTGTATTATGTCAATCGTTTTATAATGCTGTTAAAAAATACTGGGAGGCAAAGACTCTGTTTACTTAATTCATTTTATTTTAGCTTTCTTTCAAATGTTTAACTGGTCTTCTTTAATCAAACACGAAAACAACCATTGGATGTCTTAACAGCAACTGATACGGCCTTAAATTTTCGCAATCAAGGGGAATTGAATCGAAACCCATTTACATGGAGATCGCTATTAGTTTTTTCATTATAATTCAATCTTCTCTAATCTTTTTAAAACCGATCAAATTAGCGTGCTTTTAGATTCTGCATAGTCTGAACGGAGGTTGGCGAGCGTAGCTTTCAGGGGGCAGAGCCCCCTAGTAATTATATATTTTTTCAAATTACATCAAATGAAATTTTGTCTTTGATCACCAATGGTGTGTTTTAGTGAAGAAAATGTTCTTTCAACGACTACTGAAGTAATATGGAAGTGACGGCGAACAAATGATACGCGTGTCATAGGTGGCACGCAAAAGATTATTTTCGGCGCGGCTCAGATTACGATTATAAAACAAAATAGGCAAATTGAAATAAAATGCATACATTTAGATTATCTGATTTTGGTACAATTGGTTGAAGTAGTTATTCAAATCGAAAAAAACTGAAATGTGACTTAATGAATATTAATATTGGCTCCAAATATTTTTTAGCTTACGATATATACCGTGAGCCGGCAGCACAGAGAATCACCTCATCGAATACACGGCTGAAATTCCAGAATTAGTTAAAACTGGATTCGCACATCAAAAGGCAATCGGTCTGCCAAGTCCTATCTTGGTGGAAAACACCTGAAAACCCGATTGACTCGTAGGTTGACCACTGTGTTTTTCTGCTCCCAGTCCTCCCTGTTTTCATACTTTTGGGTTCAGGAAAACACAATGATAGACCTAAGAGTCATCCACTAAAGTCGGGTTTACAGGTGTTTTCCGCCAAGATAGGACTTGGCAGACCGATTGCCTTTTAATATGCGAATTGAGATTTGACTAATTCAGGAATTTCATTCGGGAACTCGATGAGGTGATTGTCTGTGTTGCTGCCTCCCGGTCTAATAGGCTTAGGCAATTGTTGAAACAGATTATTATAAGCCATTCAAAGGGCTAAAATACTGATGATAAAGTTATTATTTGGATTGGAATTCCAGACGTAAAGAACTATTAAAAGGAACAAGCGATTGCACTTTTTTAACGCTTTTCAAGATAGCTGAAAAGTGTTTATGACTTCGGTTTAGCTGTCTGTGCCGTCTGCAGTCGCTCTGTTCGTGCTCTAACTTGGGAACATCCTTGACTCTTAGTTCTGGATTTTGACGGAGTGATATCGTTCGAAAGGTCTTCTCACGAAAATCAAGATATGTATAGGAACTATACTCCCGAATCCAATAGTTCAGAAAAAATTCGCAGTGAAAAATAGACAATAGTACTAGAGATACATTAAAATTACTACTAGAGAAGGCATGCCCAAAATACACCACTCGGCCTGCAACCAGTTAATCTTCAACTACTTTCGTCAGTATCTCTCCCAAAAGGCTTTTATGTGAAAAAGGAATCCAGTCGTCAGATAGTGAAGCACGTATGCTTCGCTTTTACTTTATCAACCTGCAATGGATGTGAAACAATAATGCCCTCCACCGGTAGTAGCAAGTGTTGGAAAAACTTGTGCTTTCAACTTTTTTACGTAGGAAAACACTATCATGATTAATTATAAGAGGAAATGAATGCATTCGATAGCTTTTGAATGAATCTAATGCTGCGTTCCCTTTATTTATTTCTCTTCTTCTGTCACAGATATTTGACTATATCTCGCGAAGTATACAGCGAAGTATATATAAGATTTGACCAGATCTTCGGGAGTATAGTTCCTACACATTTATTGATCCCCGTAGCAAGAGATTTCGAACGTTCCTCTGTCTCCAAAATCCAAAACTAACAGATGGATATGTTCCCTAGTAAGCAGGGTTGTCCGATATTTTCCACTCTGTAAAAAAAGTCCCGGAAAAAATATCATTTTGTCCACTTTTAATAAATTGAAAATTCTAGATTAAAAATGTAGAATTTAACAATAATAAATATATTGATTCTTCCCATTCGAGAAACAACTTTTATATCAAAATATCACATATACATATTAATATACACGACAGTATGCGAAATATTTTGTGTGGAAATGAAAAGCTAAGTTCAGTTTATCTAGAAGCATTTTTATGCAAACATGTTTATAAATAAAATTTATATCAATCTTAAGTTATAATGTATTAAACAGCAATTGCAAAACATATACATTTGCAGTAAATTTTAATTTGTTTATCTGACATATGGCAGCGCCCATTGCAATTACTAATCAGTTTACAAAATTAAAAATAGAAATAAAAAATTGTAAAATGTTTGACAGTCTAAAATCTTATTTAAAAAGTCCTTCCGGCCAGTGCCGGGAGGAAGAGGTAGCTTTCATTTTCCTTATTTTAAAAAAAGCCAACTTATATTATTCAAACACACGAAGCTCAATTTAGTGGAAACCGAATATAGGAGATTCAATATTAATTTTTATCAATACTAAATCATTATGAATGAGAATTTCGCGAAATTAGTCAGCTTTATCCAAGCTGCTTTTATTTAAACTAACTTATATTGACGGCCAAATTCGGCGATTTCTTAAAGTTCCTGCCATTTTAAGACAACATGGTGGATGAGGCTAATCAGTGAACTTGGTCGAGACCTTAGTAATGGCTGTGCACATGCTCACTCACATCGGAATCGGTTGATATATACGAGTGCTGTCGCAGGCAAAAAATAAGTTTTTCAAAATGTTACCCACATTAGAAATTGAAACTGCTATATCTGAGCCATTTTTTAAGATAAAGACAAACAAAAAATGCTCGTGAATGCTTATATCAAGGTCAAATACTTATGAAAGAAACCTTTTTCAATTTCTATTTTTTTTTTTTTTTTGCACCTCACTTTAAATATAATTTTTTTTAATTTAATGGCCGCCATTTTGAAACAAGATGGCTGATGAAGCTGGCCAGCGAACTTGGTTGAGATATTGATGTATACTATCCACATGCCTTCTTCCATCGAAATAGGCGAATACGTGTGTTATCGCGTGACAAATACAAGATCGTTTCAAAGTGTTAGCCATGCTAGAAATTTAAAGTGCTATACTTCAATATTTTTTAAGATATAAACAAAAGAACAAATTTTCAGAAACGAAAACTGCTCCAGAATCTTTGTATCAAGGCCAAACTCACAATTTTTTTTTTTTTCATTTTCCAATTTTTTAATACTTTATTTTAAATTTTAAATTACTTTTTTTTAAATGGCAATCCTTTTGAAACAAGATGGCGAATGAAGCTGGCCAACGAACTCGGTCGAGACATTGGTATGTACTATGTACAGATCAAGTTACATCCAAATCGGTTCATAAATACTCCTGTTATCGCGTGACAAAAATCAGGTCGTTTTAAAATGTCAGCCACAATAGAAATTCAAAATGCTATAACTCAGCCATTTTTCTAGATATAGACGAAACAAAACCTGTTCCGGAATCTCTGTATTAAGGTCAAACACATACGAAGAAAATCTTTTTCATTTTCCAATTTTTTGGTATCTCATTTTAAATTTTAAATTTTTAAAATTTTTTTAAATGGCCGCCATTTTGAAACAAGATGGCGGATGAAGCTGGCCAACGAACTAGGTCGAGACATTGGTGTGTACTATGTACACACAGAATTACATCCAAATCGGTTCAAAAATATATCTGTTATCACGTGACAAAAATCAGGACACTTCAAAATGTCAGCCATGCTAGAAATTCAAAATGCTATAACTCAGCCATTTTTTAAGATATAGACAAAACAAAAACTGCTCCCGAATCTTTTTATCAAGGTCAAACACATAAGAAAAAAATATTTTTTCAACTTTCAATTTTTTGGTACCACATTTCTATTTTAAATTTTTCTTAAAAATTTAAATGGCCGCCATTTTTAAACAAGATGGCGGATGATGCTGGCCAACGAACTCGGTCGAGACATTGGTATGTACTATGTATAAACGAAGTTACATCCAAATCGGTTCATAAATCCGCCTTTTATCGCGTGACAAAATTCAGGACGTTTCAAAATGTCAGCCACGCTAGAAATTCAAAATGCTATAACTCAGCCATTTTTTAAGATATAGACGAAACAAAAATTGCTCCGGAGTCTTTGTATAAAGGTCAAATTCACAAGAAAAAAATATTTTTCCATTTTCAATTTTTTGGTACCACATTTCAAATTTTAAATTTTTAAAAAAATTTTAAATGGCCGCCATTTTGAAACAAAATGGCGGATGAAGCTGGCCAACGAACTCGGTCGAGACATTGGTGTGTACTATGTACACACCGAATTACATCCAAATCGGTTCATAAATACGACAGTTACAGTGTGACATAGGTCAGATATATATATATATATATATATATATATCAATTTTGAACGGAGGGTGGTTTCGGGGTCTGGGGGTCATGATCGATGAAAATATACCAAAATTTTTTGAAATCGCTTTCCTCCGAACGGCTGCAATAGGTAGCTTTTTGTAATGAAAGCTACCTAAAAAAAAGTCATATGATGAATTAACAACTTGCTGTTAACTAGGAAAATGTTACATTGAAATGAAACCTGTGCTTGTAATGACTATAGTAATTTAATATATGCATAAAAACATTCAGTATATACAAATTTGACTATAGGGGGAACATCAATAAGAAGGAGAAAAATATAATGATGAAAATTTTCTTTTAGTTGAAATATTAAATGCAAAATAATAATGTAATTAACATTTTCTTTGTGGATTTATTAGATTATGATTAATCTGCAGTCATTATATTGTCTCTCTATTCTAAAAAAAAAGTAACTACCGCTGTCACCGCCGCCGCCGCCGCCGGTTTTGAATTTTTTGCGATCGGAGGTCTTTCTTCGTTAATATTAAGAAAAATAATGCATACAAAAATAGGAAAATCGGTAGTATTATACAGAAATGCTTGATAAACACGCTGATGCAGACAGTTTTCAAATCGAAGAATTATTTTAAGAAATATTTAATGCTAAAGTTGGACAAAATCGTTCCACTAAAGAAGTTTTGTAGGAGCAAAAACTATTCATGAGAATTTAATCATTTTTAGATCATTTTATACGTTTGAAGTTCCCGGTGTGCAGATAGTATTTCTTTTTTTAATTTGGCTAATTTTTTGAGGTTTTATTTCTATTTTAAATTCAAATTTTCAGCATTTCTAGAGATATTATTTACAGATTTTAGAAAGTGATATTAATTTAAACTGTTGCCAACTGTATAAACTGCGGAAACAATAATGTTTGCTTCAATATATATATATATATATATATATTTATACGTGTAATAAATTAAAAATTCATTTACACGTGACTATTATAAACAGAAAAAAACATTTGGAATTAGAATTAAATAATTATGTACAAAAAGCAGGAACTTATTAAAAATTACGTCATAAAAACTATAATTACACGTGAATTTTAAGAGAGAAAGGAATTTGTAAAATAATAAATTTATTAACATGCGTTAGAAGTCTTAAATAGGAGAAATTACGTCATATTTACGTCACATTACAGTTATTACATAAAATGAACACAAAATAATATTGCAAAACGGTTTAAATTTAGAAACTGCGCTAGACATTTATTTGATATTTTAAGCGGATACGTTACAACTATTTTTCGTAGGAAAGCGCAAATAATATTTCATTCCTAACACAAGTATTTTCACGTGAATATTAAAAAGAGAAAGAATAGTTTGGTCAAAATTACGTCAGATTAAAAACGATTAATTTAAAATGTCTCATTTAAAAGAACTTTCTTTTCGCATTGTTAAAAAATACCGGGAGACAAAGATTCTGTTTACTTAATTCCTTTTATATTAGCTTATTTTGAAATGTTGTTACACGTGTCTACGTCATCAAGTTATTTTTATTTCGACGTTTTATTTGTATTTTTATTAATGTTGTACTAATTTATTTGTTCTTTCGTTATTTAAAATAAAAATTATGTCAATTTGCATAATTTGGCGAGTGATTTGGCGATTTATGTAATTTGGCGAAAGTGGTCGACGGGATAATCAAGTTGTACCGCAGCGGATTTGGCGTTAAAATTCCCCAATCAAAGAGAAATGAATAGAAATCCGTTTATAGGGAGATCGCCACTGTTTTTTAAATTATAATTCAATCTTTTTCAATCTTTCGAAATCTTTTTAAAGCCGGTCACATTAGCGTGCATTTAGAGTCTGCGGTGTCTGGACGGGGGTTGACGAGCGTAGCTCGTAGGGGGCCGAGCCCCCTAGTAATTAAAAGATTAATTAAAAAAATCTTTTTTATTATTAATACTGTAAAAGCACTTATTTCCGCGAGTCGTAATTTTCGCGAAAATGAAGATATCGGTGATTTCGCGAATTTTACATGAACAGAACCAAAAGTTAAAAATCCCGAAATTGCCTAAATAGAACCCCTTTTGCATAAAGTGTTTAAAAAACTTCCTTTTGTCCGAAAAGTTCGTTCTATTAATTCTATTATTGTTTTTATTCAGGAAATAGTTGTAAGTATTCAAGAAATTTTTGTACTTATTTCTTATTTAAGTAAAAAAATATTTCGCGAGGCTTAAATTTTCGCGATTACGACGGACTAGCGAAAATCTCGAAAAATAAAACCTCGCGAAAGTAAGTGCTTTTACAGTAAATAATGTAGGCATATAATTCTATTACCTCTTAGTAATAATTTTATATGTCAAAGATATGGACAATCAGCGGATTTTCATTTTGTCCATTTTGTCCAATATCTTCCAGCGTCCCGGACTTTTTACAAAAAAGTGGACAAAATAGCAACTCTGTTAGTAAGTCTCGTAAATATACTAGGATTGCCATGGAATTTCTATATGCTATTGAGGCTTATTACAGAATGTTAGGTATTGTAAAAGAAGTGTGTAGCATTTATAGTTATTTTACAGGGACATACTAAAGAATTATGTTAAATTACAGTCTATGGGGAAAGAAACGTTTGCGGTATATTTTATTGCTGTTACGATATTTCAAACATAATGAGATTAATATACACCATTGAGATGGACTACCAAAAGAATTTTTCGGTTTTATAGAATAAGTAGCATTTATAGTTTGGTTACAAGAACGCACAAAAGGAGGTAATTACATTACGATATCTGTAGAAAAAATGTTTGCGGTGCATTTTAATGATGTTATGGTACTTCAAACATAAAAAAATATCCTGAAGTACACTGTATGACTTTTATAGAATATAGAATGCATATTATTTATCGTTCATTTACAGAAACACGCTAAAGAATTCGCTTAAATGTCTGACTAAGATCGATGATTTCTGGAAGTGCGTTTTGCTCTGTGGTATGCATTTTTAAACCGATCTAATTTGGAGTGTATTAGGTGGTGTGTTTAAATTCGATAGATCGCCTACCGAGTTAAACAAGACTCTCCGCACACTTTACCGCGTATGGACAGCAATTGCTGAAAATGAATTTTTACTGAATTGTGTGTTTTTAGCTGACAGGCTATCAAAGCCTGAGAGCTAATGTGCCCGCCGGTTCAGTATGTATGTATGTATGAATGTATTAGAGAAAGCAATAGTGGCCCACCGTGGTTGAGTGGATAAGACACCACGCCGCTAATCGCTTGAGAGCGTAGGTGGGGCGGTTTCGAATCCTGCCGTGATCCCCACGTGATCTGATATATATGTTTTCAATAAAATAAACAAACAAACAAACAAGCAATAGTGAAAAGTATAGTTGCCATGGAAACAACGACTTCTTTAACTCGTATAGAAAATTAATGAATAGATGTAAATGACTTAACTTTAAAATGCAGGCAAATGCTCTGAAAATATCAATGGCTCCCATCTAGTATTTTACAAAAGTAATTTAATATATTCACATGATGTATAAGTTAATGCAACTCTTAGCTAATGAAAATTCTGCAACAAGACTTATGTAGGTAGATCTTTTCAGTGATTAATTCAGAATTCTAAGAACAAAACGAAGTTCTTAAGCGCTCTTCCTCACCCCTCCCCCCACCCCCCTCAAAAAAAGAAATACGATAGAAAGATATAAGTATTTGGATAACTTCACTATTTCTGTGATCTTATGTCAGAGTTTAGAAAAGGTGTGTGGGTATTAAAAAAAAACATAAAACAAATTTGAAGAACGATAAGATTATAGATTTCAGGCAATTTTTAACTGGAAAAAAATTAATTCTAATGTTTATGCGGCTTTAATAATAGACTATTAAAGATAATCAATTCACGGGAATTTTTATACGAAATTATGTTCTCACATTTATGCAAATAGGTATGGATAAACAGACTTGAGTAAAATTACAGATTTATTCTTTCTTCTCTATAACACGATCTAAATGAAGATAAAGTTATATGTACAGTTTATATCTTTAAATTTTTAGATTTTTTTTATCAAAAATGTTTCATCATCATGTCTAGAATTGCTAGATTTACTTCTTTAGACAGATCTTCGATTCTTTAGATGCCTGTGGGGCTTCATTCTCGGATTATCCGCAGGTATTTGTAAAGGTAAATTTATTTTGCAAAACCGTCAGCAAAAAAAAAAAAAAAAAAAGTTAGAACAAACAATTAACTGGCAGACTAACTGTAATTATATATTTTATTTTGACTCTATTTGATTTTTACTAAATTTTCATCCTTCATAGAAAATTTTAAGGAGATATAAATTGAGAAAGACTGATACTTTGAAAGAAGAAATTGACTTTCCTTACATTTAAATTATTAATTACTCTAAAAAATGAATGATAGGTAAACAAAATGTAAACTATTGTGTTTGTTCCCTGCTTATAAAGGACTAATTTAAATAATTACAAGGACTAATTTTAGCGAGTAGAATTACTTCAATTACATATAATCTGTTAAAAAAAAGAACTGATATCTACTAAAAAACAACTTCTTAAAAGTAAAAAAAAAAAGCCAATCAAAAAAAAAAAAAGAAAAAAAAGGGGGAAGGTTGTGGCTAAAAAATGGTGTGATATTAAATTTCCAAGCTTATATTATGGTACTTATTTAACATTTTTTTATTAAAAATTTACCATACGTAAGTCGAGTACCTAAGTATTCGTTGACAGAAAGCCTTTTCTCCTTTACTAAATACATCATAACATGTTTTTGAAAATTAATTTTTTTTAAAATTATGCATGATGGGCTTGGCGACCATCTTTCCATATTTTATACAAATTTCTAAGTAGACAAGCTCGTAGTATGTTTGCATTATTAAGAATTTTGAACTTCTAGATTTGGCTACAGACAGATAAATTAAGAAAGTGTTTTATTTTGAAAAAAAAACAAAAAAAAAAACAAAAAAAAAACCAATTGATTTTTACTGCTTTAACTAATTAATTAACCCCCTCCGACAAAAAAAATCATACGATGAAACCTGAAGTTACTTCAACTTTATTTTAAGACACAAATTTCTAGGCACTCATTTCCATAAATTAAAAGCATAAAATGTTTGCTTTAGCAACAATTTCGAATTTCCGATCTTAACAATGTACTTGTGTGCTTAGAAATTTGTATAAAATATGGAAAGATGGCCGCCAAGCCCATCATGCATAATTTAAAAAAAAATTAATTTTCAAAAACATGTTATGGTGTATTTAGTAAAGGAGAAAAGGCTTTCTGTCAACGAATACTTAGGTACTCGACTTACGTATGGTATATTTTTAATAAAAAAATGTTAAATAAGTACCATAATATAAGCTTGGAAATTTGATATCACACCATTTTTTAGCCACAACTTTCCCCCTTTTTTTTTCTTTTTTTCTTTTTTTTTTTTTTGCTTGGCTTTTTTTTTTACTTTTGAAAAGTTGTTTTTTAGTAGATTATGCTTTCTAAAATAATTTTTAAGCATGATTTTTTAAAAAAGTTTATCTTATTACGTGCCGGTTTCAATACATAATAATAATAAACATTTTGCGCATAAAGCAACAAACATTGTTCAGCATTTGTTTCTGACTATTTTTGCATAACGAAATTAATACTTCCTTTATAAACGAATAAAAGAATAATATTAAAAAACACCTATTTAATATATTTGTGAAAGACAAATTAACGAAATTAATACTTATTTTATAAACAAATAAAAGAATAATAACAAAAAAACACAAATTTAACATATTTGTAATCGTACAATTTAAATTTTTAGATCACAAAATAGGATTTTTTTTTCAAACTGAATTTGTTTGCAAAGTTCATCTCAGTTTACTGACTGTCTATGGTTTTAAAAACAATTTTAAAGCATGAAATATTTTTTTATTTTATCTCTATCGCGCGGAGCTCGATTACGAAAGATTAATGCGTTTGCCCTTAAAGAGTTCATCATTTTCTCATGGCTAATATCCATTAAAAAAAAACTTCCCTATGGATAAAAAAATAAAATAATATAAATAAAACACAAATTTAACAGACATGTATAAGCTCTGAAATTATCAGAATTTAAAAGGATGCCCCAGATAGCAAAATATTGGTCAAATAACTCTTAGCATGCGGCTAATAAGAAAATATCGCTTTTGATAAATTTCAAAAATTTATTTGATCGTATAATTCGAATTTTTCATATGAAAAATGCTTTTTAAATTTAAGTGGGCAATATAAAAAAAATTATTGCATATAAAAAAATATTAGTGTTCAATTAAAAATGTGTTTTCCCCTATATTCTGTAACCCGGGAAGCCCGGGTAAGATCACCTAGTATGTTTTAAAGAATAAGTATCCTCTTGATACCTATTCCCTTTGTCAACAGTCCCGTTTTTACTTTCTTCTATCTTTACAAGAAGAAAGTATTGGATTCGTGAAAAATTTCGACTTCCGGTTTACGACGGATTTATACGTTTTAGAATGCCCAGAACACGATTGGATGGTTTTTAGAAAATGTCTGTCTGTGAGTCTGTCTGTCACTCTGTCACTCTGTGAGTCTGTATGTGACAAAAATTTTGTGGGCGCTCTATCTCAAGAACTAATGCACGGAATTTCACAAAACTTTGTATTTAATTAGACCTTGATATAAACTGCACCTGATTAGTTTTTGGTGAAAATCGCCCAACAGGTGGCGCTGCTATGCGGCATTTTTTACGATTTCTGCAATAGCTATATCTCAAGAACTGCTGCACGGATTTTCATAAAACTTCAGATTCAATTAGTACAGGATATAGTTTGGTGCTGATTACTTTTTTGTGAAACTCGCCCAACAGGTGACGCTGCTATGCTGCATTATTCATGATTATTGCATAAACTCTAACTCAAGAACAAATGCATGAATTTTCATCAAACTTCAGATTCAGTTAGTCCCTTATATAAATTAGTGCTGTTTAATTTTTGGTGTAAATCGCCCAACAAGTGTCGCTGCTGTGCTGTATTTTTCACGATTTCCGCAAGAGTTGTATCTCAAGAACTATTGCACGGATTTTCGTTAAACTTCAGATTTAGTTGGTCCTTGACATGAATTGACGTATAATTTAGTGCTGTTTAATTTTTGGTGTTAATCGCTCAAAAGGTGGCACTGCTATGCTGTATTTTTTGCGATTTCCGCAATAGCTTTATCGCAAGAACTAATGCTTGGATTTTCAACAAATTTCAGATTCAGTTATACATTGATATCATTTAGTGCTGTTTATTTTTGGTGTAAATCGCTCAACAGGTGGTGCTGTTATGCTACATTTTTCAGAATTTCCGCTATAGCTCTATCTCAAGAACTAATGCATGAATTTTCATCCAACTTCAAATTCAGATGTAGTTTGATATGAATTTACTAAATCGTTGTTATTTCTTGTACTATTTAAATGATTTAATTGGTGTGATTTCTATAGAAGAAAGTTTTGTGATGGCCACAACATACTAGTTTTAAACTAGGAAAGTTCTTTATCTCTACTAGGGGATCGTACCCAGGCTTCCCGGGTTACAGAATATAGGTGAAACATTTATTTAAAAATGTAAACTAATAATTTTCTTTATATGCTATAATTTTTTTAGATTGCCCACTTACATTAAATAAGTATTTTACATATGAAAAATACGAATTATACAATCAAATCAATTTTTGAAATTTATCAAAAGAGATATTTTCTTATTAGCCGCATGCTAAGAGTTATTTGACCAAGATTTTGCTACTTACGGCATCCTTTTATACTCTGATAATTTCAGATCTTATACATGTCTGTTAAATTTGTGTTTTATTTATTTATTCATAGGGAAGTTTTTTTAATGGATATTAGCCGTAAGAAAATGATGAACTCTTTATTTTGTTTTAAGGGCAGACGGATTAATCTTTCATAATCGAGTTCCGCGTGATATAAATTATGTAAAAAAAATATTTCATGCTTTAAAATTGTTTTTAAAACCATAGACAATCATTAAACTGAGATGAACTTTACAAATAAATTCCATTTGAAAGAAAAAAAAAATACTATTTGGTAATCTAAAAATTGAAATTGTACGATTACAAATATGTTAGATTTGTGTTTTTTTTTAAATTATTATCCTTTTATTTGTTTATGAAATAAGTATTTATTTCGTTAATTTGTCTTTCACAAATACATTAGATTGGTGTTTTTTTAATATTATTCTTTTATTTGTTTATAAAGGAAGTATTAATTTCGTTATGCAAAAATAGTCAAAAACAAATGCTGAACAATGTTTGTTGCTTTATGCGCAAAATGTTTATTATGATTATGTATTGAAACCGGCACATGATAAGATAAACTTTAAAACAAATCATGTTTAAAAATTATTTTTAAAAACATAATACATCAATCAATTAAGATACAGTTACAAATTGCATTTGAAAGTAAAATTTTTCCCTATGCGACGAAAATTGAAAATGTACGATGGTCAGAAGATTAAATAAAAAAGAAAAGTGCCCAGCTAAACTGATGGCATTGAACTCACGGGTTATTCGCACTAATTGTATATTATACTCTTATTTTAAAGAATATTGCTCCTCAAGAAAATAAGTGAAGGGGGATTAGCCCCCGTTTAACCCCACTTAACCAATGAACCTCCAAATCTAATCAGGGAAGCTCCTTAACATAATAAACCGGTATACCAATTTTGGAGCAAATGGAATTATCCTGCATGAAAAACCCATTTATCTAAATTAAAAGGGGGGGGGTGGTGGACTAGCCCCCTTTTCCTCCTTTTTCCTTAACCAATGAACCCCCAAAACTAATCAGGGAAGTTCCTTAACATAATAAACCGGTATACCAAATTCGGAGCAAATCGAATAATTCTGCATGAAAAACCCATTTATCTAAATTAAGGGGGGTGGACTAACCCCCCTTTTTCCCCTTTATCCTTAACCAATGAACCCTCAAAACTAATCAGGGAAGTTCCTTAACATAATAAACCGGTATACCAACTTCGGAGCATATCGAATAATTCTGCATGAAAAACCCATTTATCTGAATTAAGGGGGGTGAACTAACCCCCTTTTCCCTTTTTATCCTTAACCAATGAACCCCAAAACTAATCAGGGAAGTTCCTTAACATAATAAACCGGTATACCAACTTCGGAGCAAATCGAATAATTCTGCATGAAAAACCCATTTATCTGAATTAAGGGGGGTGGACTAACCCCCTTTTCCCCCTTTATCCTTAACCAATGAACCCTCAAATCTAATCAGGGAAGCGCCTTATCAGAACGAAACTGGAAAAAAAAATTGAAGCAAATAGGATGTTTCTATCAAGAGTTATCGCGTTACGTACATACAGAACCGGCGGGCACATAGCTCTCAGGCTTTGATAACCTGTGAGCTAAAAATTGCAGTAGCGAAAATTTCAAGACCGATCTTTGATCGTGAAACTGCCATTCGGAAAATGACGTCAGCGGTACGCATAGATACATTTGTTCTTTATAATGTAGATAGATACGTAATCAGTAAATATAATAAAGATCAGTTATTAGGATGTGGTTATCAATTGAGGCTCTTATGCTTGGTATTCTGGAATGAAAAACAGCAATTTTCACCATTTCAAAATTTGCATACGCACTTCTCATATCAATATTCATCATTTAAAATAAATTGTATTTTGTTTGATCATTTTAAAATCATTTTAAAATCATTTTAACTCAAATCTTGAAGTCACGATTTTCAGCAACATCTTTTATGGGAACAGACGCAGTCTTTACTTGAGATTCTAATCTCAATTCCGGATAGTAAAAAATTCCGTAATTTATGTTTTTTAGACGCATATGCGTTAAAATGTTTAGTTTTACCTAAGAAAATGATCGTTTTCTTTTAAATATGATTTCATTTTCACTTAAATAAGCATTTCGCTTAGTATCTGGAACTTAGTATCAGTACACATGCAAAAGGAAAAACATTATAGAAAATTTATGAGGAAAAATGGGTGTTTTCAAAAGCAGTATGCCATTTTCCGTTATTATTCCCCTAATATAATATTATGCTCCTATTGGAATTTTGCGCCACTAAACCCTAGGCAACAATTTTTATCAACAATTTTGAATTTTTATCAGAAAATGTCATGAATAAAGATAAAAATACCTCATTATTTCTCTCTTGTCTGCAATAATGAAAGTTATCTAATTTTCACCATTTTGAAGAAATTTCATAAAATACTTTTAAAATTAAAATATAAAAGTGGGGATATTAAAAAAAAAAATAGATAGTGCGATCACATCTACAAATGAACAGCTTTCAGTTAAAAAATAATGTTAGTAAAATTGGTTCAGCAGAAAGATCAGGGCATGACTAAAAAACACACTTGTGTTTTAAAGATATATATTATATAAAATTATGAAAAATTAAATTAAGCAAATTAAGTTATTTTTTATAAAATTATAGTAGAATGACCTAAAGAATAGCATTAAAATTTTGTTGTTCGAGAGAATTTTGGACAAAAACTTCAGGAACATGATATTATTTTAAACCTCGAATTATTTGTTTGCTTGTCTAACTCAGCGAAGCAAATGCATGCAGGCGAGAATCATCAATTTCTGTAATATAAATAGCTATTATTTGCATGTCACCTCTCTTTTATAAAGACACTCTAAATTTTTCTAAAACATTGCGGTTTAGCAGTGTGTGATTTCAATTACATTATTTTTAAAAGTGAAGCCTTTTCACCTGTGAAGAATTTCAAAGCAGCTGAGCAGTGAAAATGACGCACTCCTACAAACCATAATTCAGTTTTAAAACTTAAAATACACGCTTTTTTTAAAATGACGTCATTTGTATCCGCCAAAGCAATCCACTTTTAGAATCCAGTCTTAAACTTCGTTTATAGAAAAGTATGCATATGACGTCATTATCACGGAATAACAGACAATATTCTTGACATATAGCCCGTATTCTAATTTCAACTTTTTTTTCAGGTTTTATGAGAAAATGGCAACAAAAAGATATAGTAATCTCCTATTTTTGACTATTTTCCATTTACTTTCAATAGAAATGGGGTACTTTTGTTGCCACGATTAGAAAAATGGTATTAAAAACTACAAAAAAAAATCAATATCTCAAAAATAATTTGAGATACAGCTTTCAAATAAATTACATTTAAAAGAGCATTTTTTTCCTCATACGACGGTGTAAAAATTTAAAATTTGCGATGTTTAGAAGTTTAAAATTTGCAGTAGAGAATATTGCAAAACAGAAATTTTATTTCAAATTTCAAATTGTTGCCATTCGTAAAATGACGTATACGTTACGCACTGATATGTTTGTCCTTTATAATTCTTTGTAATATAGATTGACAATATTGTAAATGGTGATGTAAAATAATAAAGAGAGAGAAAAAAATTTTATTAAAAAAACGTCATTTACATTAAAAATCTGATTATATTTAAAAAGGAAAAGAAGCTAAAGAACTTATTGCATTAAAAATAATCTTCTTTAAAGGGAATAAATGCAAGTCTAATGCAAAATAAATAAATAAACAAATAAATAAATAAATAAATATTAAAATTTTAGCTTCTAATATTCTTAGTAACTTATTTAAATTACAAAATTTATGTATTGGGAATGTCAATTATTTACTTGATTATTATGAAGAATTTTTTAATAAATAATGCAGAAATCCGATTTTTGAATTAAATGAGGAAAGGAATAGTAATGCTAAACCATTTGCAAGTTGCAGGAAATGCAACTTTATGGTGTGGGCGTGCGCAAGCTGGAGCAAACCCGTATTATCGAAGTGGGAAGTTGAACTGCGTGATCGGCCATCTTGAACCGATATTAAGACTTTGAATATGGCTCAGGACTTGTGTTGGCCCAGGACTACAACGTCCTCTTCCCGACTCCTCGCCATCTTTCCCGCACTTAACAGGCAGAGTGAGCAGCACCAGTTGGGTATTTCCCAATATTTTGGCTAAACTGATGGAATATCTTTCATGAAAACTGGTATTAAAACATAATTCTGATAGTGAGTTCATTTTGACATTAGTTTTCGACTGTTCTTATTTTAAGTTTTCAGTTATAAAATGATTAGCAAAGCTTTCCTTGTTTTTCTGAACCAACATTTTAGGTCTTTTAATTCTTGGTAGTAAATTTACCCTTTTGTATTGCAATGAGATAAATATATCCAAGCCTCATCAATGTAACTACATATTTCCAATTTCCAAGCGAATTAAATAGCGTGTTTTTCGAAAATAAATATGTACATATTTTCTAACATTCACCCAAGTACGAGGAAGAAAACATAGTACGTTCATTTTAGACCTAAACTGAAGGGATTACAACAAATTCCAGTTTTCTCCTAATTAATTATGAGTTCAAACCCTGACCACGAATCTAAAATTTTAAAATAGAATTGTGACCTTAATGTTCAACAAAAATATTAAGTGTAGGTACTCATTTTACTCAGTATTTTAAGCTCTTCAACATGTGTATTGACAATGTTTTTGACAGAGTTAGCTGTTTTGAGATATTGTTATGGTATTTAAAAAAACGTGTTTTTTTACTATAACTCTATACATATTTTTTAACGCTCACCTACTACAAGGGGGAAAACTTAGCATATTCATTCTAGACCTAAACTAAACGGATTAAAACAATTTCCAGCTTTCCCCTAATTAATTCTGAATTCGGCCCTTTTTTTCCTCCCCTACCGCTGGGCTATAAGGTAAGGTAAAGATTTATAGATTTTCCTTTGTTTGTGTGTTGGATTTTATTTTTCAAACATGTCAGTATAAGATTTGACTCATTCTTTTCTCCAGACAATAAAACTTTTCCTTGTTTGTCTAAGTATCATTTCATTTTAGAGAGAAAAAAAAAAAAAAAAAAAAAAAACTTTATTTTCTTCATTGAAGAAGTTTATTTATTTAAAAGCTGAAAAGACTTTTTTCCAAATTCTTCTTTATTTTCTGTTCGAAGTGAGTTCTGGAGGCGTTAATATTAGTAACAGGAAGAAAAGCATTGCATTCTTAAACCTTAATATAATATATTATTCTTATTTAAAATAAAATGTCTCGCAGTGTGGATTTGTTAGAAAATAGTATAGTTGTTCCATCACCTAGTTTATGAATTCATAAATGCTGAAACTATTTAAGTGTGTGATATTAGGTGTGTAGTAGATTATAATAAATAATAAAAATAATAAAAATAAGCATGAAATAAAATAATAAAAATTCATCAAAATATGAACCATTTTTTTGTTGATAATTTCAAATTTTATAAAAAAAGACCTAAAACTGTATAAAAAAGGCAAATAATAAATATAGTTACTTTTAAAAAATACCACAATTAATCAGAGAAACAAATTAAAATTACATAAATATAAAATTAAAAATGCAGACGTTTCGGGCTAAGTTTTAGCTTTTCATCAGTGCAATAACATCAGATAACTACATGTCATGTTTACAGTCAATAATTACTAACAGTTAAAATAAAAAAAAACTGTACGGAATCCATATCAAAGCAAGACTGTATATTCAGGTGGAACTGCGCAGGATTCATTAATCGGCGAAATCTGCAAATTTTTAACTGCTAGTAATTATTGACTGTAAACGACATGCAGTTATCTGGTCCATTTGTACGAGGGTTGTTTTTAGGTGGGTTCGTAATTATATAAATACGTAGCACCTATAGTCGTCGTTCAGTCCGTCCGTCTGTCCGTCCGTCTGTCTGTCCGTCCGTCTGTCTGTCCGTCCGTCCGCATATAATAGAGCAAAAACTACCCAACCGAATGGTCTGAAATTTTAAATATATGATTGTTGTAAAATTTTGTCGAGCCATTTCAAATTTTATGAAAATCGGATGTATAGTTAAATTACAGGGACAGTCAAAAGTTTTTCTTTACATTACGGCCAATGGGAAAAAATTATTGCACGTGCATTTTTTTAATGATAAAGCTTTCCGAATGGTCTCAAATTTTAAACATATAATTATTGCGACATTTTGTCGAGCCATTTCAAATTTTATGAAAATCGGATGTATAGTTAAATTACAGGGACAGTCAAAAGTTTTTCTTTACATTACGGCCAATGGGAAAAAATTATTGCACGTGCATTTTTTTAATGATAAAGCTTTCCGAATAGTCTCAAATTTTAAACATATAATTATTGCGACATTTTGTCCAGCCATTTCAAATTTTATGAAAATCGGATGTATAGTTTAATTACAGAGACAGTCAAAAGTTTTTCTTTACATTAAAGCCAATGATAAAAATTATTGCAAGTGCATTTTAATGATGTTACAGCTTTCCGAATGGGCTTAAATTTTAAATATATAATTGCTGCAAAATTTTGTCGAGCCATTTCAAATTTCATGAAAATCGGATGTATAGCTTAATTACAGGGACAGTCAAAAGTTTTCCGTTACGTTAAGGGGAATGGGAAAAAATTATTGCAAGTGCATTTTAATGATGTTACAGACTATGCACTTATGAATTGCAAATAAATACACATTCAGTACAATATGGGGTGCAAAAAATAATTATAAAACTAGTTATAGTACGAACGCACCTCATTTGCCACGTTTGACGAGCAATTTCCAACTTGTTTAAGTAAGGGCCGTTTTGTTGTATACGCTAATAGGAGGCGCGCGCGCTGCAACGAGTGCTTGCGTCGTGTCCCGGCATTCCATGGGAACAACTGGGCTCAGTTGCAGCTGTGTAGGTACCCTGTACGGTCTGTTCTGTGTCTTTAAAATGTTCAAGATTTTCGAATAGCCCGCCCTGTGCAGGTACGGTCAGTGATACGTTTTTTGTCGCAAAGCGATTCAAAACATAAGATGCAGCATGCTGACAGAGGGAATTTTCCTACCCCATGACAATGCAAGACCTCACACCGCAGCTCTGACCCTAGCTTTGTTGATCAAAAGTTGGCTGGGAAGTTTTGGACATCCCCCCCCCCCCTACAGTCCTGACCTTGTACCGAGCGATTTCCATCTTTTCCGCTATCTCAAACATCATCTGGGCGACAATCACTACAAGGATGACGAAGACGTGAAAACGGCTGTGACTTCTTGGTTATCGGAGCAGGCGGCAAGTTTCTATGAAGAGGCTTTTCTAAATCTAGTTATAAGTTATAATAAGTGTTTAAACAAACTTGGCATCTATGTTGTAAAATAGAAAAATGTATGCAGAATCTGAAAATAAATTTGGTTTTTGAAAATTTTCTTTCATTTAGTTTTTATTTTCAAACGGCCCTTACTTAAAAAACAACCCTTGCATTTTATTTCACTGATGAGGGGATAAGCCTGAAACGTCTGCATTTTTAATTATATATTTATGTAATTTTCACTTGTTTGTTTAATTGCGAGATTTTTTTTTTTTTTTTAATTTTCAATGTTTAAAAAATTTTTTAATTCTGGCTATTTTTAATTAAAACACAAAATAAAAATTTGTTATGTAAATAAATTATGAATACAAATACGGAAAGCTAATTTAAAATTTCAAAATTTATAATTACAAAACATCTTTAAAAGTAATTTGATATTAGTTATAGGAAGTTGGAAAATGTGGCACCATTTGTGTGTAATATTATTAAAATTTTTAAGATTTATGCATCTATTCGACACGATGATGAATCGCAAACACATTTTATTTGTCAATATTTTTGAAAAACACGATTCTAAAATTAACAAAAAATTTATTTACAATA
Organism: Maratus speciosus; assembly: GCA_963932465.1. Classification (NCBI taxonomy): domain Eukaryota; kingdom Metazoa; phylum Arthropoda; class Arachnida; order Araneae; family Salticidae; genus Maratus; species Maratus speciosus. Next base: position 573,332,170 of record OZ010793.1, read on the forward strand.
ATGTAATACACAGAAGTGCACACAGAAATAGTGATCATTTATAATTTTTATTTCGTTCGAAAAATCTAAAGTGTTTCATATATTCATAATACTTCATAGAAAACACATAAATAGAGTTACAGAAATTACAAAGAAGGAAAGGGAACATCGAATGCACTTTCGACAGGATAGAAGTAAGTTTTTGTTCAGCATTTCAAAGCATTCACTTGCTGTATAATATATGCTAAAACAATAATTATAAATATAACATCTGTTACAAAATGTTTAAATAGTTTTACTTACTTTTATAAAGAATTAAGTTGTATTATTTTGCGAATGTTTTCTTTGATTATTCTTCTACGAATCTTCAAAATTTTAAGAGAATCGATAAATTCAGTTAATCTAAAACTGTTCTTTTGCTCAATGGAAATTATAATTTGCAAAGCATTACAGTTTTTACTACTTACAGTGTAACCATTCTTTAAGAAATATATATATTTTGAAGTGTACAACTAGATTGTATTCGTGTGTCTTCAAATAATTTTAGTTTTTTAGGACAGTAGATACATAAGCTATACTCTAAAAAAATCGACATATAAATTTTCCATTAAATCGAATTTTTTTTGTTGTTGAATTTCCTTTAAATCCCGGAAATTCTCAAATTTGAACTAAAAATTATATAAAATTCTCCAGTCCGAGCTGAGTTTCCGTGAAATCACGTAGAATTTTCTGCAAATTCTTCCGCTTTTATATGGAATTTCTCATTTGTACAATTTTACCTTAACCCTGTAGCGTTTTTCGGATGGAATTTTGGAGTTGTACATTTCTATCTGAAATAACACAAAATGCTTAAAGTTAAAATTGATCCAAAATTCTCAAATAGAATGCCAGTAATTTTGTGGATTTCCTGTGATTTCGAGCAACTTTGCAGCAGTAGTTTCTGTTTTCTTTTCTTTTTCTGATGAAATTTTTTAGTGTTTAAATTAGGGATTGATCGAACATCGAATAGTCGATTCGGTATTCGGTATGTTATCCGAATATTCGGTTTCGACCGAATACTTTTAAGTATTCGATCGAATAATTGCGGATAAATATTTTATTAAAAGTACAAGAATTATCTTTTATCTAAGAGCAAAATAGGCTAAATGATGAGTTTCATTATTATGTGCATGAGTTCAGAATTTAGCTGCACTACAAAAGAACAAGAAAAAAAGAAAACTTTTTCCTTCATAAAATAGCCTACATAGGGGTAAAATCAAAACAACTGTCTACAATAGAGAAAAACAAAAGTAAGTAGGATAGGGCATTATCATTTAATTTTAATTATTTCTACATTAGTTTTTTTTATTTAAACTAGGGGGCTCGCCCCCCTACGAGATACGCTCGCCAACCCCCGTCCAGATACCACAGACTCTAAATACACGCTAATTTGATCGGCTTTAAAAAGATTTCGAAAGATTCAATTATAATTTAAAAAAACAGTGGTGATCTCCCTATAAACGAATTTAAATTCATTTCTCTTTGATTGGGGAATTTTAACGCCAAATCCGCTGCGGTACTACTTGATTATCCCGTCGACCAATTTCACCAAATTATATAAATCGCCAAATTATACAAATTGACATAATTTTTATTTTAAATAACGAAAGAACAAATAAATTAGTACAACATTAATAAAAATACAAGTAAAACGTCGAAATAAAAATAACTTGATGACGTTGACACGTGTAATAACATTTCAAAATAAGCTAATATAAAAGGAATTAAGTAAACAGAGTCTTTGTCTCGTGGTATTTTTTAACAATGCGAAAAGAAAGTTCTTTTAAATGAGACATTTTAAATTAATTGTTTTTAATCTGACGTAATTTTTACCAAGCTATTCTTTCTCTATTAAATATTCACGTGAAAATACTTTTGTTAGAAATGAAATATTATTGGCGCTTTCCGAACAAAAATAGTTGAAAAGTTCCTCTCGAAATATCAAATAAATGTCTAGCGCAATTTCTAAATTTAAACTGTTTTGCAATATTATTTTGTGTTCATTTTATGTAATAACTATAATGTGACGTAAATATGACGTAATTTCTCCTATTTAAGACTTCTAACGCATGTTAATGACTTTATTATTTTACAATATCCTTTCTCTTTTAAAATTCACGTGTATACTTTTTATGACGTAATTTTTAACAAGTTACTGCTTTTTGTACATAATTATTTAATTCTAATTCCAAATGATTTTTTCTGTTTATAATAGTCACGTGTAAATAAATTTTTAATTTGAAGCAAACATTATTGTTTGCGCATTTGGCAACAGTATAAATTAATACCATTTTTTTAAAATCTCTCTATTCTAAAAAAAAGTAACTACCGCTGTCACCGCCGCCGCCGGTTTTGAATTTTTTGTGACTGGAGGTCTTTCTTCGTTAATATTAAGAAAAATAATGCATACAAAAATATGAAAATCGGTAGTGTTATACAGAAATGTTTGATAAACACGCTGATGCAGACAGTTTCAAATCGAAGAAATATTTTAAGAGATATTTAATGCTAAAGTTGGGCAAAATCGTTCCACTAAAAAAGTTTTATAGGAGCAAAAACTATACATCGGAATTTAATAATTTTTAGATCATTTTATACGTTATAATTTCCCGGTGTGTAAAATTCATTTATTTTTTAATTTGACTCATTTTTCGAGGTTTTATTCCTATTTTAAATTCAAATTTTCAGCATTTCGAGAGATATTTTTTACTTACTAGGGTGCTCGGCCCCCTACGAGCTACGCTCGCCAACCCCCGTCCAGACACCGCAGACTCTAAATGCACGCTAATGTGATCGGCTTTAAAAAGATTTCGATAGATGAAATTATAATTTTAAAAAAAACATCGGCTATCTCCCTATAAGCGGATTTCTATTCATTTCTCTTTGATTGGGGAAACTTTAATGCCAAATCCGCGGCAGTACTACTTGATTATCCCGTCGACTAATTTCGCCAAATTATATAAATAGCCAAACCACTCCCCAAATTATACAAATTGATATAATTTTTATTTTAAATAACGATAACGAAAGAACAAATAAATTAGTATAACATTAATAAAAATACAAATAAAACGTCTAAATAAAAATAACTTAATGACTTAGACACGTGTAACAACATTTCAAAATAAGCTAATATAAAAGGAATTAAGTAAACAGAATCTTTGTCTCCCGGTATTTTTTAACAAAGCGAAAAGAAAGTTCTTTTAAATGAGACATTTTAAATTAATCGTTTTTAATCTGACGTAATTTTGACCAAACTATTCTTTCTCTTTTTAATATTCACGTGCAAATACTTGCGTTAGAAATGAAATATTATTTGCGCTTTCCTACACTGTTAAAATTTTGCAGCATTCTGTCCAGTCATTTGACCATTTTTATCGAAAGCGGTTACACAACCGTAATTTAACACTATTCTGACCATATTATTGGTCGTTTTATGGTCAGAATACATTTAAATTACAGTTATGAAACCGTTTTTTCAAAAAACGGTCGAATGACTGGACAGTTTGCTGCAAATTTTTAACAGTGTAAGAAAAATAGTTGAAAAGTATCCGCTCAAAATATCAAATAAATGTCTAGCGCAATTTCTAAATTTAAACCGTTTTGCAATATTATTTTGTGTTCGTTTTATGTAATAACTGTAATGTGACGTAAATATGACATAATTTCCCCTATTTAAGACTTCTAACGCATGTTAATAAATTTATTATTTTACATATTCCTTTCTCTCTTAAAATTCACGTGTAATTATAGTTTTATGACGTAATTTTTAACAAGTTCCTGCTTTTTGTACATAATTATTTAACTCTAATTCCAATGTTTTTTTCTGTTTATAATAGTCACGTGTAAATAAATTTTTAATTTATTACACGTATAAATATTTTTTTTTTGAAGCAAACATTATTGTTTCCGCTGTTTATACAGTTGGCAACAGTTTAAATTAATATCACTTTCTAAAATCTGTAAAAAATATCTCTAGAAATGCTGAAAATTTGAATTTAAAATAGAAATAAAACCTCAAAAAATTAGCCAAATTAAAAAAAGAAATACAATCTGCACACCGGCAAATTCTAACGCATAAAAAGATCTAAAAATGATTACTTTCCCATGTATAGTTTTTGCTGCTATAAAACTTTTTTAATGGAACGATTTTGTCCAACTTTAGCATTAAATATCTCTTAAAATAATTCTTCGATTTGAAAACTGTCTGCATCAGCGTGTTTATCAAACATTTCTCTATAATACCACCGATTTTCATATTTTTGTACGCAATATTTTTCTTAATATTAACGAAGAAAGACATTCTGTCACAAAATATTCAAAACCGGCGGCGGCGGCGGCGGCGGTGACAGCGGTAGTTACCTTTTTTTTAGAATAGAGAGACATTTCTCTATAATATCACCGATTTTCATATTTTTGTACGCAATATTTTTCTTAATATTAACGAAGAAAGACATCCTGTCACAAAATATTCAAAACCGGCGGCGGCGGCGGCGGTGACAGCGGTAGTTACTTTTTTTTAGAATAGAGAGATAATAGTCACGTGTAAATAAATTTTTAATTTGAAGCAAACATTATTGTTTCCGTTGTTTATACAGTTGGCAACAGGTTTAATTAATACCATTTCCTAAAATAAGTAAAAAATATCTCTCGAAATGCTGAAAATTTGAATTTAAAATAGAAATAAAACCTCGAAAAATCAGTCAAATTAAAAAAATAAATAAATTCTGCACACCGTGAAGTTATAACGTATAAAATGATCTAAAAATTATTAAATTCCGATGTATAGTTTTTGCTCCTATAAAACTTTTTTAGTGGAACGATTTTGTCCAACTTTAGCATTAAATATCTCTTAAAATAATTCTTCGATTTGAAAACTGTCTGCATCAGCGTGTTTATCAAACATTTTTGTATAATACTACCTATTTTCATATTTTTGTATGCATTATTTTTCTTAATATGAACGAAGAAAGACCTCCGGTCACAAACAATTCAAAACCGGCGGCGGCGGTGACAGCGGTAGTTACTTTTTTTTAGAATAGAGAGATTTTAGAAAATTGAACTAATTTAACCTGTTGCCAACTGTATAAACAACGGAAACAATAATGTTTGCTTCAAATTAAAAATTTATTTACACGTGACTAATATAAATTTAAAGGATACTTTCAAATTAAAATTAAATAATTGCGTATAAAAAGCAGGAACTTATTGAAAATTACGTCATAAAAAGTATACACGTGAATTTTAAAAGAGAAAGGATATTATAAAATAATAAATTCATGAATATGCGATAGAAGTCTTAAATAGGAGAAATTACGTCATATTTACGTCACATTACAGTTATTACATAAAATGAACACAAAATAATATTGAAAAACAGTTTAAATTTAGAAATTGTCTTCTGAAATTTCTGTTTTCTTTTCTTTTTCTGATGAAATTTTTAGTGTTTAAATTAGGGATTGATCGAACATCGAATAGTCGATTCGGTATTCGGTGATTCGGCATGTTATTCGAATATTCGGTTTAAGTATTCGGTCGAATAATTGCGGATAAATATTTTATTAAAAGTACAAGAATTATCTTTTATCTAGGAGCAAAATAGGATAAATGATGAGTTTCATTTATATGTGCATCAGTTCAGAGTTTAGCTGCACTACAAAAAAAAAAAAAAAAAAAAAAAAAAAAAAAAACAAGAAAAAAGAAAAACTTTTTCCTTTATAAAATAATCTACATAGGGTCAAAATCAAAACAACTGTCTACAATAGAGAAAAACAAAAGTAAGTAGGATAGGACATTATCATTTAATTTTAATTATTTCTACATTAGTTTTTTTTTATTTAAACTAGGGGGCTCGGCCCCCTACGAGCTACGCTCGCCAAACCCCGTCCAGACACTGCAGACTCTAAATGCACGCTAATGTGATCGGCTTTAAAAAGATTTCGAAAGATTCAATTATAATTTAAAAAACAGTGGCGATCTCCCTATAAACGAATTTAAATTCATTTCTCTTTGATTGGGGAATTTTAACGCCAAATCCGCTGCGGTACTACTTGATTATCCCGTCGACCAATTTCACCAAATTATATAAATCGCCAAATTATACAAATTGACATAATTTTTATTTTAAATAACGAAAGAACAAATAAATTAGTACAACATTAATAAAAATACAAGTAAAACGTCGAAATAAAAATAACTTGATGACGTTGACACGTGTAATAACATTTCAAAATAAGTTAATATAAAAGGAATTAAGTAAACAGAGTCTTTGTCTCCCGGTATTTTTTAACAAAGCGAAACGAAAGTTCTTTTAAATGAGACATTTTAAATTAATCGTTTTTAATCTGACGTAATTTTGACCAAACTATTCTTTCTCTTTTTAATATTCACGTGAAAGTGTTAGAAATAACATATTATTTGCGCTTTCCTAAGAAAAATAGTTGAAAAGTATCCTCTCAAAATATCAAATAAATGTCTAGCGCAATTTGTAAATTTAAACCGTTTTGCAATATTATTTTGTGTTCATTTTATGTAATAACTGTAATGTGACGTAAATATGACGTAATTTCTCCTATTTAAGACTTCTAACGCATGTTAATAAATTTATTATTTTACAAATTCATTTCTCTCTTAAAATTCACGTGTAATTATAGTTTTTATGACGTAATTTTTAATAAGTTCTTGCTTTTTGTACATAATTATTTAATTCTAATTCCAAATGTTTTTTTCTGTTTATAATAGTCACGTGTAAATAAATTTTTAATTTATTACACGTATAAATATATATATATTTTTTTTTTAAGCAAACATTATTGTTTCCGCTGTTTATACAGTTGGCAACAGTTTAAATTAATATCAATTTCTAAAATCTGTAAAAAATATCTCTCGAAATGCTGAAAATTTGAATTTAAAATAGATATAAAACCTCGAAAAATGAGTCAAATTAAAACAATAAATCAATTCTGCACACCGGGAAATTATAACGTATAAAATGAACTAAAAATTATTAAATTCCGATGTATAGTTTTTGCTACTATAAAACTTTTTTAGTGGAACGATTTTGTCCAACTTTAGCATTAAATATCTCTTAAAATAAATCTTCAATTTGAAAACTGTCTGCATCAGCGTGTTTATCAAACATTTCTGTATGACACTACCGATTTTTATGTTTTTGTATGCATTATTTTTCTTAATATTAACGAAGAAAGACCTCCGGTCACAAAAAATTCAAAACCGGCGGCGGCGGCGGCGGTGACAGCGGTAGTTACTTTTTTTTAGAATAGAGAGATTTATTTAATGTGCATTTTTTTAAATATGCACACCAAATAAGTAAACCCCTATGCCTATCCTATAACTTTTATATCCATTAAGTTAAAATCGCTGAAATTTTTTATCTTCATCACCAAAAAGTTAAATCTTTATCGAAATATAAATATCAATAATTTGACAGAAAATAGTTAAATGTACAAATTAATATACCTTTTGTATTTGAGAACATTGAGAACATTCAATATGTTTATAATTAGACTTAGACAATCAGTAAATCAGCTTAATGATAACGTTGTTTCTTTTTATTTCAATGAACTTTTGTTTTCTGACAATTTTTATCCTTAATAATAGCCTGTATAGTTGGATCAATCAATTTGTGAGTGGAAAGAAATCATTAAATTTTTTTGTGTAGTTGGATTTAAGAATAAAAATGTAACTGAATTAAATTAAGAATTTAATTTTAATTAAAGTTTATTAAAAAAAGCTAATGCATTCAAAATCGTTTATTAAAAATTTTTACGTATTCGGTTGCCGAATACCGAATATTCGGTGTACACTTTCACCGAAGCTTCGTTATTCGGTATTCGGCACAATTTCTGCTTCAGTCAATCCCTAGTTTAAATACAGCAAATGAGAAAATACTTTTTCAATATAGTGGCCTTGGCGGTTTTTTAAAGCTCGACGCAGTTTGGGCTTCAAAAAGTAAGATTTATTGCTAAATGATCTAAACAGCTATGAGAACAAAACAAAAGAACTTTTATGCTTGTTTATATGTGGCCTTCCATATATATCTCTCTATTCTAAAAAAAAGTAACTACCGCTGTCACCGCCGCCGCCGCCGCCGGTTTTGATTTTTTTGTGACCGGAGGCCTTTCTTCGTTAATATTAACAAAAATAATGCATACAAAAATATGAAAATCGGTGGTTTTATACAGAAATGTTTGATAAACAGGCTGATGCAGACAGTTTTCAAATCGAAGAATTATTTTAAGAGTTATTTAATGCTAAAGTTGGACAAAATCGTTCCACTAAAAAAGTTTTATAGCAGCAAAAACTATACATGGCAGTGTAATCATTTTTAGATCATTTTATGCGTTAGAATTTGCTGGAGTGCAGATTGCATTAATTTTTTTTATTTTGACTCATTTTTTCAGGTTTTATTTCTATTTTAAATTTAAATTTTCAGCATTTCTAGAGATATTTTTTACAGATTTCAGAAAATTGTACTAATTTAAACTGTTGCCAACTGTATAAAAAGCGCAAGCAATAATGTTTGCTTCAAATTAAAAATTTATTTACACGTGACTATTGTAAACAGGAAAAAAACTTTCAAATTAGAATTAAATAATTACGTATAAAAAGCAGGAACTTATTAAAAATTACGTCATAAAAAGTATGCACGTGAATTTTAAAAGAGAAAGGATATTGTAAAATAATAAATTCATTAACATGCGTTAGAAGTCTTAGGAGAAATTACGTCATATTTACGTCACATTATAGTTATTACATAAAATGAACACAAAATAATAGTGCAAAAAAGTTTAAAAGAACTTTCTTTTCGCTTTGTTAAAAAATACCAGGAGACAAAGACTCTCTTTACTTAATTCCTTTTATATTAGCTTATTTTGAAATGTTGTTACACGTGTATACGTCATCAAGTTATTTTTATTTTGACGTTTTATTTGTGTTTTTATTAATGTTGTGCGAATTTATTTGTTCTTTCGTTATTTAAAATAAAAATTATATCAATTTGTATAATTTGGCGAGTAGTTTGGCGATTTATATAATTTGGCGAAATTGGTCGACAGGATAATCAAGTAGTACCGCAGCGGATTTGGCGTTAAAATTCCCCAATCAAAGAGAAATGAATAGAAATTTGTTTATAGGGAGATAGCCACTGTTTTTTAAATTATAATTCAATCTTTCGACATCTTTTTAAAGCCGATCAAATTAGCGTGCATTTAGAGTCTGCGGTGTCTGGACGGGGGTTGGCGAGCGTAGCTCGTAGGGGGCCGAGCCCCCTAGTATTAAACAAAAACATAATTTGAAGAACAAATTAAAAAAACAAAATTTATTTCCTACATTGTTTAAGCCCAAGAAGGGACAGATATTGAGTTATTTCATTCAATTAGTTCTACATTTAATGTTAAATTCTTGTAACAAATTAGTTAAGCCAATTGAAGATTAAAAAATAAAAATAAAATTCATACAATATGATACTTAAAACACCCTAAAAAATTAGATTCCGTTCAAATGAAATCGAAATAAATCTTAGACTTCTTCCATTTTTAATTGAAAATATTTGTATTGCAGATTTTGTACTATGCTTATGACAATTGTGCATAAAATGATAAGATTCATGCAAAATACAAAACTTTAAAAAAAGTCTAAGATTTATTTCGATTTCATTTGAACGGAATCTAATTTTTTAGGGTGTTTTAAGTATCATATTGTATGAATTTTATTTTTATTTTTTAATCTTCAATTGGCTTAACTAATTTGTTACAAGAATTTAACATTAAATGTAGAACTAATTGAATGAAATAACTCAATATCTGTCCCTTCTTGGGCTTAAACAATGTAGGAAATAAATTTTGTTTTTTTAATTTGTTCTTCAAATTATGTTTTTGTTTAATATGTCAAGTTTTTTAATAACAACTGCACTCAGACGAACGCATTTCAAAATTAATAGAAAGTATCATCATCAGGCTTTGATGTATGCGGTATTGCATCACAATGTGGGATGCAGTTTACCAATGTGTAACTGAAAATGTTTCACCACTGCAGTAACGCAGGTTGCGGTAGTTTGGACAAAAACTTCTAATCTGAACGTAAAAAATCTATTATCAAAACATAAAAAATAACTTCAATTAAATTTAGATACTTTATTTCCCACTCAGGAATGTAAATGTAAATTGTGTTGAATCCTTACTGCTAATATTTAACAATATTATAGCTGTGATACAGTAATAAATAAAAAAATAAAAGTTCTACTTAAATTTCTAAACCTTGTTCTCTTTCAAGGGGTGATGTAAACACATCAGAAAATTATTACCTAAGTTTAACTTGTGGTATAAATAGTTCTCATCTCGGGAAAAAAATACATTTTAAAATTTAAGTTATGTAATTCCCCACTAAGTTCGCTACCTGCGTAAAAATAGCTATCCATTAGAAACTTTTTACTAAAATATAAACTTGGCCAAAGCAAAAACTTATTCTGAAAATATCCTTTTTATTTCCACTATGACGCTATATTCACCTTTTTAATTTTTGGAAAAAAAAAAAAAAAAAAACTAGCTCACATTAATATTTCACGTGACAATCTTTCAACTAAAAATAAATAAATTATTTTACGGCTTTTGAAATTTTTGCAACAATGAAGTAAAAATGTTACATTTTCTATGAAAAATGTCCGTTGATTTTCAATGAAAAAAGCGAAAATTGGAATTATTAAGAAAAATATTTGAATAATGTAAAAAAAAAATTGGCCCACGTTTCTCTCTGGGTTATAATTCACCCATATGCAAAGGCATTTCACCATTTGTTTAGACCCTGACGTCAGGCAAACGTTTTTACACTTTAAATTTATAATATCATTAGAATTAGTAAAGAATAAAAAATGAGTGGCATCAGGGACAAAAAGGTGGGAAGAAAAAATGAAAAAGTTACCATCTCCATAGGCTTTTCCATGTTAAATTAACATTGAGAAGTGACACTGGAAATAAATAAGTATTGCGCTGCCGCGCAATACTTAAATAAAAAAAAAAAGTAATGGTTTGGAAAAGGACCATTGAAAATCTGCGTAGATACCGCAAAACGTATCTGATTGGTCAGAGCTTTCTGACTTTTTTAGAAGGAATTAACATGAAAGAAGAAAATTTAGATAGGATGGACGCTATTAGGGGATTACAAAGGGGAAGGGACCCGGGACTGCGCCGAGTTTGGCGCCAACGTGGCGATATATCGCCAAATTAGCTGCCAACTTGGCGCTATTTCCAGTATTTCGCCTAATTTCCATAGGCCCCCATTGAAATCCAATAGCGTTTACTCGCTTGCAAAAAAATCAATAAATTGAGATATTGCAATGCAACAAAAATTATTATTAGCTTATGAATTGAGCTTAATTGAACTATTTACATTATTTTTAAGCACAAACACTAACTATTTTCAATATTCGTAACACTATATATACAATTGGTACTTGTTAGTTATCTTGTCGACCAAATTACTGTTGCCAAATTCATATATATTAAACGAGCAATGGATTTCCCCGATTATGAATGATATCGTAAACGACGGGGAAGATTTTCCCGAGACTTGGCCTCTATACTAAATCAAGCACGAGAAAAAGATCTAGCTAGGTTCGGAATACAAGAAAATTCGTTTTTACAGGGTAAAATAAACTCAGTGCTGAAAATGTTTTTTGTTATAAATGGAAAAATACTCAAACGATTTACACGAAACGTGTTGTCTATACTAATTTGAGCACGAGAAATCCATCTAGCTAGATTTCGAATTCGGGAAAGGTCATTTTGATCTATTAAAACAAACTCAGCACTAAGAATGCTGCTATATATCGAAAACGGCTCTAACGATTTTCACAAAAATTGATGACTATACTAATTCGAGCACAAGAAATCGATCTAACTGGTCACTAATTCGAGAAAACCCCTTTTCTGTGTTTAAAACTCGACGTGGTTATTACTCGAAAAGATGGTATCAATCGAAAAAAATTCCGACTATTTTTATGAAATATGATTTATTTGATTATGAGAAAAATATCTAACCAAATCTTGATATCAGGAAAAATCAATTTTGCTCGGTTTAAATTTTTTTTCTATCTTTTGTAATCGAAATTCTCCCCTAAATTGTCTAGTACTAGCTAACGGTCATTTATCATAAACACAATAAAAACTCTCTAGAATACGGCACTTACGGCTTATCTTCTATCCTAAATCGAGTACTAAATAACGGCCTACATGTAAGTAAAAAATATGGTAAAATTTCTTTTTACTGGCATGAAAAAATAAAGATTAATTGATTTTACCAATTGTTAATTTCGTGAATTTGAGTATTTTCAGAAACATTGGTACTTTTCAGTTAGCCGGGCGCCAGTGTAATATATACATACATATATATATATATATATATATATATATACACATATACTATGTATATATATGTATATACATATATATTTATACACATATATATGTGTATATATATATATATATATATATGTGCGTGTATATATATGTATGTATGCATACATATATATATGTATACATATATATGTAACACTGGAGACCGGCTAATCGAAAAGTATTGACACATTTTGTAAATTTCCTAATATTTCTTGATAGATAACTGTCTTTGTACTTTTGTTGTGTTTAAAATCACTACCATGTTATTGCAAGCATCGCTATATTCGTAGTTTAATGCAATGGCGATATACCTTGGCGCAAAATTAGCAGCAATTGTAGAAGCAAGACAATTTTTTCTGCCAAATTTACCTAATTGCGCCTGAAAATGTTAATTTTTTCCCGCCAACATTTGACTTGGGCAACGATTGTTGAAGAATAATCCTTTAAATCCTTCTGTATATAAAAAAAAGTAACGCTTTGGAAATGGACGAATGTTAATCTGCGTAGATACCGCGAAACGCATCTTGCCAGAGCTTTCTGACGCTCTAAGGGGGAGACTATGTCGCCAAACGCCGCCAAGTTTGTTGCCATTTTGGCGATATATCGCCAAATTTGGCAACCAAAATTAGTCGCGAAAAGTGACGCCAACTTGGCTCTATTTCCAGTATTTCGCCAAATTTTCGTAGACGCCAAATTTTCGTAGTGAAATACAATAGGGTTTACTTGCTTGCTGAAAATCAACAAATTGAGATATTTCAATGCAACAAAAGCTAATGTTAGCTTATGAATAGAGTTTAATTGAACTATTTACATTATTTTCAAGTACAAACACTAACTATGTATAATATTCGTAACACTATATGTATAATTTTACACATACATGTTGGCGGAGAAAAAGCGGCTAAGTGAAAATTTCCGAGGAGAGGAGATTTATTGATAAGATTATTTACTGCAAAAATTACAAATGCACTACACCACACAATACCGAGTGGAATCGTGAAGTGATTACCCGGGGGGGGGGGGGGTTGGTGAGCGTAGCGAGCAGGGGGGTGGAACCTAGTGTGGAACCTAGTATATATATATATATTTGAATATATTATTATTGTTGTCGTTGTTGTTATTGTTGTTTATATACAATTCTGTTTGCATATTACAGTAGACAATGATTTGTTTACAATAAATAAACTATATAAATATTGAAAAAAGTCGCTTGTGTACATGATACAGTGAATGTTTGCCCGAAAATATGCTTGAAAATTTCGTTCTCTCGCCAAACCTACTATTTGTATCTCGCCAAGATCCCTATACTGGAAAAGTATCGAGAAACAAATTGCAAAAGATTAGTTATCAGCATAAATTCAATGCTACGGGAAAAAGGAAAATTGCGGGTGTCTGCGTAAAGAAATTGAATTAACTAGACTAAAGACTAATTTCTGCATAACATTTTGATAACATTTTTAAAAAACATAGGATAACTAATATTTCTCATTTTTACCCGACTGCCAAGAAAGGTTATGTGTTTCATGCGTATCTGGGCAGGTGGATTTCTTTATACATTCGAAACATCCCAGCGGCTGGATGGATTTTAATGAATGAGATCTCTATCGATTCGTCTTAACAGTCCGATGGTTATAGCCTAGGTTTTGTGTTTATAAATTCAAAATGACGACCGTAAGATGCAAAATGGCAGGAGACACAAAAAAATCTTTTACGCACCCTATTGAGTGGCCTATCATTAGATAGGTCTTTCAAAATGAAGAAGATGTTTCATTGACTATTTTACAGTCAGAAGCTCCGTTTAAATTTTACACTACCTGGAAGTTGTGTAGGTAGGATCTCTAGCTTTTCTACAGCTGTAACCTTCATAGACATCTATAGGCGTCATCAAAACAGTGTTTATAGATAGGAACTAACAATTAAACACAATTTAAAAGTCATCCATACGAGTAAATAAAAAAAAATAGGTAAGTAATCTAAAAAATAGTTTCACATTGATGGGAAATAATTAATTAGTTCACTTTTTACACAGTCGGGTTATTTGATTTTTTAAATTTAATTTTTACTTGTTAGTTTCTTCATTTTGTTTTCGTTCGATTTTTTTTTTACGATTACTATAAATTTCTCATTTTTTGAATAATTCATTTTTGAACGAATTCATTTTCATCGGAACGAATCGTGAATTCGTTGTAAGTAGTTTTTGATTAGTCTAAAATCTTGTCTTGTAAAATTTGTAAAAAAGATAAAGGAAGGCAGGGGCGATGAGTATGTCCATGATATAGCTTGATATGAGCATCTTGCAACCACTGAGGGGAGCTATAACTACCACAATGAAAATGATCAACAAAAACTGGATCTGAAAATAAATAAACATTAACGTTAAAATTCATTCATCCGTTTTTAAACACATACATATTGTTTTATACAATCCTACGCTGTACAAAAAAGACAAATGTTTCTTAATCTGCTGGGTGTACCAAAAATGACTGATGGATTTTAAAATTCCATAACTTGCATACGGTGACAGATATTAAAAAAATTCTTGCAGGAGTGTTATGTAAGTTATCAGGAGTTTTTATGCTGCTATCCTCAGTTTTAGTAACAAATAGCATCGATAGATGGCACTGCAAGCAATAACCGCTAAATCCAGGCTTCATTTTTTGGCCTCTCTCTACTTCCAGGCGAAAAAAGGAGATTGAAATGTATTGAATGGATCCCGAAGTACCAAAAATCGGGTCTGGACTGAGCGTCTATTGCTCTCAGCGCCATCTATTGTTTGAAATTCGAACAAAATCAAGAATCATAGTACAAAAACTCCTGACATCATACATAAACCTCCTGCAAGAATTTTTTTAATATCTGTCACCGTTTGGAAGTTATTGAATTTTTAAATTCATCAGTCATTTTTTGGGACATCCGGTAGGAAAACGTATTATAAGTCAATATCTGAAAATTGGACAATTTGCGTCCACTACCAATAATATTTCATTAATTATACTAAAACCAAAAACTGAAAAATGTAATATACTGTAACATTTGTTATAACAATTACCATTGATAAATGGACATATAAGGATGCATAAATAATTAATTTTAAGCTTGAAACAAACGAAATTATCATTTCAGTCCCTGTCCCCAGGTACAAATGTCCAATATATTAAATGCATGCTGTAAACATTTCTATGAATATTATTAACTTTTGCCGTCATACATTTATACGTATTTACTTACAGTATAGGAAAATATAATTCTCTTTTATTAGTATAGAGTGTATAGTAAAATATTGTAGTAAATATATTTGTTCTGAGGTTGACCATGATCTCAGTCACTCTAAACATACATTTAGGTTAACAGATACTAGGTGGCGCTGGCAGAATTATTTCCATTGCAACAGCAACTAAAGTTCATCTAGCCACCATGGATGAAGGTAAGTTGTTCTTCTCTCAGTTTCATATTTAGTAATATTTAGTTTTTGTTCTGATTAGGGATGAGTATTTTTTTTTTTTTTTTAGCGTCATTCATGCCCCCATATTTAATTTTTATTTATAAAAAAAGCTTATTGCATCTTTATTTATGTAATATACAAATGTCACATGGTATATTTAATAATTTACATGTGTGCAAAATTATTCAACAGAATGACTGTGCAGCTGTTAAGAAAAAAACATCACCCCAGTCCCCATCATCTCAGTCCCAATTATTAGACACTGATTATATGTTTACATTAATTTAAAAAAATAAAAAAGTTGGAGTGAAATCGCCCGGTTTTTAGAAATTGACCCTTATACTCAATAACGAAAATATACAATAACATCTTCCGAGTTACCCACGATTCCGGAAAGCATTTTTTATCTTTAGAAACCTGAGAAAATGATATATTTTTGAAATTTAAAGAAGCAATTATAAGAACAAAGTTTTTGTTGCTGCCACCGATTTTCGGAAACGATTCCAAGTACTTTTTATGGTATATTAATCAGTTCTCTCAAACCGAAATATCAGTTTTTAGGATACTATAAGTTCTCAATTAAACATTTTCTACTGCGTAATTGAATATAGAGTGGTGGCCAAAATTGTGGACGTTTTTTGAAATTTTCATGTTTTATAACTTTGTGTGCTTGAAGAATATAATAAATTTCACTTAAATAACAAATGTTTACATATCAAATTCAAGGAAATTTAATGTAGAATTTAATTAAAGAAACATAATTAAAATATCTGCATTACAAAAAAAGTTACGCTTACAAAAATTAAGATCTATCTTAGATTTCATTGTATTTTTCAGTTACACTTGCACATTCAATATTTAGTAGGATAACCCTTGCTTTTTATTACATCTTCACAGCGTCTTTTCATTGAGAGAACTAGTGTTTGGAGTTCATCCTTTTTAATCACCTGATGCTAAAAATAAATTATAGCTTCAATAAGTTGCGTTTTATTAGATGGACGCATTTTTTGTTCAAGGATTTCCAAACGTCGTCCCAAATGTCCTGTAGGATTCAGATCAGGACTGTTTCCTGGCCAGGGTAATAATTGTATGCTTTTGTTTTTAAACCATTCTTTGTATATGATTGCCGTATGGCATGGAGCTGAATCCTGCTGCAGGATAAATAGTTCTTTATTGTGGAAGAGATCCCTGATGGAAGGTATCAATTTCGGTTCCAGGACAGTTTCGATGTATTTTTTTTTTGCATTCAGAATGCCATCAATCACTTGAATGCGGCCCACACCAGCTGCAGACATACAGGCCCAAATCATGACATTTGTTGGGTTCTTTATAGTTGTTTCAATGCAATCAGGATGCAGTTCTTCCCTATTCTACGTCTCACATATTTTCGCACATCACTACCAAAGAGCGATATTTTACTCACATCGCTCCAGATTATTTGCTTCTACTGATTTTCTGACCAATTAATATGTTCTTTTGCCCACTCGTTTCGTGCGTTGCTGAAGATTTAAAAATGGCTTCTCCCTCGGAATTCTACCTTTCAGTCCAAAACCAGCTAATATTCTCTTTATTGTTCTTGAACTAACTCGAATACCATTTCATTCATTTCACATCTAACAGCATCTGATGAAATTCTTCTATCTGTGAGGCATATCCTTTTTATCTCTGTATTGTCATATGCACTTGTGCATTTTTTCGGCCTGATCATGCTTTATTTATCACTGATTTAGTTTCTTCATAACGCAAGCACAACTTTCGTACGCCAAATAAAGTGACTTATCCACCAACCTGTCTTGCCATTTAAGCATAAGAGAGACAATTTTCTCTCAATATGACAATTCTGCTTCTTTATGTAGGTGTCCAATCAGTTATTGTTGTTGATGGCATTGTTTTAAATTATTTGAATTAAGAAAAAAATAGAAATATTAAAAAAAATTATTCTATTTAGTTACACTAGTATTCACCCTTCTGCAGAATTCATTCCAGCAAAATACCATTTTTTCAAATCAAAACATACTACAGTTTAGTTACTGATATTTGATTGGTTCTCAGAACAGTCATTGTGATTGGCTAGGAAGCTTTTATTACAATACACTTCAGCATTCATGACTAATTGTGTTTGTATTTTAAACTAAAGTAAGTGTAAATTTTTTTGTAATGCAGATATTTTAATTATGTCTTTTTTATTAAATTCTACATTAAATTTCCTTGAATTCGGTATATAAATATTTGTATTTAAGTGAAAATTAATATATTGTATAAGCACACAAAGTTAAAAAATATGGAAATTTCAGAAAATGTCCACAATTTTGGCCACCACTGGTATTCAATTAGAATTCGATCAGAAAGCAATTAAAGCCGTTATCAAAATACGTCAGTTGCCCCGATTGATTATTCAAGTTATGATTATGCATTTCATACAATTGAAAATCCTTTTCATTGTGAGATATATCAAGATAATATTACGAGGGGGTATCAATAAGTTTCTGCCTTCACATAGAAATAATTGAGTAAAATTTATGAAATTGCTACATTCTATTAGTCCATTTCTATATAGTGACCGTGCACAGTAACACATTTCTGCAAACGATATTTCAAAGAGAGGGGGGAGGATATATTCCAAGAGGCGCGATAGTAGACCCAAAAGGGGGACTTTTCCAACTTTTACCGACCCCCCCCCCACACACACACACATGTGACTTATTGCTGGAAAGGCCTGGAACCACTTATTCATGTTATGCACATCCTGGAGTCCCTCCCCCCAATTTTCCCTCCGTGGGTGCACTTTTCTAAATTTTGCGCACACCATTCATGACCGCCGGCGACAAATTTGGGAGGAGGGGCTCGGAGGTGCATAACTTGACTAAGCGGTCACAAGCCTTTACAACAATATGCCACATGTGGGGGGTCGACAAAAGTTAGAAAAATGCCCCCCTTTGGGTCTACTACCGCGCCTCCTGGAATACATCCACCCCCTTCTTTGTGAAATATCGTTTGCAGAAATGTGTTACTGTGCACGTTGACTACTATATAGAAAAGGGCTAATACAATGTAGCAATTTCACAAATTTTACTCAATTATTTCTATGTGAAGGCAGAAACTTATTGACACCCCTTCATATCTAATCATCACATATCATTAATTATCCCCAATTAAAAGTAAAATTCTCCTTTTACAAATATATTAAATTAAAACTTCTTTTCCTTTTAAATATATATTATTTTTTTTCATTTTACGCCTCCTATCGTATAATTCTATAATTTATGGTTCTCCTTATGTTGTTAATATGGATTTTCCCAACGTTCGGTTGGCATCTTTGATATGTGCTTTAAAATTTTCGTGATGCCAATTAACAAATTGCTTGCCTGGATTGCAATTCAAAATTAATATCAAATGTGTTATACTTTAGAATGTTATAATAGATCGATCTTACCATTTTTGGCTTGGTACAGTTGCAATCGAATAATACAACTGCTCATCACTTTTGAGAAAATAGACATGGGATTCGCTTTTAAGACTGTTGACCTATTAAACTACTCGCACAGTTTGAATCTCTCTTTGACACTGCGGTTTTATTGATCTAATATCATGATGTCTTTCTTTAGATAAATAAAATCAATTGAATTTGGACATACCATTTATATTTATTTCTGCAAGATTTTATGCACGTATCAAAGAAATTTTTAAAGAACCTGGATATGTAAATCGAATAGTTAAGGCTATATATATAAACTAGCAGAAGCTATATTATAGCATGCATAAACTTTTTACTCAGTCTCATTCACGTTCAAAGAAATCAAATACATATTTTTACTTTTTTGCTTTCTTCTATCTTTACAAGAAGACACTATTGGATTCGTGGAAATTTTCGAATTCCGTTTTTCGACGGATTTACACGTTTCAGCGGTCAGAAATCCCCAAAAACATGTTATTACAAAATGTCTGTCGTTATGTGACACACATTTTTTGTGCTCTCTATCTCAAGAACTAATGAACGGAATTTAATAAAACTTTAAATTTTGTTAGTCCCTGATATAAATTGGTGCTGATTGCTTTTTGGTGTAAATCGCCCAACAGATGATGTTGCTACGCTGCATTTTCTCCGATTTCTGCAATAGCTATGGCTCAAGAACTAATGCACAGATTTTCATAAAACTTCAGATTATGTTAGTCCTTGATATAATTTGGTGCTGACTACGTTTTGATGTAAATCGCCTAACAGATGGCGCTGCTATGCTGCATTATTCATGATTTTCGCAATGGTTCTATCTCGATATCTAATGCACGAATTTTCATCAATCATCAGATTTAGTTAGTTCCTGATATAAACTGATGCTGTTTAGTTTTTTTGTGTAAATCGCCCAACAGGTGACACTGCTATGAAAAAATTTTCACGATTTCCTCAATAGCTCTATCTTACAAACGCATTTTTATCAAACTTCAGATTCAGTTAGACGTTGACATAAGTTGTTGCAGTATAGGTTTTGGCGTAAATCACCCAACAGGTGACGCTGCTTTTTTCACGGTTTACACGATTCTAGCGGTAGCCCTATCTCAAGAACTAATGTACGGAATTTCATATCTTTAGAATCCTCATGTTGGGCACAGATTGTCATTTAAATCTGGCACTGTGATAGCGAATTTTGAAGTATTAACATGTATGAGATAAAAGAAAGTTTTAGGATTGGCACATCCGACTAGTTTTCTAATATATATGATACATGATCGATCATGTATGATTACTGAAAACTACATATTCGACATTTTTCTTTCCAAGAATAGCTAGTTTGAAAGCGTTTGTGAAATAGATTTAATTTTTAGCTATACAGGGTGATTCAAAATAAGGTGGCCGAAATGAAAAGGCAAAGCAGGCATACTAAAAGAATAAAAAATAACATAGGAGCATGGGATTGCAAACGCCATCCGGGGCCACTAAAAGGGGTTGCATATTATATGTAATACAAGAATAATAAACAAAAATCATTCTATATCATACTAATAATAATAAAGCTTACATCGGCATGACAAAACGTAAGTTAGCAGTAAGGATTATGGAGCATTACACAGACATTAACCATCGTAAACAGAATACAGCTCTTTCTAGGTTCTACTTAGCTAATGAAGTCTGCCATATTAACTTTGCTGAAGCAAAAATTATAGTTCCGTGCAATAACCCCTTTGAAAGTAAAATTAGAGAATCAGTTGAAATCATTGCACTTGAAGATAAACCTTGTAACGATAATTTATCCTATAATATCCCAAAAAATCTGGCATAGTATCATAAAGTCATAATTCTACATCTAATTACAATATTTCAGCTTAAACTTATTATGTTGCCAAAACTTGAATGAAAACTCAGTTGAACGTGGTTTTGTCCATGTGTAGATGGCGGCACTCGTGGTTTTTAAATCGACCTTCTTGATTCATTTGATCTCAGTTCATTAATAATTATTTATTTTCACTAGGTGGGAACACTACATTTTTGTATACAAATCATTGGTCAAGTTCCGTCTAATTATCTCTTGCACAGGAAGCTTTCGTCTCTGAATTTTGAGCCTTTTCACTATCATATTTTCAAGAAGACGGCTGTAGAAACAGATCGAAACGTAGAAGTTAACTTTTAGCTTATTAAAGTTCGTGTTATGTGTACCATTAAGCAAGAGTGTATCTTTATTTATCATTCTATATCATTTTATTTATATTGTATTTCCACACATGTTACAGATTTACGACCAATACTACTATAGGAAATGCTCAAAGTTTTTGCCGGATCCCTGGAAACACACATCGACGCTGCATAGACTGGCGCACCTTCACATAAATATTTCAGGCGTATCTCGAACACATCCTGCCGCCGCAACAATTCTTCCGTCTTCCTGCGATGAAACAGGAGTTTCGTAAGCAAGTCCTTTTAAAAAACTCTATAAAAAATCTACTGGAGAGAAATCTGGTTGGTCGTAGTGGCCATGCGATCGATCCACAACGAGCAATCCAATGCCTGGGAAAAGAGGCCTGTAGATGTGTTCTGTCTTGTCTTGTTGTGTAACTAGTTATGTTACTCCAAGGCAACCATGGCTCAAATGAAGACTTCTCAAATTGCTCAGCTCGTGTTTTCATGGAAACGCCCTCTATCCACCCCGGATGGCGTTTGCGGTACGAAGTTGCTTTGTGATTTTTGATTCCTTTTGTATGCCTGCTTCGCTCTTTCATTTTGACCACGTTATTTTGAATTACCCTATAGATTACGAAATAAATTTTTCCAATTATTTTCTAATTTGATTAAAAGTGTTTGGAAATCTGATGCGATGATTCAAGGACAAAAAAAGATTTTATAATAGTATCTGATAGTTTGAATTTGGGAATAGCAATTGTTTGGAAGATCAGTGTCGTTGAAATGAAATATTTCTATATTCACTTACCATCAGTAGCTGTGTGAGGTATTTCTTCCACCAAAGGTATTTCCTAACACTTGGGCCCATAGCAGCTAATCCGTAATAGGAATACATGATTATATGCACAATTGAGTTTATAAGACAAGGAAGTGTTTGCATACCACCTAAAACCAAAATAGAACAAAGTCAACTGAAAAAAAAATAGAGTGCTAAATATTAATATTCTTATGAAATTTTAAAAGGAATAGAAATAATTTCACAAAATCATTATACTTTGCGAAGTAAAAAATAAAGTGAAATTTTCATAACAAGTTTTTGAATTGATAAAGTTAAAAAAAAAAAATTCTATCTTTACAAGAAGCTATAGTATTGAATTCGCGGAAATTTCCGATTTCTGGTTATCAACAGATTTATGCATTTTAGAAGATCTTGAATACGATTTGAATGTTTTTAGAAAATGTCTATCGCGAGTCCGAACTATATGTGGCACAAATTTTGCATGCGCTATCTTTCTAGAACTAAAACACGAAATGTAATCAAATTTTAAATTCAGTTAGATCTTGACATAAATTGGTGCTATTTAGGTGTTTGTACAATTCGCCCGACAGATGGCACAGCTATGATGCATTCTTCACGATTTTCGGGGTAGCTATGTCTCAAGAACTATGCACAGGATTTCACCAAACTTCATATTCTCAGATCCTGATTATCAAATAGGCACAAGAAGCAGTGCTTCCCTTAGAAGATGTAGAAGGGGCCGAAATTGAGAAAACAGGCAGCCCCAAACTTGATATTGAATTAATTGTAATTGTAGATTGTTAGATCTATGTTCATTTTAAATATTGAATTTGAATATTATTTTGAATTTGGCTTTTATGCACAGCGTAATATTAATAATTTAAACTATTGCCAAAATTGAAAGAAGTATTTCAAAGTATTAATATTTTATATTGTGCATACATGTTGAATTTAACTTTTTTATCCAACTTACATTTTTATGCTAATACTATACAAAATCATTTTTGCGCATTTTTCTATATTGGATACAATTTTTATGTATATACATAGGAGAACACATAAAAAAAGTTGCTTAATGAAATGTATGTGGACCATGTGAAACCAACTGAGCTCACTTTGGAATATATTGCTGAATTTCTGAGTATGTCGAATTTAGAAAACTCCTCTCGAATGAAAGAGGACCCCGAAATGATACTGTGCTTCCTATAGCTAAAGAGTTTTGACATAAATAGATCCTTAGTAGGGTTGGGTTATATAATGGCCAACAGGTGCCGCTTCTATTCTCGGTTTTTCACGATTCCCATGATAACAACGTCTCAATTACGAATAGATTGTCATTTAATTTTGGCCGACGATTTGATTTATATAGAAGAAAGTTTTATGGTAGTCACAACATAATAGTTTGAATGGGAAAGACATAGATTTGGTTAACGGAAATGTCTCAATGTCACATGAACGATGTCACAATGATTCGGATGTTATGTTGCAATGGGAAGGGTAAATGAAGCATGGAAACCGGAAGCCTAAATAAATCTTTAAAGCACAGTATCATTTCCACTCCTCCCCCTTTTATCTGATAAAAGGTTTTCTTTTTTAATCCTATAAGCATGTTAACTTATCGTACTACAAATAATCCAAAAAAAAAATTCTCACAGGATCATTCAGTTACTAAACTCATAATTTTGTGAACAATCTATATAGGATAAAGTGCCCTAATTTCGTCCCTTTCCCAATTTTGCACCCCTTTACTTCTCCCCTTCTCCGAAAGTTGCGCCACTTATGATGCAACGTACAGGGAACGGAATGTAAAAGGGGTCAGTAGTGAAAGTTTCGTTCTCCAAGACGCATACATATATTAAAGAAGCCGGATTTCCTATTTTTAGAAGTCCTGAGTTCTTATTACATCGTTTGTAGAAATTATTTACTATACTGTAAGTATTTATTTTTCATTTATTGCATGTATTTTACGTAGGTAAGATGCTGACAGTAGCCTAGGACGCTCAGTTCATCTTAAAGGAAATGAAGCTCCGCGACAATGAGAAGTAGCGTGGTCCCAATTTCGTCCCCCGTGCAGTTGTTATTTTTGTCCCGGTGACGAAATTAGGAATGCTTATTCATGGTAATTATTTCAAAATGAAAATAAAGTTTAATATAAAATAAAATAATAAGTATAATAAACTAAAATACAATAAAATGAAATAAGTTCATAATAAAATATGTATTAAAAAATTAATATGTATTAAAAAATCTTTTAAAAAGCTATTATTTATTATTAAAAGAAAAATAATTTTGTCTCTCTTGATCGTTGCAGTTGGTGCCACGGAAAAAATGGGAAGAAGTGGCAATTGATTGGTACCAGTATAATTTTTATTGCAAACATTTGCAGCAAAAATAGCAAACGGGTATTCGCTTTTTCCCCATGACTTTGCATATATGGATGAACACACTCACTGGATATGTAGAGTACATGCATGCGCATAGAGATACACACAGGAGTTATACTCTTGGACACATATTCATAAAAGCTCCACTTCGTATCATGTGTCTTAGACATGCAGCATATATTTTATTTTTTGTTTGATTGATTAATTTTGAATTGTTGATCTTTTTGAGATACCATTTTCCAATAAAAAAAATTTAGCAATATTTTTATGATTTCGTCATTTCTATTTCTTCTAGCTTTTAAAAGAAATTTAAGTTACTTCTTTTCTAAGATTAATACAGCGGGGTTCAAAATGAAAGAATATCACAAGAAAACAAAGGGATCAGTTAGCGTTTTCTGTACAAATATGAAAATCTTTGTATTAAAATTAAATACAAGATATTCCAATTAATATTAAAAGAATTGTTTTACAAATATTGTATACATATTTCCAAATTTTTTCCCCGCTGGAGTAAAATGACAAGAATGCCATAATTATTAAGAAATCGCAGTTCGTGATTGGCGCATATTTTGACATATCCTTTACCAAACATTTAACTCTAGAACACTAGACGCTCGTAATTATCACGACTATGGTCATGCTTTCAGTACAATGTGCACAGAGTTTGTCTGGTATTCTAGGGTTTAAAAAGATTATGAACACATTCGTTTACTTGGAAAACCTTTTTGACGATTGGGAGAGGAAAAAGCTTTCCAAATTCAAGCTTATGACAACATCGGAATATCAGTTGAAAGAACTGCTGCTAAAATTAAACGTTCAAAAACTGACATTTTTAATTTCTTACAGAATCCAACTGCTTATGATAATGCAAAAGTTACAGCAAGGCCGAGAATTCTTTCGAAACAATCCAAAAGTACAATTGTTCGCACGGTAAGCAAAAGAATGACAATAAAGAAACTTGTAAACCAGATAAACATGCAAGCATGAATACAGTGCATAAGAAGACCAATAAAAAGGTCGAAAAATTTTAAACATGTAAAAACACGTCGGTGTAAGTGCTTAACAGCTGACCATAAAAAAAAAATAGACATAATTTTGCAGAGAAATATATGAAGCAAAACTCGAATTTGACTAAAACTTTTTTTAGTGATGAAAAGAATATTCGATGGTCTGGCTGGTACCCATTCATATTGGAATGGCCTTCCAATAAGAAAAGGATGTATTTTCAACGCGTCAACTAAGTGGAAGTTCCCGAATGATTGAAGTGGCGTTTTCCTCAGGAAGTAAGCTTAGAATTATTTTTATAGAATGTTGAAAAAATAGATATACCAACTATCATACGTTAGAACGCCATTTCTTGAACCAGACTAAACAAATTATCGTTCTTAACTATATTTTTGAACAAGATAATGCCTCAATTCATTCAGCGAAAGACACAAAGAAGTGCTTTAAAAATAATAAGTCACCCACACTTGATTGACCGGCCAATAGACCGGTTAAAATCCCATTGAGAAACTTTGGGGTATCATAGTATGTAATATTTACCTAAGAAAATGATCAAATGGTTCAGTTTAATTCGAAAGTAGAATTAAAATCTGTCATTTATGAGTCATGGCGTATTTTGAACCTCCGAAAACTTAGATGTCTTGTAAGCTCTATGCCAAAACGCTGCATTGAAATTATTAAACACAAAAGAAGAAGAATTGACATGTATTCTTTCCATAATTTAGATAAATCTGTTATGTTCTTATCCTTTTCCTCCTATTGCATATCCAGCGAAAGTATTATACTGTAATTATAACATAATACTAGTTTTATAATGTTTTCGTTATGTTTATACTGCTTATTTAGTTTGATAAAATTTATTTATAAAGTTTATATTTGGATTAATGCAGTTATATTTATTATTCCGTCAATTAAATTATCGTTCCTATCATTTTGCACACTGATGTAAATAATCTTGTATTATTTTTAACATAAATTTAAACAAATATATTCAAATTCGGCATTAGTTAAACCTAAGACTTTCTAATGGTTACTTAGTATTTGTTAGAACAGTATTACTGGTACGCTGCATTTAATATAACCCTTTATGTACTGAATTATGAATTCATGAAAATGTTATGTTGTAAAGCAGTTTTCGTTAATTTTTGAAACTACATAAGAAGATTTACGTAATCATTTAATAAATTTAGAAGGACTGAAGGATTTAGAAGGATTAATTAAATGTGAATTTATAGGTGTTTTGTGCAATATTTATAACCCACTCAAATCTTTTATTTTTAATATTTTTCTTAGTATTTTGTAGAATTAGGAAATGTACAAATATATGTTCATACAATAGAAATATAGAAATATTTTCGAATTGAAAAATACCCCCCCCCCCCCCCTTAACGCCAAGAAAGCTGAAAAGATGCAAAGGGAAAAGAAATCATCCTTTTAAAGATATTTTTGTTTTGTGTAACCCTTAATGCTTTTGGAACAAGATAATGTAAAGCATCTATGACTATGACTCATTCTAAACTGTATAACTGCTAATCGATATATTAAGTGTATTATATATTTAGTAATTAATTAATAATAATTAACACAACTCTCAATTGATGAGACAGGTCGTAGACATATAAACATTTACTATTCATTTCGCAAACAATCACATCACTTACAAGAAACGTTACACATGACACAAGACTAGAGAACATTTCTCTGATATTTATTCCTAATGAATTGTGGGAGGAAAGAAAACTTCGATGCTGCCATCTAGACTTAATAAACTGAAACACAAACATGACAAAATGAATGTTATAACAAGTTATTTTAATGGTATTTATAAGTACCGTCAGTAGATGAAGAGTTAAAATGTAACATTATGTATTTTGCTGTTTAGAATTAAGAAAAAAAAAGGTGCTTCAACTTACTGGTTTCTGACCGGACAATAGTCCAGCCCAGAATTGGTACAACTGTATGATGCCCAACGTGGAGGAAAGTAATCTGATTTTGTTTTTTCCTTAAAACAAAAAATACCTGAATAAAAGAGAAAAAGGAGAGATTATATTTTATTTTATTATATTTTAACATATAATCTTCAAAATCATTGTGATTGTTCTTTTCACAATTCAAGAAAAAATTATTCATCCAGATGATAGAAAAAATGGTACTTTTCCACTATCAGCGCTTTGGCGATTTTAAAAAAAATTTGGCTTAATTTTGGCTTCAAAAAGTGGGATTTTTTGCAATTGTTATGAAGAGCAATGAAAAAAAAACCTAATGAACTTTTACGCTTGTTTATACACATTAAATTTTTTCTATATATCAGTTAGAGGTCTGCACGGGCACGGGCTTGGCCCGAGGCCCGTACCCGGCCCGGCGGAATGAAGGCGAATTTTCAAACGGGCCGGGCCGGCAGAATTAGGACAATTTTTTCAACGGGCCGGGCCGACAGACAAAATAAACGGGCCGGGCCGGGCCGGCAAAAAAATTAATCGGGCCTATCGGCCCGATATAAGAATTTAAGCGAAGCAGATAAAATACGAGCCATTTTCAATGAATATGATTTTCTCGAGAAGTATAAATGTGCGTCACGAGTTTAACAACATCAATACAGAAATGTAACGTGTCCATCGTAGAGATCGGCATCGTACAGTTACAAGATGTCTGATTCCGAGTTTAATTTTTATTCAGCAGACTCGTGCCGGGAAGGAAGTGTTCTTAATCGATCTCAGGATGTGTAGAACAGTCATTTTGTTTTGTAATATTAATAGTGATAATGAACTTCTCTTAACAGTATCTTTTGAAATATACCTTAAAGTAGTTCTCATATTCACTGCTCAACAATGCAAAGCTTTCAGACACATGTTTCTGACAAAAACTTTAACTATAAAGGCATAAAATTGACAGGCCTGCCTATTGAAGGCCTTTGGAAACGAATAGCTTTTTCCATATTTAATAAATTACTTACAGAGATAACAGCGATTACTGTCACGTGACTGTACGTTTTTCTCCTTTACTGTGCTATCGCTTCCGGAAATTCGATTCAAAACGCTAACTTTGACAGTATTTTCAGAAAGATATATTGCTTTTATCTATGAAAACAACGACATTTACATAGCTTTTGAATAAGAATACGTGCCAATCTTACGCGTTTCCGAAAAGAAAAGACTTCATAAATGTGTCGAAATGTAGCTCCTTTGGATTTGAGAAAAGTCTTAAAACTGAGAGAAATATTTTCACAAATCTACTTTTTATTATACAGCTTCAAATGTTATCTTGTTTTTAATCCTTTATTCTGAACTACATTAATCTTTTAATGAATCCTTATTTCCATTTTGAAATGTCTGTAGACACGATGACTGTAAGTAATCGTTAATGTTTATTATTGTGCGTTTTCTGTTTTGCGAACATCATAGTAATGTAAAATATACTGTAAAATGTTCCCATAAATATGCATGTAGTATTCATTAAAAGAATCTTAATTGTATGTTGAGAAAAAACGGATTTTTTTTGTAGAAATTGAATCTGACTGGGCCCGTTTTCATTGATTTTTGTACGGGCCGGGCCAAGAACTGTAATAATGCAAACGGGCCGAGCCGGGCTCGGGCCGAACTTCCAATTTTTACAACGGGCCGGGCCGGGCTCGGGCCGAACTTCCAATTTTTACACCGGGCCGGGCCGGGCCAAGATGGCTTTCGTACGGGCCGGGCCGGGCCCGGGCCTGAAAATTCCGGCCCGTGCAGACCTCTAATATCAGTGATGGAATGGAGTAGCACCAGATAATTAATTGACATCGCTAAATTTTATTAGTATCCTTCGTCTTATTTCAGAACAGAATTTCTGAGACTTTTTAAGACAAAGAATATTATTAAAATTTAGTTGTGACAATCGCTCAAGTGCTGCGCCACTGTTCCATCGCTGATATATAATATGTGAGAAACTTTATTTTGTTTCCATATAGCCCTGCATGTTATAAATTTATTCTTTCTCAATAGAGGACAACACTAGATAATGTCTGCCTAAGTTCTATTGCGGGATGCAGCTTGGTTTTCGTTTCCTGTGGAAAAAGAAAACAAGTAGAAAATTGCTCGTCAAACGTGGCAAATGAGGTGCGTTCGTACTAAACTAGTTTTATAAATATTTTTTGCACCCCATATTGTACTGAATGTATATTTTTTTGCACTCCATAAGTGCATAGTCTGTAACATCATTAAAATTCACTTGCAATAATGTTTTCCCATTGCCCGTAATGTAACGGAAAACTTTTGACTGTCCCTGTAATTAAACTATACATCCAATTGTCATAAAATCTGAAATGGCTCCACAAAATTTTGCAACAATTATATATTTAAAAATACAGACCATTCGGAAGACTGTAACATCATTAAAATGCACTTGCAATAATTTTTTTCCATTGGCCTTAATGTAAAGAAAAAATTTTGAATGTCCCTGTAATTAAACTATGCATCCGATTTTCATAAAATTTGAAATGGCTCGACAAAATTTTGCAAGAATCATATATTTAAAATTTCAGACCATTCGGTTGGGTAGTTTTTGCTCTGTTATATGCGGACGGACAGATGGACTGAACGACGACTATAGGTGCTACGTATTTATATAATTACGAACGCACCTAAAAAGGACAAGAACTGCAGAATATGATCGGGAGATGTTAGGCATAGTGGCATGATCTTTTATAAGTTAAACTTAATATCACTCTATGAGTCTATCCTGTGATAAGCCTGTAATCTAGTTCGTTTTTCCTTAAATACCAACTAGTCGTAAATTTACTTTGAGTTGTATTTAGTCTGTATAATGTAAATATCAGTTTCTACATATTTATGCTTTTATTGTTTTTCATATATAATTTACTTCTGTTTGTACATGAAATTAATCAGTGGCTTTAAATAAGTTGAATAAATATTGAAAAAAAATTGCTTATGAAACAGTGGATTAGGTTGCCAGAAAATATGTTGCCAAATTTCCTTCTCTCGCCAAGTCCAATTTTTCTTTTCCCCCAATTCCCTATGCTATAAAAGTACCAAAAAAAATTTTACTTGCAGAAGAAATATGACAATGTCCAGTCCCGGTGCGTAGCGTTTACGAAGCAAAAAGAAAGATCAGGTGTTACTGGAAAAATGCAAAAAATTGACTGGAAAATTAACATATGCTTTTGGCTTTAGAGAAACAAGACTCTATTTCCTATAGCCATATTCTTCAAGTGTATTACAACAACAACAACAACAACAAACAGAACATGCTAAAAAACGGCCGAAAAAACTGAAACAAATAAAATTGACATCGATGTTTCAAAAATTGAATGAGAAGAAATGACTTTACTGCTTATTAAGAATTTTTTATGTAACGTTGAAAATATCAATTAAGTAAGTTTTTTTGTAGCCCCCGGTATGCTATTTCTTTCTCCCAGCTTATTTTGTGTCGTCTCCAAAAAAATAACGTTACGTTGCATAAGCCAGCCGTAAAACAAAGCACATGTATCATTGTGCGATTAAACATTCTATAGCAATTTTTAAAAACTTCTAAGCATCGCACATTTTCAATTTTTATATTGTCGCATTGGGGGGAAAAAGTACTTTTAAATGCAATTTGTTTGAAAACTGCATTTCCATTTATTTTTGAAACATTAATTTTTTTTGTAGTTTTTAAAGCCATTTGCTTTATATTGGCAACGGAAGTACTCCATTTCTGTAGAAAGTAAAGGAAAAATAGTTGTAAAATAGTAGTTATATATTTTTGATGCCATTTTCTCATAACAACCGAAAGAAAATGTAATTTAAATATGTGCTATTTTGAAAAAATATTAAACGAATGATTTCTGTTAAAACATGGAGCTATTATAAACTAAATTTAATTTTAAGTATCTATATTAATGTTACAAACAAATTAAGGCCTATGAATCAATAGATAGCCGTTTTTTTGTCGAGTTTCTTTACTGAATTGCTGCATTTGTGTATCATTTCGCGATAGTGACGTCCTATGCCTGCTTTACTGCAGACGTTTAAGAGTGGATCGTAAATGTGGAATTCATAAGCGGGTGCGAATGACGTAATTTTACATAAAATAAAAGCGCGTGCGTTAAGTCTTAAAGTTGAAATATGTTTTGTACTATTTATATATACATATATATTTTTTTTTCATCGGGGGCGTCACTAAATTCTGAAAAAGAAGAATTCCTGTTTTCTATAGTTAATATTTAATTTTTTTTAAGCTGTTTTAAAATATTTTTACTTTTATTTTCTCACATAAATATCACTTGGCTATAAATTAAATTATGACTAAAGATACTATAAGGAATATCGGAATTACTTTCGATATTCTTTGAAAAATCCTTAATTTTCAAAAATCTGGTTTAGTCTCGTTCCCGACGATGCCGGATTTTTGAGATTATACTGTATTTTGAAAAGCTGGGCACTGCTGTGGCACTTTCTTAAAATTTAGATTCCTCCTTGAATAGGCATTCCTTACAAGCGCAGAAAAGGACCATGCAAATTCCGCAGTCAACTGCCCAGTCATTCGACCGTTTTTGCAAATAACGGTTGCTTGGCTATATTTTGAAGGTATTATGTCGATATTATTGAACATATTGTGCTCAAGGTCGATTAACAATACACTGTAAAAAAACGGAAACACTACTGGCAATCTAGACGCCAGTACTATTTCCGTTTTTTACGGGAATTTTTACCCATAAATTACAGAAAATTTTCCGTTTTTCTGATTAAAAACGGAATTTTTTCTGTAATTTATGGGTAAAAATTCCCGTAAAAAACGGAAATAGTACTGGCGTCTAGATTGCCAGTAGTATTTCCGTTTTTTAGTCCGTTTTTTTTTACAGTGTACGGTTGCATAATAGACTGGGAGGCGGCAGCACCAACAATCTCCTCATCGAGTTCACGGCTGGGATTTCAGAATGAGTTAAAAATAGATTCGCGTATTAAGACACAACCGGTCTGCCAAGTCCTATCTTAGTGGAAAGCACCTGAAAACACGATTTTAGCGGTTGGCTCGTCAGTTTACCGTTGAGTTTTCCTTCACCCAGTCTTCCGTGTCTTCGTACCCTTGGGGAAAACACAATGGTAAACCTATGAGTCAACCACTAAAATCGGGTTTTCAGAAGCTTTCCACCAAGTGTAACTTTACAGACCGATTGCGTTTTAATATGCTAATCGAATTTTAACTAATTCTAGAATTTCAGCTGTGAACACGATGAGGTGATTGTTGGTGCTGTTGCCTCCCGGTCTATAACCATTCTACAAAAACGATTGAATGACTGGACAGTTTGGTACAAATTTTTAGTAGCACATTTTGAAAAATACTTGTATTTTTTAACAGTATTTCTTCATCTCATGTAAAGTACATATCGCTCACCCTCAAGAAAAGTGACACATCTCGCAAAAATTCATTTCGCGTTTTATTCCGCCAATAGGACTGTCATAGATGTGTCTTGCTACACGAATAGTTTCATAAGTGTAGGTATACGGGAAATCACCTTTTTACGCTATATGTCCATTTGTGACCACAGAAGAGAGGTGGGTTGTGTGGGGAGGTAAAATGACGTAACCCTTCAAACATCATGCTACGCCTTCATTCTTAAGGGTATTATGCTTTAATGCATGTTTTAATTCCTGCATGCAGAGCTAAGTGCTGCAATTTCCTCTTACAGTAAAACCATGTAAATCCCCTCCCCCCTTTGCCTCTCCTGCGAAATTTACTTTTGTTGCGATGTGTCACTTTTCTTGCGGGTGAGCGATATGATGATGAGAGGTTTAAAACTCACCTTATCCAGAAACTCAGATTCTGGGAAATCGTGAAAACGCCCATAGGTTTTCATTGTAAACTAAGATTTTACAATGCGAGAATTACGCTATAAATTTATTTATTTATTTATTTATTTATTTTGCAGATTGTAGTGTTTTTTCGATGCAGGTTCACCAGTAGAATTCATAGAGAAAACTCGACTTTTTAAATTTTAAATAAGGCGAGTTTTGAAACTCGCGTGCTCAGATATTCTCTAATAAGGGATCTCAGAACTCTTAAAATTGAAAAAAAAATGAGAAAAAAGACTATTTTCAGCATTTAATATCTTACAATGTATATGATTTTAAGATACAACTGTTATTGGGATGAAAGATATAAGTATGTTCTTTCATTTCATGTATATGATTTTAAGATACAACTGTTATTGG
Source organism: Maratus speciosus (assembly GCA_963932465.1). NCBI lineage: Eukaryota > Metazoa > Arthropoda > Arachnida > Araneae > Salticidae > Maratus > Maratus speciosus. The sequence continues at coordinate 573,366,031 of OZ010793.1, forward strand.
GATGAAAGATATAAGTATGTTCTTTCATTTCATGTATATGATTTTAAGATACAACTGTTATTGGGATGAAAGATATAAGTATGTTCTTTCATTTCATGTATATGATTTTAAGATACAACTGTTATTGGGATGAAAGATATAAGTATGTTCTTTCATTTCATGTATATGATTTTAAGATACAACTGTTATTGGGATGAAAGATATAAGTATGTTCTTTCATTTCATGTATATGATTTTAAGATACAACTGTTATTGGGATGAAAGATATAAGTATGTTCTTTCATTTCATGTATTTAAAAAATTGCAAGGTGCAGAATTAACATTTACAGGGGGCTCCAAACTATCAGACTTTGTACGAGCAGAAAATTAGCATAACACATTACGCGCAGGATTACAAAATAAATTTTGCAACTAGAATGAAAATTTTGGTGCCTATTTATACTTCAGATTATAATAATTAACTTGAACCTAAATAAATTTGTATTCAAAGCATTTTCATATTTTTAATACAAAGTTGTGTTTAGCTAATGCAAAATTTAGGGAATTTTAACAGTATAATCACCTAAATAAATATTTTTTTGAACAATAAAAAGGAAATTTTAGGTTCAATTTATACAGACTAACATGAAACATATGTTCTGAAAATATCATGAAAAAATATTCAAAAATTTTTGAGATATCGTACGCTTTATGCCCAAAAACGTCATTTGGAGAAAAATGACTTAAAAGTTTCGGAAACGCCGCTTCAGCTATTGAGCAGGTGAAATTCTAAAAGCCATAACTTCTGTTCTAATGTGAATTTCAAGGAAGCAATTATATCAAAATGTTCAGAAAGTTTAGGAGGTTAACATCTAAAAAAAAAAAAAAAAAAAAATGTAATTTAATAGATTACAACGACCATTTGGAATTTTTTTAATAATCGAATAAATAAAAATCGAAATCAGTTCCACCGAATCATCCACAGATCCCGACAAATCACCTTTGTAACAAAATTTAACCGAAAAATCTAAATTTCGTCCACCAAATTCCGTCGCATCCTCTTCAACAACAGATCGCAAAGATCAAATTTCAGAGGACCAAAACCTTCATTGATAAGCTCTCCAAGTTCCGTTTCGAGAAGAAAAACAGTTTACAAATCGAAAGCTGTTCCACCGAATCATCCACAGATTGCGTCAAATTACCTACGTTGAGCTCAATTTTTCCCGGTTAGAATCGAACGATTGTAAAACGCCGTGTCTAGTGGATTGGAGCTCCTCGAGACATGGCCTTTTACTATCAATCGATTAAACATTAGATTGTTTCCTTTTTCGCGTTCGTCTTTTATTCTGTAACCGATTTTCATGGGCTACATAATCAGTTGAAGACCTCGATTTTCATGGCCTACATAATGAGTTGAAGACCTCGATTTTGAGACGATTTTCATTTCGACGTCGCTCTTTGGCTTTGGATTTTTCCATATCTGATAATTTGCGTCTACCCATTTTGTAACTTTTTCAATTTTCAACGATTTTATGCCTTTCGATTACCTATTCAAATAATTTTTAACCATTTTATGCCTTTCTATTACCTATTCAATAAAAATTCTTCTAAAAGTAAAGAACATCGTTGAATTTCGTTAGAAAAAAAAATAAAATGCGAGCATCATTTGGCCCCATCCTCGACCGAAAACAACAACCATTTCCAAATGGTCAAAAAAAAAAAAAAAAAAAAAAAAAAAAAATCAAAATTTCGAAAATTTCGAAAATTTTAAAGCTTTGAGAGTCCTGAGACCCCTTAATCGTTTTTGCTCTCTAGTGGAAGCTTTTAAAGTCAAAAGATTTTTAACTTTTGTTTAGCAAACAGATTCGTAAATGCAAGAAAAACAAAAGTAATCTCGTACAAAGAATTATGCTTGAATGATTTTTTGAATACCAGAAATTCTGCAAAGGGGGAGGTAATCTCACATGTAGAATATGGTGTTCATTAAACAAGATTCATGTTTCTCATATTAATTTACACAGTCAAAATTTGTTGAATTCAGTAGAGCTCTGTTCATATTGTCCAGGATTGCCTTTTCTTTTAGACAATTAAATTTTGTTTCATTCAAGGAATCACTGTTTCAGTAGAACAGGGTCACCTTGTGTGTATAACATTGAGAAATTCTGTTTCATACAGAGAAACTCTGTACCAATTTAAAAGGATTTCTCTACAGAAATTACAGGAGAAATGCAGTAGCATGATGACAGCATTTTTCTGTAAAATCTACACTACAGTATATTTTTCACAGTGTACAATTTTTTTTTTTTTTAATCAGTGCAGAATGTTTACATTTCTTATCCTTTTAATAATTATACAGGGTATCTCATTACAACCGCCCAAATACTGCACAACCAGATTCATCGCTTGGAGAACACAAAAATGCCTGAAAAACTGTACCGCTATTACCCATAGTTTTCGAGAAATTTATATGATGTCACATCCGGTGCAAGAAAAAAAACTTCATTAGAAACATGAACATAGGTATTTGCATATGTTTACGAGTAGCAGGAAGATGTTCAAAGTATGTCCACATCGTTTTTCGAGGAATGCTGTGGAATGGCTGGCTGCACATGTTGCAGCAGAGTGACGTCCACAAAAGTAGGCACAGCATGGATAGGAGCAAAGGTGTCAGTTTCTGTAGTATGCCAATTCCTTCTGATTGCCCCACCGGCCTCGATATGCGCAATGTATATTTTGCATATCTTCGTCTGCAAACATATACAAATACGATATTCATGTTTCCAATAAAGGTTTTTCCTTGCACCAGGTCTTACGTCACGCTTTTCTTTCGCATTTTTCTCGAAAACTATGGGTCGTAGAGATATAGTTTTTGGGGCAATTTTTATGTGATTCACGCGATGAACCTGACTGTGCACAGTTTGGGTGGTCTTGATAGGACACTCTGTATAATTGGCCACACCTCTGATGTCATTAGTAACGCGCTAGCTATTCAAATTTTGGTATGGATGAACCCTTTCAGGGGCGCCGTTTGCATAGTGCGAACGCTTAAAATTAATTCAAATTGCCAGATGCCACAAAATTTATTTTTTCTCTCTCCTAATATATGTAAAGAAAAGCTTTTCATTATTTCAAATAAATATGTTTGTAAGTTCATATCGCTCACCCACAAGAAAAGTGACACATCTCGACAAAAGTAAATTTCACAGGAGAGGCAAAAGAAAATTTGCCTGCTTTTACTGTAACATGAAATTATAGCACTTAGCTCTGCATCCAGGTATAAAAACGTGCATAAAAGCATAAAACACTTAAGAATGAAGACGTAAGATGAGGTTTGGAAGGTTGGCTAATTTTACCTCCCCACACAATCCACCCCTCTTCTGTGGTCACAAATGGACATATAGCGTAATAAAGGGATTTTCTGTATAACTACTCCTATGAAACTGCTTGTGTAGCAAGACGCATCTATGACAGACCTATTAGTGGAATAAAACGCAAAATGAATATTTGCGAGATGTGTCACTTTTCTTGCGGGTGAGCGATATAGAGTTTGTAAGGTCAATCAATTATTTCAAAATTTTTAGAACAGAAATACCTTTTCCCAGAAAGAGCTAAGAGAGTGCATGAGATTATTTTTTAACCTCTCTGTAATTGGAATATCTATATTATAAAGGACAAATGTATCTGTGCGTAACGCATACGTCATTTTGCGAATGGCAACACTTTGAAATTTAAAATAAAATTTCGGTTTTGCAATTATATCTACGGCAAATTTTTAAACTTCTAAACATCGCACATTTTAAATTTTAACACCGTCGTATAACGAAAAAAATACTCTTTTAAATGCAATTTGTTTGAAAGCTGTATCTCAATTTATTTTTGAGATATTAATTTTTTTGTAGTTTTAATACAAATTTTGTAATCGTGGCAACTGGAGTACTCCATTTATATTGAAAGTAAAGGGGAAATAGTCATGGTTTATTATTTTTATTGATTACATCCTTATAGATGCCATTTTCACAATACAAATAAAAGTAACTTTTTTATAATTTTTGAACAGAAAATGATGTCAGACATAAAAAAAAAAAAAAAAAAAAAAAAAAAAAAAAAAAAAAAAAAAAAAAACGCATTCTTCTTCATAAATCAGTTACATTTCAATATTTTTACATTACGCTGATACTGAGTTTGAGAAGCTAGGCAAAATGATTCAGTGAGTAAAAATTATGTCATATTTAAAACAAAACGATCATTTATTTTGATAAAACTAAATATTTGACCAATACTATGACAACTAAAGGCAAATTTCTGAATTTTTTTTTTCGCGGTTATTGAGATTAGAACTTAAAGTTTGAGCGAATGTTTACAAGAAAAGTTGTATCGGACAAACGTGACTTGAAGTTTAGAAATACATTTATTAATAATCTATGGCGCGTTAAAATACATTCAAATTATGAATTTGAGTGGTTCGTATGTAAATTATGGGAATGTGAAAATAACGTGCAATTTACATTTCATGGGGGAAAATTTTATGATGTGACAAAGCGAAATCCTTTTTACTGATTTTTCATCCCATAAAAACAAACATAAAAGTCTCAATCGATAAATTCATCACAATTACTCATCTTGATTACGTATTCTAATAGAGTTTAATTTTTCAATAATTTAAGCAGTTGAAGTTTGTGGAAATAATATTTTGGTAATTTTAGGTTAAAAATATTATTTGTTTTAAGAGTGAGACAACCAACGTTAGAAGAATTTTTTATTGTAATTATTTTCGTAGGTTTATATAATAAACCTAATTCGATCTGACAGTTCCTTTCTAACATTTTAGTTCGTCGAATTTCGACAGGTTCCAACTCGTTAGTTTAATGTACGAGTGCTTCTTTTAGTTTTATTTCTGTAGTTTTTAGTTTTATTTCTGTAAATCAGTAGAAAACACATTTTATCCTTCGGACAAAACGAACAAATGAGAATGAATAATAAAATGCTTACAGTGTCCAGAAACTCAACGTATTTCAAAATGTAGATCACATAACCAGCACAAGCTATCTGGAAAAAATAGAAAATTGTGATGAAATTAGAATTTAGTTTTTCTTTTTTCGGTACTTACGTATTATCTGGGCTAGGTAGAGAGATCACCAAAAGTGGTTGTCAAACGCCAAATTTGTTTATCATTTCCAATTGTGAATTGTGTTCAAAATGTTAATTTAATGTATACATTTAATAAAAACATAATGTTGTTAAAAATGATTAATAATATACAAGCAATCTAAAATAATACAAAACAGTACGTCATTTAGTGTAGGGGAGACAAAGGAGGGTTGATCCACTTTTTACAAAATGATTTTTTATTTTTTAAATATTGAACGTAGAATAAAGTTTTATATATCATTTTATTCGTGATGCAACCAGTTATCAAAATAAAATTGCTACATAAGTGTAACATATAAGAAATTTGAAATATGATTGATTTTAATCATGAAAAAATAATCGGTCAAGGCTCCCCACATATGGGAGGGTTGACCCACTATACTGGAGGCTTGACCCACTTTGTTTTATATTGCACTATTTGTGAAGAGTAATAAAATCAGTTTAAAAAAAGCAAAATAACTTTTTTCTACATGCTTTAATTATTATTTATATTTTTAAATATGAGGCTTAAACAAACCCGTTCAGACGCAATCGCAAGTCAGTGGAGAAAAATTTTGTTTTAAACAGGATTTTGTCTGAGCAGGTATAATTGCACAGCAGGGAAAATGAAATGTTAACATTTAACCCTTAATTGCATAGTGATGTAAATTTCCATCACCTTTTTATTTAATTTTTAATACATAAATTAAGTTCTTACAACCACTATATTTATATAGAAATATTAATCCTCTAAAAATTACAAAAATATGCTACTAAATGAAGTTAAAAATCTATCTTAAGATTTCTGGTGTCTAATCCTTAATATAAAAATAAAAAACACAATTCTAAAAGAATAATTCATGCAATTAAGGGTTAAGGCAGTATTCTGATAGAGACAGGTTCCTTTTCATAGTGTTTCATGTTATTATGTCCGGATTTAGGAGCCACTGTCCCGCTTTTTTATCTCCTTGTTCTATTTTTTGTGACACTCGATCTGAAAACTGTAGTTGTTACATAGTTTGGCTTCATGTATTCACTCTGGTGAAATATTTCTAGATACCTTCCTAAAGTTTTTCGATCGATGTTAAGTTCTTTTGCAACCGCATGAGTATACTTAACTTATCATTAACATGATTTAAACCTTTAAGAGGCAAAGTACTTTCAGTACTAAAATGTTGAAATAAATGATTGGCACCGGAATTTACGAACAAATGTATATGGAAATAAGAAAAAAGGCTATATCTCACATACATATTTAATGAAAAGATTTTAGCAAAATTCTGGTGTCATTGTGATGTTCCGGAATTAAAATTAAATGGTTTTATGAACATGCCACGTCTCCTCAAACGGTTAAGACTGCTGCTTTCATCCTTTTTAGTCCTTTCTAGTCTTTCCCACTGTTTCTATTTACCTATTGTAAGCAATATTTAAATGGAAAAAAGTTCAACTTTCCCATTTTCAAGCAATTTTTCACATTTTTCTACAGTCAGTTTTAAACATTTTCTTTTCCACCACACTATTCTACTGAAGCTTTACAGAATAAATTTACATTCTTTTATGCATATACCATTAACTTTACACACATTGCACATACCATTAATCTGGAAATGACCCATGTCTATCACATAACGAGGCCTTTGAATGTTTGAAAACAGATATAGAATGGCTCGAACAGCAGGAGAACGCTGATCCTATTCAACTAACGTATTTGAGAAAAATTCGAGATCTGGCAGCATTGAAAAGAATATCTACTTTGAAGCAAGCAACAATCGAAAGCTTTTTTGCTTAAATTATAATCTCTGACGTTCAGAAGATGGTGAAAAATGAAAAAGAAAATTTTAAATAATAAAAAAGTAAACGAATAAAAAAAAAAGAGACAAAAAGAAAAGAAAACAAGTAATATAAAAATTTTCTTTTTAAAGTCAATTCCTACTTAGGCCATCAAAGAAAAATCTAATATAATCCCTTAAGCTAATATTAGTTTTTGTTGCATTAAAATATCTCAATTTGTTGATTTTCTGTAAGCAAGTATTGGTTTACAATGGAACTCCATGGGAATTTGGCAAAATATTAGAGATATCGCCAAGTTGGCGTCACTTTTGGCGACTCATTTTGGCCGCCAAATTTGGTGATATATCGCCAAGTTGGTGACAAACTTGGCGGTATTTGGCGACAGAGCAGGGACCCCCACTATGGTAACCCCTTATTGAAAATACTTTCATTGATCCTCAATAACCAATGAACGCCATTTTGTTTCCCATCCAAAACTAAAATTAATTAATTAAAATTTAATTAATTAATCAATATTTGAAAAAACTGTATTAACATCAAGTGTCATCCAGTACAAGTTTAAAAAAATTTATTTCAACTTGATAGGATGAATAATGAGTATTTTATTAACGATTGAAAAATTGAACAAGATATATAAATATATAAATATACTAGGGGGCTCTGCCCCTGCAAGCTACGCTCGCCAACCCCCGTTCAGACATTGTAGAATCTAAAAGCGCGCTCATCTGATCGGTTTTAAAAAGATTAGAGAAGATTGAATTATACTGAAAAAACCTCTAGCGATCTCCCTGTAAACGGGTTTCCATTCAATTCCCTTTTATTGCAAAAATTTAAGGTACAATCAGTTGATGTTAAGACATCCAATGGTTGTTTTCGTGTTTGGTTAAAGAAGATCAGTTAAACATTTGAAAAGAAGCTATAATAAAATGAATTAAGTAAACAGAGTCTTTGTCTCTCGGTATTTTTTATCAGCGTTATAAAACGAATGACATAATACAATTACTAAAATTTGCTGCTTTAACCCCTTCAAGGGCGGTGGGTCATTTTTGGACCACTTAATTTTAATTCTTAAATGCCACATTAGCATCAGAATATTAGGATGAAAATTTCCCTTTTATTAAGTAAATGAACAAACGCATTTTTGTATTTCGAAATTTGTTTGTAAATTCTGGTGCCATTCACTGATTTCAAGATTTTACTAATAGAAGTGCCTTGTCCGTGAAAGAGTTAAACGCATATTAATATATTTATTATTTTAAAGTTTCCTTTCCCTTTTAATATTCACGTGTAAATACAATTTTCAGGACATAATTTTCAATATTTTCCTGCCTTTAACACGTACTCATTTAATAGTAATTTTAAAGTTTTTTTTTTCTGTTTTTAATAGTCATGTGAAAATAAATTTTTTATCGTTATGAAATATTATTCTTTGCGCTGTTTTTAAAATTGAAAACAATCTCTATAATAATAGCTTAAGTCATGTAACTATCATCAACAGCTCCAGGCGCATCCCTTCTCTTTTTATATTCCAGGCGGCCATTTTGGTACTTTAATGTTAGCCAGCCACAGGTGTGATAAGTCGCCGAATATCAATCTATCCCCTATCGTTTATATTATAATAGTCCAAGTCATGTAGCTGCCATAAACAACGGGCTGATTCCTTCGCTTTTCATAAGAAAGGTTCCATTTTGATTAAAGAATCAAAATTATTTTTTCAAATGAAACTACATAAAAGTTGCCATGATCACAAAGAATTCCTGGTACTTTGGTGTTAGCCGGGTGAAAATCTCGCCAATAGCTTTTTTTTTAAATCGCCAGTTAGCATTTTTTTATTTTTCGAATGGTAAATTAAAACGGTGCTACTTGGTTCTCCCATCGACCGAAAATCTGTCGCCAAACTATAAGATTAAATGCCAATAATAGTTGATCGTAAATGTCACATTCACTTGACTTTAAGGAAGTTACACATGTTCACGTCATCAAGTGATTTTTATTTCGACGTTTTATTTGTATTTTTATTAATGTTATACTAATTTATTTGTCCTTTTGTTATTTAAAATAAAAAAAATATTTCAATTTGTATAATTTGGCGAAATTGGTCGACGGGAGAAGTAATAACATTAAAACGTTGCTTTGAAGTGGAAATTAAATCTCATGATTTGTTGCATTGTCACATACGCACCGGGTTTGGCGTGATTTTTTTTTTTACGACAATTTGGCGAAAACCTCGTTTTCAAATACCTGTTACATATGTACTTTTAAATTATTTTCTGTTATTTTTAAAATGAAATAACAATAAATAAATAAAAAAAATAATTAATAACTATAGAACAAAACAATTTGTAACATTTTTTGTAAATAAAAAGAAAATAAATTCAAATAAACATTTATTAATAAATAAGCAACAATAGCCGGGTTACCATGTCAGGCAAAATAACGCCATTTTGGCGCCAATTAGGTACCCCGTTGCGTATATGACATCTGTGTCTAATATTTTTCTTTTCGTTTCGTTTAAAAAAAAGAATGAAGTAAAAGCCATTTATTTTAAAGGTTTCAATTTTAAATGAAAGTTTTGTATTAAATAAAATGATAATGAAATACAAATTGAATTCTGAATAAAAGTAACATGATGCATTTCTTAGCATACATTTAAGGGAGGCTAAACTCGTCGCGAAATTAATTTAAAATAACCTTTTCTAAAATATGAAAAAAAATATCTGTTATGATTAAAATTTGAGTTGCCATCATTAGAAAAAAAGTATTTAAAATTAGAAAAAAATTAATATTTCGAAAACTAATTCTAATTTTAAAATTATAATACCAGTTTTGAGATCTGTGGATCAATACGGATTTTTGGTGTTAATTTCATCTTAAAGTATTCCCTATTTTAGGAGAAATCGCCGTGAAACGTAATCAGTTGTTTAATCAGTCGTTTCATAGAATCGTTACATAAATTCGTTTCAATTCGATTCATTAGGATTTTATATATATAGGGTAGATATATAAATAAATATAGGGAGAGTGCGAACTAATAGTAGGAATTGAATGAAAAAACAATTTTTAAACAAGCCAGCACTAATTGGTGCCGACAGTCCTAAAGGTGCATACAGAGTAAAGGTTTCAGTATAGTCAAGAACATCACTTAAATTGTCTGTCCATTTATCCGAACTTTTGCTTATCCGAACTAGGATCGGTCCCAATAACTTGTTCGGATAATCGGTGCTCTACTGTATGTGTAGTGTGGTAAAGCCCGATAAAACAGTCCTGTTTCATCAGTGTTAAAGATTTGAGAAATATCATAGTCTTTCAACAAATCCGGCAAAATGTTTGCTTTCCGGTAATCTGCAGCGAACAAATCCACGTCCTGCTTTTCGCCGTACAGTTTGCGATAAACGATATTGTTTCATTCTTTCCATCGTGACAAACAGCCGTCAGTGGGTCTGAAGTTTTCAATACTCATCATTTGCGTGAACTGCTCGGCTTTCTCGCATAAAATTCTGCGAGAAATCGGAACTTTTTTCAACCTGAAATTTTTAAACCATTCTAAAAGTGCTGCCTCGACGTCTTCTGCTTTTCCTTCTCGCTTCCGTTTGCGGCTCAAATTTCCGTTTGCTACAATTTCAGACTTAATATTGTCTCTGTTCTTAAGGAAATTGCATAAAGCAGATTGGGAAATCTCAAGCTTTGACGTCGCTTCCCTTTGGCTACATTTCGGAAATTATCATAATTCTCTAAAATTTTGCGAGTTTCCTTTAAGCTTATATCCTTTCGTTTAGACATCTTACTAGTTTCAAATGAAACAAAACTGAATCAAACTGAACTAAATTCTCTTTTAAAAATTACAAAAAGAAAAAAATAAGCCACGTGATCACTGTAACATCAAATTTTGAAACTTACCACTGCACTAATAATCTTTGAAAGAATGCTTTCATTATTTCCTCTACCCCCCTCCATACGTCAACCTACACCTTAACACATTCCTCTTTAATCCCCCTTTTCTTTCTACACTAATCTACTACGAAATCCGAGGGGAAAATTGGTTGATCTGCGTGTTTGTTGCTAAGCAGGTGAGACTGTGGAATATCAAATGTATTTTTTTTTGTTTTGTTTTGTTTACGTTTAATCTGAAAAAGAAAGCAAAATTTAAATTCTTCAGTGAAGATTAAACTGATTATTTTGCTGCTGAAGAATTTTTTTGAGTTTATTAACCGGCGATGCTGATTTTATTAAGCGGCAGTTTTAAAAGTAGTTTGTACTGATTTGATTCCGATCCTCATATCCGATCAGATTAAGCGGCTGATTTTATTAACCAGTGATTTTATTAAGCGACGGGTACTGTAATCGGTAAATATGTGGGTCAATAATCTTTATTACTTCCCCCAATTTGAACTTTCCACGTTCCATAGTTTACGAGTAAAATGGCTGTGACAAACAGACGCCAGACACAGGAGTGATCTTATAATGGTTCCGTTTTTATTTTTTAAGTACGGAACCCTAAAAATAAGTCTTTGTAAAAAACTATACGACGTAGGGTTTGGTATAGCTGTATATATACTAGAAAAGTATGAATGGGCATACAGTAAAAGTTCAAAGAGATATGAAGCCTAATAATATCAGATATTGTATTCTGCATAACTCTTATTTAAATCAGATCCTAATCTGTTTTTGATGAACTGAATTCGGCGCTTAGAATAAAAATACTGCATATTTAAATTTCATGTGGCATTTCATAAAACTAAATTCAGCGTCGTAATACTCTTATTTTTTTACTGTGCAGCTATAACAAATCCATTGTTCAATCTAAACTTGGCATTGTGCTAAGTGCGCTTCCAAACGAGGTTGCAAAGTTGGAACGCCGAATGGTCCGTGCCGTGTTTTTCCAGATAGGATTTTAATTAACTTTTAAAGACACGGGAGGCGTTTTGAGAGATATACTCAATGCAAACTATTCGCGAATCCCATAGTATTTATGTGATTAATTCTAATTAAATTAGTCTGTTTTTAACAATTTGACGTTTCTTGCTTTTATATTGCTACTGGACATTGTATTACACAAATGTATCATTAAAAGTTATCTAGTCTTTAAAAACCGATGGTACATAGAGTACGCCGCTCCTGTCATTATGTATGTCCAAGCCGTCCGTGTCTTTAAGGGTTACTATCTCGGCAAATTAACGACTTTTTTTTTTTTCAAAAATCATTATCAACAATACTTTTATACTTCTGCTACGATAGGTACCTCTGGCGCTCCTCAACACCTTTGCTGAATGCCAGGAAATCGACATTTGTGTGTAACGGAAAAATGCGCTTTTCTCAAAAACTATGTGACCTAGGGTAATTGCTATAATTTGCCTGAAATGTTTAAGTTAACGTCTACTACCTCTAATTTTTTTTTATAATTTTAGTTTCAGTAGATTCGGAATTAGATGGGGGAGGGGGGACATATTTTTGAACTACATGTTCGGCGATATCTCTGAAAATAAATACCAAACAGGGGCGGATCCAGAGAATCGTTTTTTTTTTTTTTTTGGATGGGGGGGGGGGGGGGGGCGATACCGAGTGACCTATAATCAACGTAGTCATACTTTCTGTTGCTAAAATCCTTCCTTGCAGTTAAATATTAAATTAATATGAAATTAATGCGATTTAAAAATATTACAGACTATCGATTATCCGACATCCGATTAACCGAAACACTCAGTTATCCAGCACTCTTATTTTATAATCCGCCCTCTCCACAAAATATCGTTTATTGTTACTTATTAGGTCCTAAAGTTAAAAACGTTATAACAGAATTTATTTATTAAATGTCTTTTTTTTTCTTTTTCTGTTTACTCTTATACTATGGTAATAATTTATCTTATTTTTTGTTCTTTTAGTTATGGTAAACAACGTTAATAACACAACCCTGCGATGATTATCTTTTTAAACTTTTGATAATTGGTTTTGATGTAAGACTTTTTAAAAATTTGCGATTTATGGAAAATCCTAACGTGATGACATGGTAAAAAATGAAGATCATTTTTGGATTCAGCACTAAAAAATACATAAGAACCAATTATCGAAAGCTGAAAAACATAACCATCACATCCATTTTTTAATATCAGATTTCTGAAAGAGGATAATCTCTGAAAAAGGATCCTCTTCAGAAATCTGAAGGGCCTTTAACATACTAGAAAGTCAAAATGTGTCATCTAAGTGGTGTGTATACCTCTTCACTGGCGCGGATCCAAGGAAGGGGGGGAGAGATCGCCCCGATCGCGCCCCCCCCCCCTTTGGATTAAAAAATATAAATCCACCGATTATCGCGAATTTCGACAAATGGTCGCCGAAAAAAATCAATTTCGTCAATCGTTCGCAAATAAAAAAAACGCGAATTTCGTCAAAGGATCGCGCAAAAAAAACACGAATTTCGTCAAAGGATCGAGCATAAACGTGAATTTCATTAAAGAAGCGCGAAAAAAACGTGAATTTCGTAAAGGACCACGAAAATAAAACGCGAATTTCGTCAAAGGATCGCAGAAAAAAACGCAAATTTCGTCAAAGGATCGCAGAAAAAACGCAATTTCGCCAAAGGAACGCAGAAAAAAACGCTAATTTCGCCAAACAATTGCGAAAAAACGCTAATTTCGCGAAAGAATCGCACAAAAATGCGAATTTCGTCAAAGAATCGCAAAAAAATACGCTAATTTCGTCATAGGTCCGCGGAAAAAACGCACAAGTAGCACCAGGAGGAGATTCCCCTAGGTGCACATCCACGGGGGGTGGGGGGGGGTCGATCCGGGCGGTCGCTCCCCCAAGATATAAATCCAATGTTTTTATCGGCAGTTTTCGCGGAACAGACAGACAAGCAAAAACGAAAATACTTTTCAGGTGTCAATGGTAAACCTCAATGACGTTTCGGCAGTTAGTGAACAAAACAGGATTATATCCTGTCAAAAGGCATATGGCGCCATAATTTTTGACACTAATGGGTTGAGTTGGGGACGATGCTATTTCGTGTACCTTTTGTTGAATCTCTACAACAGAAATTGACAACGTTATGCGGATCCCTTTAAAGTGTTGAAACTTTTTCGTTCTTTCAAAGAAGCTGCAATTCTAATTTCTGTATAACGATATTTTTGAGGAGTGCTTTATTGTTTGAGAAAAGAATGGGATTCATAGCAATTTCCAAAGAAAGAAAGAAACAAGAAAAAGAAAGGTCCTTTGAAAAATTCAAGCATCTTAATGTTTTCTGAAGAAAACCAATAATGTGTTAAAAATATACTGTTATTTCCACCCACATTGGTAAATTTCAAGGGTATTTCATGAATGAAAAAAAGATTATGTCCTAATCCTAGTCAGTTAAAAGCTAAAATGAGTATGGTGTGTTGATTTCTTAAAAACCAACTAGGTAATTTAAATTAAAATAATAAAACTTTGTAAAAAATCACCATAAAATAAAAGCAAAACATAGGACGCGTTTCGAGCTAAAAATATAACAGCCTGTCATCAGCTACAGTAAACACGTGTTCGTAAGCGGACAAGGTCAAAAATGAACTGAAAGGGAGAGAATGTTGCAAAGAATGCGACAGATGGCGCTAGCTGAAAGGGGAACATACAGAAGAGAAAAGTGTTGCTAAAACAATAGAAGAGAATTTGATAGGGAAAAATGGAAATAAAAGAAATAAACAAATATAAAATAAAATAAAAGAAGTAAATTAAAAAATATAAATAATAATAAACAAAGAAATATAAAAGAATAAAACAAGAAAAAACCAAAAGATCCCCCTTTTTTTTACAAAATAAAAAAAATAGAAACAAGAGAAGAGGGAAAAGAATTACAAAAGTAATTTCCACGCTGGAGATAGGAAAGGAGATGATAGGAAATCATTGACAAGATTAGCAGAATTTTTAGGAATAAAATATGCTTCATGAAAATCCAAGTGAGAGGGAGAGGCAGGGGAAGAAATAATTTTGGCCATGGAGAAATTGAAACAATGATTGGAAGATCAACAGTGAGAAGCAATCGAAGATTTAGATATTTCTTGATTTGCAATATACCTCTGATGCTCGCCTAATCTGAATTTTAAAGCTCTCTTTGTTTGACCAATATAACCGAAATTGCAAGAGCAAGGAATAAAATAAACACCCCACCGGTTCTCAGTCGGAATAGGATCTTTTAGAGAAGAGAATTTAATTTTATTCATAGGTTTGAAGATAACTTTAAAATTAAAACGAGAAAGGATTTTAGCAATTTTAAAACTGAGAAGAGAATAAAAGGGCAGAAGTATTATAGAGTTAAAATTAGGAGGATTATTTGAATCAGAAAAAGGACGTTTAGGCTTATTAAATTTATACAAAGCTTTATCAATCAAAGAGGGATTATAACCACGAGCAAGGGCAAGAGATTTGAGATAATTAATTTCATTATTCAGAGTAGAAGAGTCAGAACAAATGCGTAACGCCCTAAAAAAAAAAAAGTATAAAAGGACTCCACTTTTTGTTGAGGAGGATGATTTGAAAAAGCATGAGGAGGAAGAGATACAGCGAAAGGTTTTCTATAAACGGAGGTAGAGAACCGATCTGGGTGTTTCGAAACCAAGACGTCAAGAAAAGGAAGAGAATTGTTCTCTTCGACTTCGAGAGCAAATTGAATACAAGGATCAACAGAATTAACAAGAGAAAGGAGATTAGAAAGATCCAGGTCAGAGGGAATTAAAATGAAAGTATCATCAACATACCTAAACCAGAAAGGAAATTTATATAAACTAAAGAGTTTTTCTTCAATAAATGCATATAAATTATCACATAAAAGAAGAGACAGTGGATTACCCATGGCCAAACCCTCAGTTTGAGAATAGAAAGAATTATTAAACTGAAAAGCAGTCTGCCTGACACAAATACTAACTAAATGCAGGATTTCATCAATCTCCATGGAAGAGTAATGAAATTCGCGCAACCTTCTTTCCAAACAATCAATTGCCCCTTGAACAGGCACGTTAGTGAAAAGGGATTTAACATCTAAGGAAACCATTGTATAATTGCAAGGAGAAAGGCGTTTAATTTTATCAACAAAGTCAAAAGAGTTTTTCACAGTGTGAAAGTTAGTGGAAGATAAAGGAGCGAGTAACTTAAAAAGGAACTTGGCAAGTTTATAAGAAGCAGTACCAATATTGGAAACGATAGGGCGAAAGGAAAGAGTAGGTTTATGGACCTTAGGAAGAGCATAGAAACGAGCACAATTAGCGATAGAAGGGGTGACCAAACGTTTGGTGTTATCATTAGGAAAGACAGAATTTTTAATGACATGCATGATATCAGCTAAATGCTTAGTAGAAGGATCCTTCTTTAATTTGGAATATGGACCAGAGTTTAACATAGGTTCAACGTGGGAAATATAATCAGATTTATTGAGAAAAGCTGTTTGACCGCCTTTATCATCCTTACTAATAAGAAGGTTAGGAACGGAATTAAGTTCCTCATGCTTTTTTAAATCATCCTCCTCAACAAAAAGTGGCGTCCTTTTATACTTTTGTTTTTAGGGCGTTACGCATTTGTTCTGACTCTTCTACTCTGATTAATTAATGAAATTAATTATCTCAAATCTCTTGCCCTTGCTCGTGGTTATAATCCCTCTTTGAATGATAAAGCTTTGTATAAATTTAATAAGCCTAAACGTCCTTTTTCTGATTCAAATAATCATCCTAATTTTAACTCTATAATAGTTCTGCCCTTTTATTCTCTTCTCTGTTTTAAAATTGCTAAAATCCTTTCTCGTTTTAATTTTAAAGTTATCTTCAAACATATGAATAAAATTAAATTCTCTTCTCTAAAAGATCCTATTCCGACTGAGAACTGGTGGGGTGTTTATTTTATTCCTTGCTCTTGCAATTTCGGTTATATTGGTCAAACAAAGAGAGCTTTAAAATCCAGATTAGGTGAGCATCAGAGGTATATTGCAAATCAAGAAATCTCTAAATCTTCGATTGCTTCTCACTGTTGGTCTTCCAGTCATTGTTTCAATTTCCCCATGGCCAAAATTATTTCTTCCCCTGCCTCCCCCTCTCACTTGGATTTTCATGAAGCATATTTTATTTCTAAAAATTCTGCTAATCTTGTCAATGATCTCCCATCATCTCCTTTCCTATCTCCAGCGTGGAAATAACTTTTGTAATTATTTTGCATCTTCTATTGTTTCTTTTCTTTTTATTTTGTAAAAAAAAAAAGGATCTTTTGGTTTTTTTCTTGTTTTATTCTTCTATATTTCTTTCTTTATTATTATTCTTTATATTTTTTTCTTTATTATTATTCTTTATATTTTTTAATTTACTTCTTTTATTTTATTTTAATTTTGTTTATTTCTTTTATTTCCATTTTTTCCCTATCAATTTCTCTTCTATTTTTTGGCAACACTTTTCTCTTCTGTATGTTCCCCTTTCAGCTAGCGCCATCTGTCGCATTCTTTGCAACATTCTCTCCCTTTCAGTTCATTTTTGACCTTGTCCGCTTACGGACACGTGTTTACTGTAGCTGATGACGAACTGTTATATTTTTAGCTCGAAACGAGTCCTATGTTTTGCTTTTATTTTATGGTGATTTTGTACAAAGTTTTATTATTTTAATTGCTTCATATCGCCAGTTTTCGGTGCTGTTTCGCTGTCAACTTGGTAATTTGTTCTTCCCTTCTTTGCCCCGATCTAACCCCCCCCCCGGTGGATGCGCGCCTAGGGGAATCTCCTCCCAATGCTAATTGTGCGTTAATTTTGGCGACCCTTTGACGAAATTCGCGTTTTTTCAGCGATTCTTTCGCGAAATTCGCGCATTTTTTTCGCAATTCTTTGAAGAAATTCGCATTTTTTTAGAGATCTGTTGACGAAATTAGCGTTTTTTGCGTGATTCTTTGATGAAATTCGCGATTTTTCGCGATCCTTTGACGAAATTGGCGTTTTTGCGCGATTCTTTGACGAAATTTGCGTTCCTTTTGCGATCCTTTGACATGCGAATGATTGACGAAATTGATTTTTTTCGGCGACCATTTGTCGAAATTCGCGACAATCGGTGGATTTTTTTTTTTTGCCCCCCCCCCCCCCCCCCCCCACCGTGGATCCGCGCCTGATACCAAAAGAAATGTATTTTTGAATTCAGCGTTATGAAAGCTTTCACACTATACCCCCACACGATTACACACATGATATGCAAAGAAAATATTTTTTTTTCAAGTGACTTAACTAGCCCCTCTACATTTTCCCTAAAAATATTTGCAAATGTTTAATAATCTGTAAATATGTGAGTCAATAGTCTTTATTACTTCCTTAATTTGAATTTTCCACGTTCCATAGTTTACAAATAAAATGGCTATGACAGACAGACACAGGAGTGATCTTATAATGGTTCCGTTTTTACTTTTTAAGTACGGAACCCTAAAAATTGGTACATACTTTTTTTTTCTCCGCAAAAAAGGAAAAAGAAACCGAGGTTGATAGTACAAATTTGACGCCCCCTCAATCCCCCCCCCCCTTTGTAGCCCCCCTTTTGCACGGCTCTGGTTGCAAAGTCAAATAAATTAAATATTGAATTGTATATATAGTTAATTGATTTTATTTATTTATTTCGCTTTCTTTATAATTATCAGAATTTCAATAGAAAAGGAATTAGGATTTGTGTGAAATGTTTCAGTCGTGTAGAACTTTAAAAAATTCTTTACTTTTCAAAATCAGAACTAAATGAATGTGTAAACAAAAAATGAAAGAATATGTTACTTACATAGTATCTTACATCACCTTTTATAACATGTGTTCCTTTGCAGAATTCTTCCCTGGAGATATGTGGCAAGTAATAAAATGCCTGAGTGAAAGGAAAAAAAAAAAATGTAATTTATTACTTCGTATAAAGCACGATTTTTTTTCTTAAATTTTATCCAAATAAATGTGTTATCTGATTATAGAAATGTAGAAATAAAAAAGAAATGTGCCCAGTTAAACTGATGGGATTGAGCTCACAGTCTATTCACACTAATTGTATATTATACTCTTACTTCAAAGAATAATGCCTTTCGAAAAATAAATTAAGGGGCAGGAAAAACCCCACCCTCCCATGTTTCACATCTTTATGCTTAACCAATGAGCCTCCAAATCTCATCAGGGAAGCGCCTTGTCAGAATAAACCGGTATACCAAATTTGAAGCAAATCGGATAGAAAAGCCCATTTATCTAAATCAAGGGGTATTAGCCCCCCGTCCCCCCCTCTTTATACTTAACCAATAAACCTTCAAATCTTATCAGGGAAGCGCCTTATCATAATTAACCGGTATGCCAAAATTAAAGGAAATTTGATAATTCTGCATGAAAAACCCATTTATCCAAGTTAAGGGGGGAGGGATTAGCCCCCGTACCCCCCCCCCTTTATAATTAACCAATGAAACCCCAAAACTAATCGGGGAAGAGCCTTATAAGAATGAACCTAGAAAAGAAATTTGAAGCGGATATTTCTATCTTTTGCGATTATTTATTGAATGAACTTGTATTTCAACTCGCTCTGCCACATGTCACATGAAGAAACTTTTACACGTAAAACAACTTTAAGGATGTAAGCTAAATCTGTCTGTCTTGAACATATTTAACACTTAAATGCCGGGTGTTGCTTTTCGGCAACATACCTAATTTAGGCTTCTAAAATATTATTAGAATAATATTGAAGCTAGAATGCCTAATGTTGCCAATAAAATATATTCTGAAAATATTATTAAATCGATTTTCAACATGTAGATGGCAACACTTGTGTTGCTTAAGAATAAAGATAGATTTATTTTTTGAATTGTTGCTACTTGTTCTTTTTGTTTTGTTTGGAAGCTTGCGAAATACCCTATTTTGTTCTGCAGTGAGCAAGTAAAATTTATTTCTTATTATAGTTCCTAAAATTCTTGTGTGTTTAATATTATAGAATTTTATCAAGGAAAATTATTTTTTCAATTAAAGACCAGTATTGCCGATTAGTAACAAACTGGTTTTTAGCCGTAAACCATTCTTAAAACAAAATATGATTTTTAAAAGTATTTTTCCCATGATTTATTTAAAAAATGAAAGCCAAAAAACATTATTACAATGATTTTTGAAAAATCAGGCATTTATGGGTTAATATAAAAAAATTTAAATATCTAAACGAAAATTCCCCTTCTTTCATAAGTTAAAAACGTGACACTAATAATTTTGTTAAGACTCGGTTAAGCATCCTCCGTGTAAATAGAGTTAAATTTTAAATAGTAAGCGATATGGTATATTATAGAGTGTGTGTAAGGTAGTGGTAGGGGGGGGGGTATCGGAATTTTACAGATACTTCGGTGGGACGTGGCAAATAAAAGAACCACTGGCGTATAGGAATACAGAATAAGTAGCATTTGTAGTTCGTTTACAAGGACCCTTAAAATAATTCTATAATATTATGAAACACAATGAAATTTTAAGGGATCCCTAAAGTGCACTGCAACATGTTTCTTAATCGGGTGGCCAGAATTAAGACAACTCTACTCAGACATCCCTATGTATCGAAGTAATCAGTATAAAGGCTTCAAATTTTGTGCACATACTATCATATAGTTAAGAGATAGATGTAGATGCAGTATGCGATAAAAACGATTTGCCATATGATGCGCGTTATCGCTCAAATTCAATTGCCCTCATTCGGCTCAAACAAAACAAGCAAGTAGAACAGGGGCCGAATTCTTTAACATCACCCGTGCATTTTTTTTCTAAATGAAAAGGACCTTCTTATATTTAAGCATTCTAAAGTAGCATTTCATTGTATCGTTAATTAAAAACTGTATTAATAAAAGTTTTTTCTGTTTTTGCGAAAGCACGTAGTTGTGTTTGGGCCGAATGTAGTGGATTTTAGGGCTACATTTTTGGCGTCACCTCCAGTTAGCACACTTCATATCTATTCTTTCTCTTTACTCTATGACATACTATTCAAGACATGTGTAAAGCGATAACGCAAAAATCAAATAGTTCCAGAAATACCAATAGATGGCACAGTACAACAGGAAATATGAAAAAACGAAGACAAAATAAAATAAATAAAATAAAATAAATAAAATAAATACATGGCAAAATGAGCTTTTTATGTTTTATATATTCCCATTATGGAAAAAAAGTAAAGAAGCTTAAACTGCCATTGTAACTGCTATTTTCACTCTGTAAGTACAAAACTTTCCAAAACCCCTTGGTTTGCAGTTTATTCTGGGTATAAAAGAGGATAACAAGTCGGAAACTGTACGTCAAACGTGGCAAATGAGGTACGTTCATATTATAACTGGTTTTATAAATATTCAGATCTTGGTGCAATAGCTGTTGCGCTCTTAGGCAAGAATGCATGTATACAAAATTTATGACGACCTTATATATTAAATTCAGTAATACGGAAATAATAGGATCCCATCTTAAATAGGACCATTACCATGGCAACCAAGAATTGTAGTCTATCATGGGATATCGTCGAATTAATTACCTATGATAGGATTTAATAGGATGAAGAAAACTTTTATTAATATATTTTTTAAACTTTTGATTCGATTTTCCTTAAATTTGAAATGGCTCGCCACAATTCTGCAACGATTATATATATTAAATTTCAAAACATTCGGTTGCGAAGTTTTTGCGCAATTATATGCGGACAAACGTACAGATATAGACGGACGGACCAGACGATGACTATAATTGCTACGTATTTATATAGTTACGAACTCACCTAAAAGCTGAGGAATGTTATTTCTTCGGAAACTTTTCAGTAATGACAAAGTAATCAGTCGTGCGTTTCCGACAACCTGCTCTTCGGTTGCATAAATCCATATGTTTTTTGGCTGTGGGGACACTTAAAACTTCTTTTTTATCGAGGACATGGGGTAACCTTGGTAGTTGTGACAGAAGATATTACCCTATATGGGGGAAGCATTTCAGACGACCAGTTACGATCCGTAATCGAACAAGTCGTTCACAGACTGCAAATTTTATATCTTGAAGAAGGGAACCATATTTAGCAGCATTTCTTGTGTCAATAAGGTTCTTGTCACTCGAATGTTTGGTACGCTCAGATAAAATATGTTTAAGATGTGTCTTTTCAGAATATGACAAGTTACACAGCGCCATCTATCGGTGATTTCGGGAGCTACTTTTTGTGTAAACCGTTTTCCCATGTCTTGAATAGTATATGTATGGAATTTGAAGCCTATACACTAAGTAGTTAAATATACTATATACAGAGAGGTCGGAGTAGGGGTGTTTTAATTATGGCCTAGTTTAGTTACAGGCTGACTATGATGGATAAATGGTGGAAGTGCGTTTTCCGTTGTGGTATGTATTTTTAGCTCACAGGCTATCAAAGCCTGAGAGCTAATGTGCCCGCCGGTTCTGTACGTATGTACGTACGTACGTACGTAACGCGATAACTCTTGATAGAAACATCCGATTTGCTTCAAAAAAATTTTCTAGTTTCATCGTAATAAGGCGCTTCCCTGATTAATTTTGAGGGTACATTGGTTAAGGATAAAGGGGAAAAAAGGGTTAGTCCACCCCACCCCTTAATTCAGATAAATGGGTTTTTCATGCAGAATTATTCGATTTGCTCCGAATTTGGTATACCGGTTTATTATGTTAAGGAAATTCCCTGATTAGTTTTGGGGGTTCATTGGTTAAGGATAAAGGGGGAAAAATGGGTTAGTCCCCCTCCCCGTTAATTCAGATAAATGGGTTTTTCATGCAGAATTATTCGATTTGCTCCGAATTTGGTATACCGATTTATTATGTTAAGGAACTTCCCTGATTAGTTTTGGGGGTTCATTGGTTAAGGATAAAGGGGGAAAAGGGGGTTAGTCCACCCCCCTTAATTTAGATAAATGGGTTTTTCATGCAGAATGATTCGATTTGCTCCGAATTTGGTATACCGGTTTATTATGTTAAGGAACTTCCCTGATTAGTTTTGGGGGTTCATTGGTTAAGAATAAAGGGGGAAAAGGGGGTTAGTCCACCACCCCTTAATTCAGATAAATGGGTTTTTCATGCAGATTGATTCGATTTGCTCCGAATTTGGTATATCGGTTTATTATGTTAAGGAACTTCCCTGATTAGTTTTGGGGTTCATTGGTTAAGAATAAAGGGGGGAAAGGGGGTTAGTCCACCACCCCTTAATTCAGATAAATGGGTTTTTCATGCAGATTGATTCGATTTGATCCGAATTTGGTACATCGGTTTATTATGTTAAGGAACTTCCCTGATTAGTTTTGGGGTTCGTTGGTTAAGAATAAAGGGGGGAAAGGGGGCTAGTTCACCCCCCCCCCTTAATTCAGATAAACGGGTTTTTCATGCAGAATTATTCGATTTGCTCCAAATTTGGAATACCGGTTTATTATGTTAAGGAGCTTCCCTGATTCGTTTTGGGGATTCATTGGTTAAGGATAAAGGGGGAAACGGGGGCTATTTCCCCTTCACTTATTTTTTTGAGGGGCATTATTCTTTAAAATAAGAGTATAATATACAATTAGTGTGTATAGCCTGTGAGCTCAATGCCATCAGTTTAGCAGGGCACTTTTCTTTTTTATTAATCTTATCCAATTTTTGAGTGTATTACATTATTTGTATAAATTCTATAGATCATGTACAGGGTTCCATGAACGAATTAGCATTTAGCAAGCATCGCCGGATATCGAGAACAATTACTGAGAATGGATTTTTACTGAGTTACCTGTTTTTTAAATGCCTTATTTAGATAACACATTTCATTCCATGAAAAAAAAAAAAAAACAAATTTCTTAATATTATTCTGTTCGCGCTGGGGAATGTTTTATAATTTATGCCTGATGCATAATTTTTCGTTATTGTTAATGTCATGTTTGTGTTTCAATTTATTATATATAGATGGCAGCACCATAGCTCTCCATAATTCATTATGAATAAATATCAGAGAAATGCTCTTCTCTCTTGTGTCATGTGTGACGTATTGTAAGTGATGTGTTTCTTTGTGAAATGATTATTAAATATGCATATGTCTACGAGCTACCTCAGTATTAAGAGTTGCGTTAATTATTATTAATTAGTTACTACAGATATTATAGTTAATAAACAACATCAGCACCAGTTGAAATAAAATTACCCCCTCTTCGTTATGGGCAAGAACTATCTGTTTTCTTTTTTTAAAAAAAACTATGAAACAACCCTACTGGAAAACCATACAAATTTCTTCTTACGAGTATTTTTACCACTAAATATCAATTTTTCTTTTTAACTGCGAAATTTTCATTTAAAAATATAAATTTACACAAAATAGGATTAAAAATAAAAATCATACGTATATGAAGATTTTTAAGGTTATTATCATCGGCCCGGGCACCGCCAGGCATTTAAACTAGCCAAATAATAAAATCTCTTTTGCGTTTACTTACTGTTGCTAAACTAATAACGTAACTAGCTACAAGGAAGAAATTGAAGAGTATCATGACTTTTCTTAGATCATAAGGCTTTCGATTCTTCATGAAAGCTGGTCCTATGATTGTTGAGAACAAAGCATAAGAGCCGCAGAGGATGAAGGGCAGGTAGTTGTGCCGTATCAAAAACCACGTTCTTACCTCTGGATCTGAGAAAATAGGTATCATACATAAAATAGCGTAAGTATAGGTGCTAAAAAATATTTAATATTATTTTTTATTTTGCATAAATATTTAATAGATTCCATTACAAAATTATTTCATTAACCATGAAAAAAAAATATTTTTACTTAAATAATTCAAAATTTTACATTTTTTAAGGAATAAAATTAGTAATAACTAAAAAATTTATATCTGTAATTACAAAATTAAATAAATAAATAAATAAATAAAAAAGAGGCTTATTTTAAACATACGTATGGGATTATTATCGATACCAAATTGGGACCATATGGGATTATTATCTATACATGTATACGTTCTCGAGATATCATGGGCGCAATGACTAACGGAGTAAAAAAAAAAAAAAAAAAAAAAAAAAAAAAAAAAGAGTTATTTAAATTTTAATAATGCCCAAACTCTGTAAAAAACTAGAAATTTCTAATAATAGTATATTAAAAAGTAGTAAACAAATGATTTAATCATTAGTCAAATTTTTATATTTATTCATAAAAAGTTTTTAAAGACTAATTCAAACTATCAATGTTTTTGTTGATTTTCATCGGGATTATAATGTACCCCTATAGAGAATCAAGCAGTTTCTCCATAGGATGTTCTAGAGTATACACTCGCTCATTCTGAATATAGTATGCGAGATATTAGCCGAAAGTGTGGATATTCAAAAAGGTCAAGTATGAAAAATTTTAAACTAAAATGGTACATATCCATAAACACCAATACTAGGACAAGAATTAGCATCAGGAGAAAAATAACGTCGTTTTAATTTTCGCAAATTTATTTTAAACAAACAAGATGAAAGTGCATCTTTTCTGAGAGAAATTATGTGAGTCGATGAATGTCAATTTATATGACAGGCAGGGCTCCCACTCGGTCCGTTTTTTTGAACACCAAAGAAAAATCAAAGAAAATTTTTCAAAGAAAAATCTTCTTTATAAATTTCGTACAAACTTACCTAAAATGACGTTTTTTTTCCAATTGTTGCAGAAACCTACTATGAATTCTTTTCTGAAAAATTACTAGTTTTCAAAATGCGGACCAGTGGGAACTCTGGACAGAGGATCTCAAATACTCAAAGCATTCACTATTGGTCCCTAGAAAATCCATATATTATTCTTCCAAACAAAAAGCAAGTACGATGGTAAGTAAATGTTTGGTGCGGTATCTGGAAGACATCCATAATTAGGCCATTCACCTTCGATGACACTTAAAACTAGGAAAAACATGTGGATATTTCATGTGGGCCATTATCAATTTTTTTTCCTTTTCTTTTCTTTTTTTTATTAGGTAGAAGAGTCTGTTTTGTTACAAGATTTGTAACAAACTAGCAGGAATGACCGAGCTAAGCTCGGTCAAAATTAGCCTTGTGTTCAATTCGATATTTTATTCTCACTGTATCATTCTTGCTGTTTGGATACAATTGGCATGATCCTGAGACATAGTGACCCAAAATGACCCACTAATCGTTTTTTTCTTACATGCGACCTAACCAATGCTCTTCTAGAACCCGAAAATGATAGAACACAAAATTTAGTCAAAATCGTTAAAGTCGTTTTATAGATAAAATTAGCTTAAGTGACTTTCATTAATATTAAGGGACTCACTAATCTAAATTTATCGAAAATGTGACATAGCCCAATGGTATTCTTGTACCCGAAAACGATAGAAAGCAAACTTTCGTGAAAATCATTTGAGCCATTTCGTAGATAATGTTAGCTTGACCCACAGTGACCCCAAAATGACCCATTAATCGAATTTTCTCTAACATGTGAGTTAGTCCATTGGTCTTCTCGTAATTCAAAACAGTAGGTTACAAAAATTTTTCAAAATTGTTAGAGCCGATTTTTAGATAAAATTAGCTTGACCCGAAGTGACCCCAAAATAACCCACTAATCGAAATTTCTCGAACATGTGACCTAGCCTAATAGTTTTCTCGTGTCCCAAAACGGTTGGATATAAAATTTAGTCAAAATCGATTGAGCCTTTTTGTAGATATAATTAGCTTGACCCTGACTCATTATGACCCAAAATGATCCATTAAGCGAATTTTTTCGAACACATGACCTTGCCCAACGGTCTTCTCTTGCCCGAAAATGATAAAATACAAAATTTAGTCAAAATCGTTAGAGCTGTTTTTAAGATAAAATTTACACACACACACACACAATGTTTGCTCGTAGTATAATATAAGATAGATAAGGCGGTGCAGCAGCGGGGACCGTTACCACTAATTTGCCACCATTACTTTTGAAATCGGTTAGGTAGTTCTAGAGATTACCTCCTACAAACAAATAAACAAACATTACTTCTTTATAGTATTAGTATGCACAGTAATTCAAAACTAGAGGAATAAACTTTCTAGGAGAAGAGGGGTACACCTAGACTTCGAATCATTTATGGAAATGCAATCCTAGTCGGATAGGGGAGTTTTAGGTGCTGATTCATTGTGATAACAAATTGACATTTAACGACCATAAACTTAAAATAAGTCATGACTTTCGTGATAATGAAGTTCCCCGATATTTTCTGCCAAAGTGCCTTGTTCCTATCATCTACAGTTTTGCACGTTTGAGCTGGTAGGGGCGTTTTGAAATGGCGCATCTTTGTTGCTACCTCGAACGTCCGATGGACTTCCGGCGTATTTCAAAACTTTTGAGATTCATGTTACGAATGTTTCATTCCCATTTTACGAAACATCGGGCAACTTCATTATCGAGAAAGTCATGACTTATTTTAAGCTTCTGATCATTAAGTGTCAGTTTTAGATCACGGTGATACAGCCTCTAAGAACACCCTATCACATTAGGATTGAATTTCTGATGCTGCATTAGTATGTGATTCCGAGTTGTCTAGGTGTACCCCACCCCACCTAGAAGTTTGTTCCTGCAGTTTTGAACCACCTCTAGATTTAGTGTCATAAGAAACTTCATGATGAAAATCACCGAAAGGAATATTTCCCCCCCCCCCCCTTACAATTAAAATAACAGAGATCAGTCCGTCATAGCTGCTATAAACACGTTTCTGTAAGGGGACAAGGTCACATATGAACAGAAAGGAGAAATAGGACAGCTTACAAAGAGTGCGACAGATGGCGCTAGCTGTTAGGTAAACACCAATCACAGAGGAGCACATGCAGAATTGGAAAGTTTTACCATAATGATAGAAAAAATTAACAAAAAAAAAAAAAAAGAAAAAAAAGAAAGAAAAGAAAGAAAGAAAAGGAATTTTATTTATTTATTTTTAAATTTTCTTCTTCCTTTCTTTATTTTTTTGTTAATTATTTCTATCATTGTGGCAACACTTTCCAATTCTGCATGCGCTCCTCATTGATTGGTCCTCCTTACAGCTAGCGCCACCGCCACCTGTCGTACTCTTTGTAAGCTCTCCCCTTTGTCCTTTCTGTTCATTTGCGACCTTGTTCCCTTACGGACACGTGTTTACAGTAGCTGAGGAAGACGGGCTGTTATATTTTCTAGCTCGAAACGCGTCCTGTGAATTGATTTGTTTTATGATGATCTACATAACATTTTATTATTTTAATTGTAATGTCTAATATGAATGCGTATTTCATAACAGATAATTTTTTTATGTAGATGGCCTCCAAGTACTAATTCATATATATCAATTAAAAGTCCAATCAATTCGTCCTATATCAATTTTATACGATGATTTGCACAGATTGAATTAACATGAGCGGGCGAATTATTTATCTTTTCAAGAATGCGCATAAATTTTGACGGAATTGAGCACTTCATATCGGAAAAAAATTTATCAAATTGATGTAATGGAAATACATTAATATTTGCTAAATAAACCTATGTTTCTGATTTCATATACCGTCCCGTGTCCCTGAAGCTGATTTTTAACTTTGCAGCTGTCTGTATAAAATTGTTTCAATAAAAGTAATTCGATGTAACTTTTTTCCGAAACTGGGACAATTGTTTTATTTAAATATGTAGCAAAAAATTAATCTGCACACATTTTTACGGTTGATATCATTTTTTGAACTCTGTCCCTGGGTTTTAGATTCCTTACCATCCCACTTGCTAAACATATACAGAAAATCACTTCAGATTCAGCCACAGAATTTTTTACAAGTTTCTTCTCGTGCAGAAATATGCTAGAGAAAGAATGCCTAAAATTCTTTAACAGGAAATTTACTGCAGAATTTAAATCAGCATTTAAATATCAATTTCAAGCATCGTGGCTTTATTGGATATCTTACCTCCCCCAAGGTTTATTCCTGCACTTTTTGAGGTAAATTAATTTTTTTTTAATCCAATGTAAATAACTGTTTCTAAAAATCAATGAACATTGTGGCTATCACTTAATCTTAACATAATTTTCCTTACCGTCCCATCCTTTCCTTTTTTTTCCAAACCGTCCCTTTTTTCCTATACCACACCCTTATTTTTCCTTCCATCCCTTATTTAATACCCCTTTAAGACAATGTTATACCAAAATTTTGTACTAAAATACCACATTGTTATTATTTCTTATTTGAATGTCCTGTGGGTACTATGCAAATTCATCATAAGTAAAATTTACAAGAAAATAGAAACTTATAGTGGTAAAATGGTAAGGAAAATTAAACTCGCAAGTTTAACTTAAACCTCAGTTAAATAAAAATATTCTCGCTGCTAGCCATTTTCTCTTTATTTTGAATCATTAAGGCATTCGTCTATCAGATTAAAATGTTATTATAACAAGTTTAATTTCCCCAGATTTTTATTCCCGAAAGTCAAAAGATGTGCGAATGCCCCATATACCAAAATATTATTTAAAAATTCATCTCACTAATGCGTGTATTAAAATCATTAAGTGCTGCCCACATGATAAAACTCTAGATTATGTATACTCGGAAAATTGGGGAATGACATCATATTGGTTTCTCCAAGGCTAATGAGAAAGACAGGCTACTGCGGTGCAGCCCACGTACCTTTTTTTAGAGACCGCTGAAGTCACGTGATGCTCGAATGCACCAATGAAGGTGTGCGAGAAGAGCATCACGTCACTCTACCGGTCTGTTAAAAAAGACACGTGGGATACACCACTGGTGCACAGGGAAGCCTGTCTTTTTCGTTAGCCTCTGGTTTCTCAATATAACTTGGGTTAAAACGGTCTGAACGTTTTTGGGTAAAGTTATGGGTGTTTTTTATTTACATTTACAAACATGGCAGGGGCCAAACTCTTGATAACACAAATATTTTTTTATTATTCCTGACATTTTCCATGACATTTTCCCATTTAACACTCTTCTTATAAGGAAAAGTGTTCCAAGAGTTAATCTTTATGTGGAAAATATTGTCGCAACAATGTCTGATAGAGATTTTGCTAGCCATGTTATGCTCATTCGGAGCTGCATTCATTCGGTTTCAAATTAAGTGCTTATTTTTATATTTTGTAAGATTTGTGCTCTATTTAACCAAAACTGCACGAAAGAACGAATAAAAACCGAAATATTTCGATTTTCCAGTCACAGTTAAGCTACAAAATGAGAAACAAATCAGATTTCCCAGCCGGATCATCACTTTACCTAACACAATTCTGTAGGTAATGTGGGTTGTCCGAAGTCTGGGTAATTTCTGTCTCTGAACGTAAAGGGTCACCTACAACATGTCACGTGATATCGGTCTCTGAACGCTTCTGGCTACACATGTGTAATTGTATAACTGTAACCCTATGTAACTCAGGCTGCGGTATGTGAACGCGCTCAAAAAGACAGAAGAAGAAGCGATTGAGAGTATAGTAAATTTCAATAATTTCGGATTGGCTAATTCGAGACTAGGAGATGAGGCACCATTGGAATGAATCAAGAAGTGCAAACGGTAAGAATAATTGCGCAAATATAACTATAAATTTAAATGTTCAGATAGAATAATGAATAAAAATATTAACATAAAGACGTTTAAGGCTGTTCTTAACTGCTCTGCTCAACAAGCGCAAAATATTATGACACATTTACAAATTCATTTTTAACGGAAAGACCTGGCCATGGAAGCGATTTGGAATTTTACTGTTGTTTCCATTTTTTGATCAATCAATTACCTATTCAGTTATAAGGAATTTTGATCACGTGACAGACACGTTTTTCGCCCGCTCTTGAGTCCCTTTCTTCCTTTGCGCGGAAATTCGGTTCAAAAGACCACTTTGACATTATTTTCTGAAAGATCTATTGCGTTTGCAAAAAACAAAACAAAAAAAAAATGAAAAAACAGCTCAATTACATAGTTTCCGAACAACAATACCAGCTAGTTTCATGCATTTCCGAACAAAAATAAATTAAAACTTATGTCAGAAAGTTGCCCTTTTGGATGTGAGAACACCCTTAAGATAGAATAAAAGGTTTAAGGTGCCTGCCTACGTACGGAGCAATTTTTTCCAAAAAAGCAATTTAATTATTTTTTAAACTTATTACTTTCTTCTATCTTCAATAGAAGAAAGTATTGTAATCGAAATTTTTTTCGACTTCCGGTTTTCGACGGATTTACATGTTTTAGGGGTCAGAGATACCAAAAAACATGTTTATAGAAAAAGTCTGTCTGTCCGTGTGTCTGTCCGTGTGTCTGTCGCCATTGTACCATCAAAAAGTGTATGAAGTTATGCATAGAATTGAACCAAATTTTTATGTTAAGTTTTTGGCTATGGCAAGCAGATCCTCCCTGAATTTGGAAAAAATTCGCCGGTAGGGGGCGCTGTAATAGCGATTTTTGTGCGATTTTGAATATTGTACCATCCAAAAGTATATGAAGTTATGCATAGAATTCAACCAAATTTTTATTTTATGTTTTTGGATATGGCAGGTAGATCCTCCCTGAATTTGGAAAAAATTCGCCGATAAGGGGCGCTGTAACAGCGATTTTTGTGCGATTTTGAATATTGTACCATCCAAAATTATATGAAGTTATGCATAGAATTGAACAAAATTTTTGTTTTAAGTTTTTGGATATGGCAGGTAGGTCCTCCATGAATTTGGAAAAAATGCGCCCGTAGGGGGCGCTGTAACAGCGAATTTTGTGCGATTTTGAATATTGTACCATCCAAAAGTATATGAAGTTATGCATAGAATTGAACCAAATTTATATTTTAAGTTTTTGGATATGGCAGGTAGGTCCTCCCTGAATTTGGAAAAAAATTGCCGGTAGGGAGCGCTGTAATACCGATTTTTGTGCGATTTTGAATATTTTACCATCCAAAAGTATATGAAGTTTTGCATAGAATTGAAAAAAGTTTTTGGATATGGCAGGTAGGTCCTCCCTGAATTTGGAAAAAAATCGCCGGTAGGGGGCGCTGTCACAGCGATTTTTGTGCGATTTTGAATATTGTACTATCCAAAAGTGTATGAAGTTATGGATAGAATTGAACAAAATTTTTATTTTAATTTTTTGGCTTTGGCAGGCAGATCCTCCCTGAATTTGGAAAACATTCGCCGGTAGGGGGCGCTGTAACAGCGATTTTGAATATTGTACCATCCAAAAGTGTATGAAGTTATGCATAGAATTGAACCAAATTTTTATTTTAAGTTTATGGATATGACAAGCAGCACCTCCCTGAATTTGGAAAAAATTTGCCACTAGGGGGCGCTGTAATAGGGATTTTGCATATTGTACCATCGAAAAGTGTATGAAGTTATGCATAGAATTGAACCAAATTTTTATTTTAAGTTCTTGGCTATGGCAAGCAGGTCCTTCCTTAATTTGGAAAAAATTTGCGGGTAGGGGGCGCTGTAATAGCGATTTTTGTGCCATTTTGTATATTATACCATCGAAAAGTGCATGAAGTTATGCAGAGAATTGAGCCAAACTTTTTGTGTTTCTTTTTGTTCATGGCATGAAGGTCCTCCCTGAATTTGGAAAAATTCCGCTGGAAGGGTGCGCTATAATTACGATGTCTGTACCATTTTCTTTATTGTACAATCGAAAATTGTATAAAATTATGCATACAATTGAACCAAATTTTTTGTGCATGTTTTTGGCTTTGGCCAACAGGTCCCCCTTGAATTTGGAAATATCGCGCGGTAATGGGGCTCTGTGATGGCGATTTTTGTATACTTTTCTTTATTTTTCGTAGTTCTATTGTCCATCGGCGGCTCGTGCAAAGGCGGGAACTCACTTCCTGCTAAGCCGGCTATTCAAAAACATCTGATAACAACAGAATAAGGGAAAACTATTAATTTTAACAAATATCAAGATATAGATTAACTCGTTTTTAGTTCATTTAATTGACTGAAGCAGAAATTTAAGATGAAAATCAAAGTTGGTATAGTAATGAACTAATAATATTGAAGTATTAACATGTGTAACCAGTTTTTGAAATATTAAGATGTATAAGATAGAAGAAAGTTTTGGGATTGGCACATCCAACTAGTTTTTACTAAGATTAGGACTAGAAAATATGAAAAAAAGTAAAAAATATTTCATTCATTGATAAAATTTTGGTAAATGGAGGAATTTATACTAAAATTTAGTGAAATTTGACCCGAAACGCAAAACGCTCTAAAGGAAATTCTACAGTATGTATCTTAATTTCCTTTTTACACTTCATATTTATGACATTGGTGAAGGCAATCTAAGAGATTCTTTAAGTATTTCAAAACTTATAGCATATCGCACCTGTTTACATGTTAATTTTCATAAAATTCATCGATTTCATTCCACAAAAACTTCCATAAAACAAAAAATATTTATTCAAAATTTAAATCTTTAGTTCATTGCCTTCACAATAGTGTAAATAACATATATTTTAAATTTCATAGGAATATTCCAATAACGTTTCGAGAAATCATGTTTTGCGTATGGAATTTTCACCGAAAATTACATTTTCCAAAAAATGCATTTAAAGTTTAATCTTTTACTACAATAATTTACAGTAATATACATCTAAATTTCATGGAGCATATTATTTACATTTCTCATTATTAAACAAACGCATCAAAAATCGCGAAATTTCTCCAAACATATGACCCTTTAAAAGCAATTTAAAAATTTAAAAATTTTAAATTTTAAAACCCTTTAAACAACACTTCCGGTTTGAGTGACAGCTGTTGAGTAGTTTAAAATCGCTATAACTCCGGATCTATTTATCGTACAATAAAAACAAATACAGTTTTGGAAAGGTAAAAAGTTGGTCTTTAATAAAATAAAATAAAATAAATTTGCCAATTTTGGTCGAAGATTGCATTTTCAACGTAGTCAGATACTGTTTAAAACTGACAAGTAACTCGCTGTAGCCGGATCAGCAAAAAAGTAAGATGTTAAATAAATCTACCTATCCCTTTTATTTTTATTCTTTTGAAAAAGGACAATTTTCATTGCCATACATTTAAAATATGTTAGATTAAATATAAGCATAATTTACAAGAAATTAACAAAAAACAAAGTTATCTTTAAAGGTTAAATAAAGGAAAAAAAGGAAAAAAATGAAACAAATAAGCATTACATTGTAAAGAAAATACGACCAGTTTTCCTGTAGGAATCGGAAAAATAGTTGCCCTTATCGTACCGGAAAAATTTCCGATCCAGCTCGGAATAAAATCCGTAAAATACTGTTTTATTGACTATTCCCTTTTTTTACGGATTTTATTCCGTGTAGGGTCGGAAAATTCCTTGGAATTAAACTATAAGCATCCATATTTTGGTTCTGAAACACTGTCTAGTGTGTAATTAGTAATGTTGCCACCTATGACAAATCACATTTTTTCTAGTCCTTAGAGCTCTGGTGGTAGAAAATTCTAAAATCACTTATTTCTATCCCATGTATTTTTTTAAATTTTCAATTTAGTAATTTGCATGCAATTATTATTAAATGTTTGAAGTGTCCAAGAGAAAAAAAGTTATCTTCTTTGAAAAATATTTCTTTATAATGCCTGAAAAATACAAAATTTCTAAACTTTGAAAATTGGTGTGCTTTAAGATCGCATTAAAAACCAACTATATATTGGCAGGGAGTAGTGCTGCCATCTAGATATGAAGAAGACAAGTAAAACCTGCAAAACGCAGTTTTTGCTTTTGAAATCGAGTAGTTTTGATTGAAATTAAAAAATTTTGATTTTATGTGTCTGAAAATTCACCCGGCAGAGCTCAAAGGGTTAAAAATAACGGTGCGAATAGAATATAAAAATAGTCATCAGTGGCAGTCCTAATATTAAGATTTAACGTCTTCACAAGTAAAATCTCTGAATGACGCACACCTCGAGAGTTATTCAAAGGTGCCTATTGTTCAGAGGCAAAAATGTACAAATACATGCATGCTGAGGGATCGAAAAAGTGTTCGCTAAACAGATATACCCGCTATTCGGGAGTATCCTTTATGGCTGTGTTACTGTAGCTAAAGTAAAGAAAGTGAACAGTAAAAAAGACGTTACCGAAATTAATTCACACTATTTTTTTTTTTTTTTTCAGATTGAAAATTTTAAGGCTGTTCTCAACTGCTCTGCTCAACAAGCGCAAAACGTTTTGACACATTTACAAATTCATTTTTAAACGAAAAGATATAAAATTGGAAGACCTGACTATGGAAGCGATTTGGAATCGAACTGTGTTTTTCATTTTTTCATCAATCAATTACCTATTGAATTATAAGCGATTTTGATCTCACGTGGCACGGCATTTTTCTCCCCTTACTGACTGGATTTTCTTCTTTCGTTCGGAAGTTAAGTTCAAAATGCCATCTTTGACAGTATTTTCTGAAAGAGCTATTGCATTTACACGAAAACGGAAAAAACAGTTCGATGACATACTTCCTGAATAAGAACACCTTCTAGTTTCATGCGTTTCTGAACAAAAATGAATTAAAACTTATGCCAGAAAGTTGACCCTTTGGGTTTGAGAACAGTCTTAAGTTACGAATTAAAAAAAAAAAAAAAAAAAAAAAAAAAGTTTCAACACAGTTAAAGCACGATGAATGATAAGATAAATCAGAAAATATTTTGATTATTTTTTTTAAACAACTAATTGCACAGAATTTACTTGAAACCGAAGTAAAATTATCATGACGTATTAACTGTTTACAATTCTTAATGAATTATTTTAAAACTTACCTCCTGAGTTTAATATGATTTCCAGCTCCTTTATTAAATGTCTCATTTTCATCTGTTTAGATCTCTTTTCTTGAGCAAATGTTTTCTCGTAGACTGAAAAAGGGATTATTAAAGGATAGTGTAAAATATGGCTTTGTTTCTAATTGGGTTACACCCTATCGAAATTAAAAAGAGGAAAATATTATAAAAACTTTTTCCTGCTATACATTTTGACACATGTATTTGATTATACAAGTTCAAAGTACTTAATCAGTAAAATTAAAATTTCTTGGAAACAGAAAGAAAGAAAAAGCAAGGAAGAAAAATTATTGATCAAGCATAGATTATGAAACACAATCCAACTCTTTATGAATACTTTAACAAAACTTCGTGGTTTACTTGGGTAAAGAAGATACCTAAATAAACATTTAAGAAAATGCATAACATATTTGAAAATAAGATTTTAACAAATACTGTCTGAAGCCAGAAATGTACTCCAATTCTTTTCTGGAGCCTTGTATATGATCTATAGATTTGTATGTATTCTACATAGTATGCTGAAACTTAGTTTAGTAAAAAAACTCATAACACAATTGAAAATCCACCTTCAGATATTTCTACCAATAGATGGGAACTTGAATTCCCTTTTAAGCTCTGTATATTACCTACAGATTTTTATACATCCAAGATATTAACTAACATTTAATTT
This sequence comes from Maratus speciosus, assembly GCA_963932465.1. Taxonomy (NCBI): domain Eukaryota; kingdom Metazoa; phylum Arthropoda; class Arachnida; order Araneae; family Salticidae; genus Maratus; species Maratus speciosus. The sequence continues at coordinate 573,402,280 of OZ010793.1, forward strand.
AGGAAAATAAAGCTTCAAATTATTGAAATCAATCTTCAGAAATTATCAGATCAAGGCGGTCATGTATCCAGTTCTTTGCGTAACCCTGAAGATGCTTTTATTTATATTTTACAAATATCTGTTACTATACTAAATATAGTACATGTTAAAAATGCATATCTCAATTGAAAACTCATTTAAAGGATTAAATTCAGGACCATACTTAATAATGCTTAGGATTTCTTTTGTATAGCCCTGTATATGACCTAAAGCATTTATGCACGACCACTTAATTTGAAAAAATTTAGTTACACTAAAAAACGCAGACTATAATTGAAAAAGCATTTACAGCAATTATCACAAATAGACTGTACTATATCCGATATGTTTCGTGTGCCCCTGTAAATGAACGATAAATGTTGTGCACATGTTACCCTATAAGAAGAGTTTTGTAGTGAACCTCAATAAGTATATAACTTTCATTATGTTTAAAATAGTGTAAAGAAAATTAAAATATTCTGAAAACAGTTTTTCCTCATAAACAATTTTGTAACCCAATTTTTTTTGTGTGACCTGGTAAATGATTGATAAATGCGTTGCATTCCATATTCTAAAAAAAGTATATTTTAATGCACTTCAGACATTCATATCAATTTCTTTATATTTGTACTACAGTGAGTTTATTAAAATACAACGCAAAAGATTTTCTCCATAGGGGGGAGTCGGGTGGTATGGGACACTGTTTACAAAAATAAGAAAATCAACTTTGTTTGACACAAAAGTAAAAATTTATATTTAAAGAGTACAAAATGAAACATTTTCAATGTTAAAGGTATATATCAAGCAGGACGATCGTTCTGCTAAGCCAAGTTGATAAAAAAATGCTAATCTCGCCAAACAAACAAACGCCAAGAATAAAACGGCAAGACACCGTAACTGCTTATTATACTGAAGTCAACTTCTCCATGTTAAATCGACCAAATATGCCAGCGTAAAATTTTCCATATCAAAAGAACCAATCATCGCAGAAAAATAAAACCAAAACCAGAAGGACCTAATGGAAAAGATCTTCAATTTGAGACCAAATGCATCTTCATAAATTAATTATAAACAGAGATATAGGTTTTTTTAAAATAACGTTGAGATACTGAAAATGACCGATTTATTTTCTTCGTCACACCTTATGTTTCAATCGAGGTAGAAACTTACATAATGGACATAAAAAAGTAAGGATTGCATTTGTGGACAGATATTTACTCAATCTACGTGCTTTTATAAATTTCAGCTTTAAAAACACAAATTTTCTGTTCTTAATTAGCGAAAACTGTTAATTAATTCTAAAGATTACAAATTATGCCAAACAGCGATAAACCCGCCAAAACATTTTAGAAGTCATATACTATTCTTTTATATTTTCCTTTTGCATTGATTTCATTGAAGAAAACTATGGCCGAGATCCAGATAGATTTTTCGCAGTTAGCAAAATGAGTTTGACCAATCAGAAGCCAGAATGTTTGAGAATTTTTGCTGACGGGCCGTTAATTCCCAAATTGGCTCATCCGATCTCAGTAATCTGATCCTTTGTTAATATTAATATTTTGGATTACTTTACTGTGATTTTGATCAAATTTAACAAAATAAATCAATTTAAGTCATTATAATTGCATTCTATTTTACATTACACTACTTAATAAGAAAATAAATATAATTATCTACTATATAAATATCAGTTTTAGCCAATCAGATTGCTGGGCTCGGTTGAGCCAATTTGGGAATTAACGGCTCGTTTTTTGCTGTTTCTGGATCCCGGCCTATGTCATAAAAGTTTTGAGTCATTTTCTTAGTACCATGGATGAAGTGCAATGTTTATAGAAATCTAGACTGGGATCCAGATAGATTTTTCGCTGTTAGCGAAACGAGATTCGCCAATCAATAGCCTGCATTGCTACGAACAGTGAAAAGTTCGCAAAACTGCAAGCTTCTGATTGATGAATCTCGTTTCGCTAACAGATAAAAATCTATTTAGATTGCGGGCAATTATGTTGAACACAATTTTGCATTTTCACATCCAGGAAGGGTATTGATGTCATAACAACAGTGCATATTCGAAACTATTTAAGACATTGATTCTGAACTCCTTTGCTATACTATAGCGCCTAGAAGATACAGTGTGGAAAACGGCTATTCCTATAATGCTTTAAAAAGTGCTAAAAACTTGTATCCCATAAATCTCCAACAATGCTCAGCGGCAATATGCTGATACGAGCGCCATCTCGTAACTCTTTTCAATATAAACCCTGTGTTTTCAAAAATTATAGAATGTTAAATATCGTAAAATATAAATATAAGATATTTTAGTCTGTTATAAGCTAATTTAGATAAGGAATGACGTGAAATAGGTTAAAGAGTCTCTTTTAGAATGACTATCGTTTTTAAATCATAACGATGGCGCTACGATCGACATCTTGTTATTCAGCATCGTTGTACATTTATGGGATTCAATTTTTTAGCACTATTTTGCAGCCGTTTTCCACACTGTATCTGTAGCTATACGTTTCAATATTAAAGAAGTTGTTGTTTCAGTAGTTTTAGTACTTTTCTCTATTGCTCACTCTAAAACACAAATATCGAAATTTAACCAACAGCGCTCAGAAACTATAGCGCCTAGAATATATAGTCTGGAAATCGGCTAACCCTGTAATACTTAAAAAAGCGCTAAAATATTGTATCCCTTAAATGTGCAATGATACTGCTGCAATATGCAGATCGCAGCGACATCTGCAGGATATTTTCTACAACTGCAAGAAATTGCTAGTCTATACAATGTAATAGTAGTAATACGAAAATCCCGCAGATGTCGCTGCGATCGACACTTGAAATTTTAGCAGTATCGTCGCACATTTAAGGGATACAAATTTTTAAAACTGTTTGGATAGCATATTTCCACACTAGGCATTCTAAGCGCTGTATCAGAAACAACACCAAAACAGAGAGCCTTTATACATAAGAGTGGTGATATATGCACAGGAGGGATGCTCATTTCAAGTTTTTGTCGAAAATACGGCAATCCGCTTTCTTGAATAGAGGATATTCTATCTACTTTATGATCACATGGTCAAGGCAAGAACGTCTAGGGTAAAGAAGGGAAGACTCCGTCTACGTAATGTAAATCCCCGCTAGCCAATGAAACAGTTCATGGGAGACACTGGTAGTACACTGTCCTGAAAAATTACCTCTGTTTTTAAAGGCTATCTGTATTCTGACCAATGAGAACGCTTCATAGGCGTTTACGTAGCGTTCTAATTGGTCAGAAAATAGAGAACCTTTCAGAACAGAGTTAATTTTTCACGATATTTTTTACAGTGTAGTTTCCTGTTTCCCTTCTTATCAGTTAGAAATTCTTTGGGTAAATTACCGGTACCACGTGACTTTTTCAGCCTGGAACCCATATTTGGAATATCCACCATTAGACGACACGCGCATGGACGATCTCTATTAGACTAGGGAAATAATTCAACATGCATTAGCCTGACGATAATGGTATGCTCGCAAAGAACTTTAACGATTTGTTTTTATCACTTTTACTAATAAACATTTATTGGCCGTATGTCGCTACTTCGTTCTAGAGACACACTTGTTCCTAATTAGATCCCGGCCTTAATGTATCAAAATATGGAGTTCGCTTTCTGTACTATTCCTGAGCTCAGTTATAGCGTCTAGAAATATAGGTCGAGATCCAGGTACATTTTTGCAAACAGTGAAAAGTTAGCAAAAATTCTGGCTTCTGATTGGTCAGTCTCGTTACGATAACAGAGAATCTACCTAGATCACAGTCATAGTGTGGAAACCGGCTATTCCAGTAGTAATGCTTTAAAAAGTGCTAAAAATTTTATCCCATAAATATTGAAAAATACTGAATGACAAATGTCGATAGGAGCAACATTTTCTAGATCTTCTCTGAGCAAAACGTTTTCCTTTGGAATAGTTACGTTGGAATTAATATATGTTGCTGTAAGCGACATTCGTCGTTCAGCCTCGTTCAACATTTATGGGATACAATTTTTTAGCACCTTTTTAATAAGCCGATTTTTAAACTGTATCTTCTAGAAACTATAGCTCCATTATAGTGTCTAGATTATATGTTGTAGAAATCGACTATCCCAGCCATACATACGGAAGTATTGAATCCCTTAAATGTACAACGATGCCGAATTCCAAAAAGTCATTTGCATCGACATCTGCGGGATATTTTTTAAAGAAGAAAGAGACATGTGTAATGCACCGCTACAGCATCTAGAATACATAATGTGGAAATTTGCTAGCCAAGAATCGCTAAAAAGGTGTATCCCTTAAATGTGCACTGACGCTGAAATCCAGGGAGATGATCGCAGCGACATCTGCGATATATTTTCAAATTTCAAAGTAAACATCGTATTATTACAGCGGGTTTGACGCCAAGCACACATAACAGATGTATGTTAATAAAACGTAAAAAAAAAAAAAAAATGTTAGCGTCTAGACCAAATCGTCATGGAGTTTTGGGAAATATCCTTCAGATATCGCTGTGATCGACTGATTGGATTTCAGCATCGTTTGAAATTTAAGAGATCCAATATCTTAGCACCTTTTTAAGTATTACTGGGATAGCCAATTTCCACACTATATAATCTAGACGCTGTAGCACCGCGGTAACCTGTATTTTTCGTTTGCCTCGAAGTAGATATAAATGATGTTATTTGAAGCTGTTCCTAAAGTGTGGCCAGCTCATCACGTCACACGGAGTTGATTTTCTGTAAACGCAATGGACACACACAAAAAAAAAAAAAAAAAAAAAAAAAAAATCGGCGCACCGCTTTGTACTAATCATCGTGTAAAGATGATCCAACTCCGTGTGACTTTTAAACGTCATGAACTGGCCTATTATGTCATTGGTCGCGCTAACACCCTCCCCCATGCGTCCGCCATATATAGCGGCATCTTGCACTGGAGACTGCTAAATGGGCTGCTATCGGTCAAAATCAAGAGAGAAAAGGGCAGTAGAGGGGGGAAAGAACTCGTTTTTTTATGTAGTTTTTCACACTGGAAGATTGACATGTCTGCTCCTCTCATTTCATAGCTTCATGGTGATGAAATCAGCCAACGCCCCTTAGATATTTGAGAAAGTCTTGACAAGCGTCACGAAAACATCACACAAAGCAGGCAAAGCAAAGAAACAAAATCATTCATTTGCTCGTGGATATGAACAAGCCAATGAATGATTTCTCTTCCTTGTTTTGTCTGCTTTGTGTGACATTTTTCTGACACGTGTCAAGGATTTCTCGAATATTTAAAGGGAGTTGAATAGGCTGGGATCAAGATAGATTTTACGCTATTAGCGAGATGAGATTGATCAATCAGAAGCCTGCATTTTTGCAAACATTTTTATGTTTGCAGTAAACACCGAAAATCCTGCAAGGATGGAGACTACTGATTGGTCAATCTAATTTTACTAACCGAGAAAAATTTATCTAGATCCCGGACATACTTTGGTTGGTTAAGACGATTTTGAATAAAATCAAATCAGTAAGCCAACATTTTTTAACTTTTCTGGTTAGTTTAATCGAAATCTTTCAAGTCTATTACTGAGAACTGAGTTACTGTACTTTGGACAAAAACTTGAATATGAGTACACGACTTGTGCATATGTCACCACTCTTACATATAAATGTATTCTGTTATGCGCATGATTCTAAGCGCAGCTGGTTAAATTTGAGTATCTGGGTATTAGAGAAAGCAATAGTGGCCAACCGTGGCTGAGTGGATAAGACACCACGCCGCTAATCGCTTGAGAGCGTAGGTGGGGGCGGGATCGAATCCCGCCGTGATCCCCACGTGATCTGATATATATGTATTCAATAAAACCAAACAAGCAATAGTGAAAGGTACAGTTGCCATGCAAACAACTACTTCTTTAATTCGTATAGAAAATTAATGAATAGTTGTAAATGACTTGAGTTTAAAATGTAGGCAAATGCTCTGAAAATATCAATGGCTCCCATCTAGTATTTTACAAAAAGTAATATAATATATTCACATGATGTATAAGTTGATGCAACTCTTAGCTAATGAAAATTCTGCAACAAGACTTATGTAGGTAGATCTTTTCAATGATTAATTCAGAATTCTAAGAACAAAACGAAGTTCTTAAGCGCTCTTTCTCACCCCTCCCCCCCCCTAAAAAAAACGATAGCAAGATATAAGTATTTGGATAACTTCAGTATTTCTGTGACCTTTTGTCAGAGTTTAGAAAAGGTGTCTGGGTATTAAAAAAACACAAAATAAATTTGACGAACGATAAGACTATCGATTTCAGGCAATTTTTAACTGGAAAAAATTTAATTCTAATGTTTATGCGGTTTTAATAATAAACAATTAAAGATAATCAATTTACGGGAATTTTTATACGAAATTATATTCTCACATTTATGCAAATAGGTATGGATAAACAGACTTGAGTAAAATTACATATTTATTCTTTCTTCTCTATAACACGATCTAAATGAAGATGAAGTTATATGTACAGTTTATATCTTTAAATTTTTATATTTTTTTTATCAAAAATGTTTCATCATCATGTCTAGAATTGCTAGATTTACTTCTTTAGACAGATCTTCGATTCTTTAGATGCCTGCGGGGCTTCATTCTCGGATTATCGTAGGTATTTGTAAAGGTAAATTTATTTTGCAAAACCGTCAGCAAAAAAAAAGTTAGAACAAACAAATAACTGACAGACTAACTGTAAATATATATTTTATTTTGACTCTATGTGTTTTTTACTAAATTTTCATCCTTCATAGAAAATTTTAAGGAGATATAAATTGAGAAAGCCTGATACTTTGAAAGAAGAAATTGACTTTCCTTACTTTTAAATTATTAGTTACTCTAAAAAATGAATGATAGGTAAACAAAATGTATACTATTGTGTTTGTTCCCTGCTTATAAAGGCTATACAAGGACTAATTTTGGCGAGTAGAATTATTTCAATTATATATAATCTGTTTAATAGAAAGAACTGATATCTACTAAAAAATAACTTTTCAAAAGTAAAAAAAAAAAAGCCAAGCAAAGAAAACAAAGAAAAGAAAAAAGGGGAAAGTTGCGAGTAGTGGGGAAAAGACAGTTCGAAAGAGGGGGTGGGAGGTGGGAGGTGGTGGAAATCGTACTGTAGTACGAGAGCGTTTGAGGAGAGTGTTAGGAGAGGAAATAAGATAGGATAGTGAGATAAGATAGGATAATCTGATAGTGAGATAAGAGTAAAGTATGGAAAGATCATGCTTTAGTAGGAGAGCATTAGTTTTAGGAAGAAAATTATAGAAAGTGTGAGAGGGGCTGTTTTTCAAAGTCGATTACCTACCCCCCCACCCCCCAAGAGTAAAGTATGGAAAGATCATGCTATAGTAGGAGAGCATTAGTTTTAGGAAGAAAATTATAGTAAGTGTGAGAGGGGCTGTTTTACAAAGTCGATTACCTACACCCCCCCCCCCCCCCCACCAATTGAGAAGATTTTAAAAGTTAAAAGAGAGTTGTTAGATGTGAGATACGTCATTTTTCAGAATGACTCAGAACGAGAGATGTCTGACTTACAAGCAAGCAACCTTTGTCACGCAAGTGATGAATTACAAATTGCCACCCCACCCACAAATATCATTTCGCAATTTAAAATATCAAATCCAGTAATCCTATTATATTTCGAGAAGAACTCACTGACTGTATCTTTTTGATTTTAAAATTTCATAATAGACAATTTCATATTCATATTAGAGAGTTTAAACGCAGCGGGGTTACTAGTGAAGAAATTTTAACGAAAAGTGGAGTTATTATGGATGTTAATAGCTGGTATGAATTCTGCAATAAAAGTTTTTCATTTAATTTGAAGTATAAAAGTTCCTCATTTGTTGCCAACAACATAATATTAGTGTTAAATTTTAATAATTCTATCATGCGAATTAAGAATTTAAAGAATTATTCTCATATTGACTTAAATGAGTATCAATTAGTGAAATTAAAAGAAAAAACACATGATTTGAATAAGGAACTTCTTCAGCATATATATGAAAAGCATATACCAAGCTTAATTAGACAGAAATGTATCATTAGTCATATATCTCTGGAAAATGAACTCATGTTACAGTCTAAACTTATAACATGTATTGAGAATAATGTATTGACTATACTAAACCGTATTTTAAAATGTGATGGATGTATTTTTAATCAGAAATCTCAAGGCCTTCATTCCTGCTATATATTAAATAATCGACAAAAATTTGAAGAACTAGGAGAGAAGTTATTAACACTTATAGATCTCGATTTTGTGATTTCCTCGTTTTTAAACAGGGTGGATTGTGTTAGTGAAAACTTTTTATCTAACATTCATGTAGAAACAATTCAAAACGAATTGTTTAAAATAATAAAATAAAATGTATTGCTATCCTTTCTAATATGTGTGTTTATTTTTCCAAAGTGTATGTTTACATTGTTATGCCTTTTAGAACTTTTAATAGAGTGTTAGAGTATAATTTGCATATGTATAACTTAAGAAATCAGCGATTCTTTAATAATTAAAAAATATAACAGAAGTTAAAAATATTAAAACTAATAATCTTAATACTTTTAAAAATAAGAAACTTAAAAAAAGTTTTCAAAATTAAAAAAAATTAAAACGTTTACAAAATTAAAAAAGTTTAAAAAAATTAAGTTATCAAAATTTAAAAAAATATTTAAATTTGCAAAAGCAAGTTTACCTGGCTGTACATGTATACGACTTTCATTATGTTATAGTTTAATAATATGTATCCTCTTTTTGTTATATAAAAGCATTAAATTAATATATATATATATATATACTTAATAAAAATATTTATAAGTAAAAAGAAAAAAATAACTTTATAAAATTCAAAAATTAAATCTTTGAAAAAAAAATAATAAAAAAAAATTTAAAAAAAAATTAAAAAAAAATTAAATAAAAAAAAATTACAAAATTAAAAATTAAAACTTTGAAAAAAAAAAAAGTTACCAAAATTTAAAAAAATAGTTAAGAAAATTTTTTAAAATATATATATATATATATATGTAAAAAAAAAAAAAAAAAAAAAAAAAAAAATTAAAATAAAATAAAAGGTTTACAATATCAAAAATAAAACTTTGAAAAAATTAAAAAAAATATTTAAGAAAATTTCATACATTAAGTTTGCAAAAGTGAGTTTACCTCCCTATACATGTAAATGACTTTCACTCGACTTTGAGTTTATACATCATCATATCAAAATGCATAAATTAAAATTTTGTCTAAACATATAAATTTATTTGAATATCCACACCTTTTTAAAATTATTTGCCTTTATATAACTATTGAAAATGATTAATAAATAGTATGTAAGTGAAACATCTTTTTTATTTTTGCTCTAAGAACATTTCAAATTTTATGAAAGAAATTGTATTCAATTAAGTAAATAGTTACTAAGTATTCAGCTAATATTATACTAAAAAGAAAAATATATAACATATTTCGAATTTTGTTTAAGTAATTGTATTCAATTAAATAATATTTACTTAAGTATTCATATAACATTCTACTAAAAATTGTATTCAATTAAGTAAACAATTACTAAGTATTCATATAATACTATACTGAAAAAGAAAAATACATAATATTTCAAATTTTGTCTAAGCAATTGTATTCAATTAGGTAAATAGTTACTAAGTATTCAACTAATACTATACTAAAAAAAAAAATAAATATCATATTTCAAACTTTGTTTAAGTTATTACAAAATATTTTAAAACATTTAATAATAATTACTGTATAATATCTACTAAGTATTCATATAATATCTTAATAAAAAGAAAAATAAATATCATATTTCAAATTTTGTATAAATAATTATAAGCAATTAAATAATAGTTACTAAGTATTCAACTAATATTGTCTAAGTATTCAACTAATATTGTACTAAAAAGAAAAAAAATGTATAATATTTCAAATTTTCTCGAAGTAATTGTGTTCAATTAAGTAAATAGTTACTAAGTATTCAACTAATATTCTACTAAAAAAGAAAAAAGGAAATATAATATTTCAAATTTTGTCTAAGAATTTGTATTCAATTAAGTAAATATTTACTAAGTATTCATATAAATATCATCAAATATTACCAATGATTACACTTTAATACTATGAAAATCAATCTTTGTTCACAATGGTGAGAGAATTTTTAATAGGATTTTTGTTTGCAAATACGTGATATCCTGGCACTTAAGATTTCACAAAATAAGACTGAAGAAAATATTCAACCTACGTATTCAAGAACTAAATTGAAAATTGCTGACGTCGTGTTAACAACTCATATCAGTTAGACCTCGTGACTTGATAACATAGTCTTATTGTACATTGAACATTCCAGAAGGGATGATGGAAGCACGTGATATCTTATCGATTACGTCATGATCTGCAATCTGATAAACTGAGTATTTCTTTTCTGACTCTAAGTACGGTAAGTCCCACTATTTTTCGATATGTACATATCGAATAATAATATGTTGTATGATTATATAATTTGTTGCTTTTTATATGAATGTTGAAGTATAGTTGTTTTTTAAAGTTTTTGCAATGTTGGTATAGCGTATTATAATATATAAAACTTGGTTAATACTCATACTTGAATTCTATGAATGATGTAATATAAAACTTCGCTTTTATAGGAAATTTAAGTTACTTCTAAATATATTATTATCTAGTTAAACAATGAATGATCATACTTTAGCAGTATAAAAATCAATCTTTGTTCACTAGAGTAAGAAAGTTATTTAATAGGATTTTGTTTATTCAGAAGGTATGAAGGGGGAGGCACGTAATGTCGATTACGTCACTATGTGCAATCCGACAAGTTAAACGTTTCTTTTCTCAGTTCAGACATGGTAAATTTATTATTTTCTGGCATGCATATATAAAATTTTTACTATCTTATAGTATTTTTGAATACTTTATTAAGTTAATTTTTTAAAATATTTTTAATTTTTTAAACTGAGGAACTTATTAATTTATCGCTTTTAACATTTAGAAGTGTATAATTATAGGATATAATGAGGGTAGGATGATAACATAAAGATTTATAATTATTTAACTAAAGCATAGTGATAGTTGCAATACATATATACTAAACGAAAACACAGTAAAAGTTTTAAAGTCTTATATACAGATAGATACGCAAACTCACTTTTGATAAATTGCAATTTTTTCTGCTAACTCTTAATACTTGAATTGACTTGAATTTGAATTAATATCATTGATTGATTACTTGTATTTGAAATCTTGATTGGTTGGTTGATTGATTGATATGAATGAATACTTTTATTTTAAATCTAATTGAACTTTTTAAAAACATTTTTGAAATTTTTTTTTAATTTTTTTAAAACTAAATTTTTATTTTTTTAATTTTGGAAAACTTCTTTATTTATTTTTTAATTTTAATTATTATAACTTTTTTTTCTTTTTACTTAAAAATATTTTTATTAAGTATATATATGTATGTGTGTGTGTGTGTATATATATATATATTAATCTATTGCTTCTATACGATAAAAAAGAAGATATATATATTAAACTATAACATGTTGAAAGTCATGTACATGTACAGGCAGGTAAACTCGCTTTTGCAAACTTAATTTATGAAGTTTTTAAATATTATTTTAATTTTGATAACTTAATTTTTGAAACTTTTTCAAAGTTTTAATTTTTTTAATTTTGTAAACTATAATTTTTTCAAAGTTTTAATTTTAAATTTTATAAAGTTTTTTTTTTTCAAAATTTTAATTTTTTAAATTTTATAAAGTTTTAATTTTAAATTTCATAAAGTTTTTTTTTCAAAGTTTTAATTTTTTAAATTTTATTAAGCTTTTTTTTTCAAAGTTTTAATTTTTAAATTTTATAAAAGTTTTTTTTCTTTCAAAGATTTAATTTTTAAATTTTATAAAGTTTTTTTTTTTTCAAAGTTTTAATTTTTAAATTTTATAAAAGTTTTCTTTCTTCTAAAGTTTTTTTTTTTCAAACTTTTAATTTTTAAATTTTATAAAGTTTTTTTTAAACTTTTTAATTTTAAAAAGTATAAATTATAATATTAAGATTATTAGTTTAATGTTTTAAATTTATGTTATATTTTTTATTTATTAAAGTTTTGTTGTTTTCTTAAGTTATACATATGCAAATTATACTCTAACACTCTATTAAAAGTTCTAAAAGGTATAGCAAAATAAGCATACATATTAGTAATGATATGATTGATTGATTGATTGATATAACTGATTGATTAATTGATTGATATGATATATATTATGTTAATGGTTTTATTCTTTTTCGAAGAATAGTATTAACTTTTAATTTTTGAAAAGTATGAATAATAGTATTAAGATTTTTAGTGGGATATTTTTAATTATTATAGGATTGTTTTTCTTTAGTTATACATGTACAAATTATAACATTCCATTAAAAGTTGCAATAGGGGTACCATACTCGAACACTTTGAAAAATAAACACACAGGTTAAAGAGGATAGGAATACATTTTGTTTTAAACAATTCATTTTGAATGGTGGTTTTATCCTTTTTGAAGAATTGTATGGTAACAGTTTTTATATACAGGGTGAATGATATATTATTTAATTGAATAGCATTAATTAGACAAAATTTGAAATATTATGTATTTTTCTTTTCAGTATAGTATTATATGAATACTTAGTAATTGTCTACTTAATTGAATACAATTCTTAGTAGAATGTTATATGAATACTTAGTAAATATTATTTAATTGGAAACAATTACTTAAACAAAGTTTGAAATATGTTATATTTTTTTCTTTTAAGTATATTATTATATGGATACTTAGTAATTGTTTACTTAATTGAATAAAATTTTTAGTAAAATGTTATATGAATAGTTAGTAAATATTATTTAATTGAACACTATTACTTAGACAAAATTTGAAATATAATATATATTTTTTCTTTTAGTATAATATTATGTGAATACTCAGTAAATATTATTTAATTGTGCACCATTACTTAGAGGAAATTTGAAATATTATATATTTTTCTTTTTTTAGTATAGTATTATATGAATACTTAGTAAATATTTACTTAATACAATTTTTAGTAAAATGTTATATGAATACTTACTAAATATGATTTAATTGGATACAATTACTTAGATAAAATTTGAAATATTATACATTTTTTTTCTTTTTAGTATAATATTATATGAATACTTAATGAATATTTACTTAATTGAATACAATTTCTTAGACAAAATTTGAAATAATAGCCATCCTTGGCGACCAGTTTGGTCTCCCTTAAAATTTATGTTTGGGAAAACATTTTGTATCATGTTACTTTTATTCATAATTTAACCTGTTTGGACTCTCCTAAATATAATTAATATAATCCCTTCAGCAAATATTAGTTTTTGTTGCATTAAGATATCTCAATTTGCTGATTTTCTGTAAGCAAGTAATCCCTATTGGTTCGTAATGAATGTCTACAGGAATTTGGCGGAATATTAGAGATATCGCCAAGTTGGCGTAGCTTTTGGCGATTAATTTTGCTTGCACCCTCTTGATAGTATGGATATGTATAAAATGTTTTTTAATAACCAATGAGTATTTTCTTTTTAGTAAAATATTATATGAATACATAGCAACTAATTTTTTAATTGAATTCAATTTCTTAAACAAAATTTGAAATATGAAAATATTATTTAATTGAACACAATTACTTAGATAAAATTTGAAATATTATATATATATATATTTTTAGTATAATATTATATGAATACTTAGTAAATATTTACTTAATTGAATACAAATTCTTAGACAAAATTTGAAATATTATATTTCCTTTTTTCTTTTTTAGTAGAATATTAGTTGAATACTTAGTAACTATTTACTTAATTGAACACAATTACTTCGAGAAAGTTTGAAATATTATACATTTTTTTCTTTTTAGTACAATATTAGTTGAATACTTAGAGAATATTAGTTGAATACTTAGTAACTATTATTTAATTGCTTATAATTATTTATACAAAATTTGAAATATGATATTTATTTTTCTTTTTAGTAAGATAGTATATGAATACTTAGTAGATATTATACAGTAATTATTATTAAATGTTTTAAAATATTTTGTAATAACTTAAACAAAGTTTGAAATATGATATTTATTTTTTCCTTTTAGTATAGTATTAGTTGAATACTTAGTAACTATTTACCTAATTGAATACAATTGCTTAGACAAAATTTGAAATATTATGTATTTTTCTTTTTCAGTATAGTATTATATGAATACTTAGTAATTGTTTACTTAATTGAATACAATTTTTAGTAGAATGTTATATGAATACTTAAGTAAATATTATTTAATTGAATACAATTACTTAAACAAAATTCGAAATATGTTATATATTTTTCTTTTTAGTATAATATTAGCTGAATACTTAGTAACTATTTACTTAATTGAATACAATTTCTTTCATAATATTTGAAATGTTGTTAGAGCAAAAATAAAAAAGATGTTTCACTTACATACTATTTATTAATCATTTTCAATAGTTATATAAAGGCAAATAATTTTAAAAAGGTGTGGATATTCAAATAAATTTATATGTTTAGACAAAATTTTCATTTATGCATTTTGATATGATGATGTATAAACTCAAAGTCGAGTGAAAGTCATTTACATGTATAGGGAGATAAACTCACTTTTGCAAACTTAATGTATGAAGTTTTCTTAAATATTTTTTTAAATTTTTTCAAAGTTTTATTTTTTGATTTTGTAAACTTTTTATTTTATTTTATTTATTTATTTATTTTTTTTACATATATATATATATATTTAAAAACATTTTTCTTAAATATTTTTTTTAATTTTGGTAACTTTTTTTTTCAAAGTTTTAATTTTTAATTTTGTAATTTTTTTTTATTTAATTTTTTTTAAATTTTTTTTAAATTTTTTTTTATTATTTTTTTTCAAAGTTTTAATTTTTGAATTTTATAAAGTTATTTTTTTCTTTTTACTTATAAATATTTTTATTAAGTATATATATATATATATATATTAATTTAATGCTTTTATATAATAAAAAGAGGATACATATTATTAAACTATAACATAATGAAAGTCATATACATGTACAGCCAGGTAAACTTGCTTTTGCAAACTTAAATATTTTTTTAATTTTGATAACTTAGTTTTTTTTAACTTTTTTAAAGTTTTAATTTTTTTTTAATTTTGTAAACAATTTAATTTTTTTAATTTTGAAAACTTTTTTTAAGTTTCTTATTTTTAAAAGTATTAAGATTATTAGTTTTAATATTTTTAACTTCTGTTATATTTTTTAATTATTAAAGAATTGCTGATTTCTTAAGTTATACATATGCAAATTATACTCTAACACTCTATTAAAAGTTCTAAAAGGCATAACAAAGTAAACATACACTTTGGAAAAATAAACACACATATTAGAAAGGATAGCAATATATTTTATTTTATTATTTTAAACAATTCGTTTTGAATTGTTTCTACATGAATGTTAGATAAAAAGTTTTCACTAACACAATCCACCCCGTTTAAAAACGAGAAAATCACAAAATCGAGATCTATAAGTGTTAATAACATCTCTCCTAGTTCTTCAAATTTTTGTCGATTATTTAATATATAGCAGGAATGAAGGCCTTGAGATTTCTGATTAAAAATACATCCATCACATTTAAAAATACGGTTTAGTATAGTCAATACATTATTCTCAATGCATGTTATAAGTTTAGACTTTAACATGAGTTCATTTTCCAGAGGTATATGACTAATGATACATTTCTGTCTAATTAAGCTTGGTATATGCTTTTCACATCTATGCTGAAGAAGTTCCTTATTCAAATCATGTGCTTTTTCTTTTAATTTCACTAATTGATACTCATTTAAGTCAATATGAGAATATTTCTTTAAATTCTTAATTCGCATGATAGAATTATTAAAATTTAACACTAATATTATGTTGTTGGCAACAAATGAGGAACTTTTATACTTCAAATTAAATGAAAAACTTTTATTGCAGAATTCATACCAGCTATTAACATCCATAATAACTCCACTTTTCGTTAAAATTTCTTCACTAGTATGCCCGCTGCGTTTAAAGTCTCTAATATGAATATGAAATTGTCTGTTATGAAATTTTAAAATTAAAAAGATACAGTCAATGAGTTCTTCTCGAAATATAATAGGATTACTGGATTTGATATTTTTAAATTGTGAAATTATATTTGTGGGTGGTGTGGCATTTTGTAATTCATCACTTGCTTGACAAAGGTTGCTTGCTTGTAAGTCAGACATCTCTCGCGAAGTCATTCTGAAAAATGACGTATCTCACATCTAACAACTCTGTTTTAACTTTTAAAATCTTCACAAGGGGGGGGGCGGGGGGTAGGTAATCGAATTTATAAAACAGCCCCTCTCACACTTTCTATAATTTTCTTCCTAAAACTAATGCTCTCCTACTATAGCATGATCTCTCCATACTTTACTCTTATCTCACTATCAGATTATCATATCAGAATATCCTATCTTATCTCACTATCCTATCTTATCTCCTCTCCTAACACTCTCCTCAAACCTTCTCGTACCATAGTACGATTTCCACCACCTCCCACCTCCCACCCCCTCTTTCGAACTGTCTTTTCCCCACTACTGTTGCGGCTAAAAAATAGTGTGATATCAAATTTCCAAGCTCATATTATGGTACTTATTTAACATTTTTTATTAAAAATTTATCATACGTAAGTCGAGTACCTAAGTATGCGTTGATAGAAAGCCTTTTCTCCTTTACTAAATACATCATAACGTGTTTCTGAAAATTAAATTTTTTAAAATTATGCACGATGGGCTTGGCGGCCATCTTTCCATATTTTACACAAATTTCAAGCAGACAAGCTCGTAATATGTTTGCATTATTAAGAATTTTGAACTTCTTGTTTTTGCTACAGACAGATAATTTAAGAAAGTCTTTTATTTTGAAAAAAAAAAAAATTGATTTTTACTGCTTTAACTAATTAACTAACCCCCTCCGAAAAAAAAGAATCATAAGATGAAACCTGAAGTTACTTCAACTTTATTTTAAGACACAAATTTCTAGGCACTCATTTCCATAAATTAAAAGCATAAAGTGTTTTCTTTAGCAACAATTTCGAAATTCCGATCTTAACAATGTACTTGTGTGCTTAGAAATTTGTGTAAAATATGGAAAGATGCCCGCCAAGCCCATCATGCATAATTTAAAAAAATTTAATTTTCAGAAACACGTTCTGATGTATTTAGTAAAGGAGAAAAGGGTTTCTATCAACGCATACTTAGGTACTCGACTTACGTATGATAAATTTTTAATAAAAAATGTTAAATAAGTACCATAGTATAAGCTTGGAAATTTGATATCACACTATTTTTTAGCCACAAGTTTCCCCTTTTTTCTTTTCTTTCTTTCTTTCTTTTTTTTTTTTTTTTTTTTTTTTTTTTTTGTTTGGCTTTTTTTTTTACTTTTGAAAAGTTGTTTTTTAGTAGATAAATATTATACAGACATACATATAATAAATACAATAAACCCAACTGGAGTGAAAAATTAGCCAGAGCCAGGAATCGAACCCTGGACCGCAGGATTCGATTCCTGGCTCTGGCTAATTTTTCACTCCAGTTGGGTTTATTGTATTTATTATATGTATGCCTGTATAATATTTATATATACCTTAACTGCTGAATGCAGGCGTTATTTATGTGTGTATGTGTGTTTTAATATATATTGCAGTATGTGTGTTTTATTATTATTTTCTAATGTCTTTGAACAATACAGAAACATAATATGCAGAAACAATTTTATAATTAAAGAAACTATAAGTTTCAAAATGTGTCCCATACCTATCCACTAACAGGGAGGTATGGGACAGCTATAAAACAAAGTGTGATAAGGCTCAAATAGTCTCGTGTCGTCTACATATACAGTCTAAAAAAGATTGTAGGTTAATAATGTCTGTCCCACTGTATCAAGTTCCAGTATCTTCATCACTGGAAGGAAAATTTAGGATTTTCAGTCACAGATGATATAAAAAATCATCAGTTCAATTTATTTACATTTTGAAGTTAATGAATATATTATCAATGTTATAATTAATATATGACCCTCTTTAAAATTTTTACATATTAGCCATATGAGCAATTTACATTCATCTTATTAAAAAGAAGGAATTAGACTTGTCCCATTCCTCCTTTTGGTGGCATGTCTCATTCCTCTCCACTACCTTCTTTTATGTTAAATTTCCTATATAATCAGCAATGCTGATTTTAGGTTTAGTTTAAATTATGGATAATATACAGTATAATGTTCCATAAATAGGAATACATCTGCGCATAAACAAGTCCTTAATATACAGAAAGCATAAAAAGTATATGAAGAAAATTTAATTTTGTACTTGCCTCTTTATGCAATTGCAAGCATATGAATATCAGCAACTTTTTACAACTGAAGACTGGTCTACCATCGCTTCATCTAATGTTTGAGTGGTGAAATCTTTAGAAATATATATAAAGAGAAAAACCTACTGTCCCATTCCTCCGACTGTCCTTTTCCACCCCATTCACCCATGTTGATTTATCATAATGTAACGGAATTCTTTAAAGTGTCTCTGATAAACGAACTAAAAGTATTACATATACCATATTGTATAGTAAGAATCTTGTAGTGAACTTCAGTTATGTATGTAAATTACTCTATATAGTAAAGCGAGGAGAGTTCGCGCGGTAGGAGAGATTGCGCACAAAGAGATTCCACGGGAAGGAGTTGAGTGCGCGCCCAGCGATTCCAGGTAGTTGTACAGAAGCATTACCGCAGTGTCTACATGAATGTGCATATTGATTGTTCCAAGCGTCTTGGATAAAGCAGTGCTATTTTGTTTTATTTTTCCAAAGTAAGTGCTTGAATTTTCATAACTGTTCGTCAGAATTTTTATAGAACGTCAGTAATACAAAATCAATGCAAAAAACCCTTGACGGGTTAAAAGTTTCTGACGCAGCACTTTATATTATGCTCTAAGAATTTTAAATATGGAACTTAAAAATACTGATATCAAATTTTGAGTGACGTTATGCTATTTCTTAAAAAATATATTTGTATTTATTTCATCATTTTATTTTTGTTTTATTTATAATCGCATGTGCAAAAGTTATGTTCAACATGAAAAGCTGCATAAAATTTTATTCGCTGTTGCTTTATCATTTACATCTCTCATAAATTCAAAATATGAGTTTTAAAAGATATGATATAAAATTTAAGTGACGCCTTGATGTGACTTTAAATGGTTTGTTTTAAAATTCAATTTAAATTATTTTTGACTTGGTTAAAATATTTTTTTACATCTACACAATACTTTTAATTTTCCAATTCACTGTTAAATATATCACTTTCATTGAATCTATACTATGCATTGAAATGTATTTATTTCAATAAATTGATTTATCTTTTGTGTCACGCTATTCAAAATTGTGAGTAAGATTTATGTAAATGGTTTATTTGCGTCAAACTATCCTTTTTCATACATTTCATGTAGTTTGGACACAATGACGCAAAGAAAAACCATTTAAATAAATCTTACTCACAATCTCCTACCCTGTAAGGAGAGACTGCGTAAAATAGTTTTCTTGGTTTTATTACTGCTGTTCTATTAAATTACAGTATAACAACAAAATAACAATGGAAATGCATAAAAAACAAATGAAGTCAAAATTATTCATACATAGTTTAGCAAAATATTAATATTTAGATTTTTTATTATTATTCTTTTGAAATGTGCGTTGACTCTCCTCGCTTTACCTTATTCAAAATTAAAATAATTAAAATACAATGCAAACGATTTTTCTCCATAGACCTTGATGTAACGGAAATCTTTTGAGTGTCCCTGAAAATGAACTATGAGTGCTACGCACTACTTTTTTACGATCGAACATGCCATGATAATCCTCTGTAATCAATTACATGAGAATCCGAGTATATTTACGCGAGCTAGAGCATAGCCAAACGGCTAGACAAACCAAATTTATTAACACTTTTCAACTATGTTATACATTGGATATGTTAAATGTTGGAAAATGTTAAAAGCAAAGGTTTCACGTCATAGTTCAAGTTATATGAATAGCCCGCTGTGATATACAAGCAAACTTAATATAAAAACAGATATTTTTACCTCTGAATAGTGGAAAATTTGCGTGGTCCCAAAATGTCCGCTATTGAGAGGTTTTACCGTACATTTAAAAAAAGCCATAAAAACACACTTCAAGGAACGGTCTTTTATACTGTATCTGGGAATAAAAATTTTAAATTATTGACTTATATGGTGAAACTTATACAGGGTGTAATAGGAGTGATAGTCTAAACTTTGCAGGTGATAAGGAACTCAGGACAAACAATTTTACAATAGGAGGCCATGATCGCAATCTACTTATTCAATCAAAAATACTTGCTATGTAAGATTTTCAGTCTTAACTTTAACAATAACACAGGGGGAGAACATTTTCCATCAGCATTACATCTCTTTGGTGATTTTGATACATACATAAGTTTATAATTATGGAATATAAAGCAGGAATGGCTGTGGTTCTTGCAAAATTTTGAAAGTTTACTGAGCAAATATGAGCGTTAAAACTCTTCATCAGTCAAGCTGGAAATCCCCTCTCTAATGCTAAACCCATAAGCTTGGAATGCATCCGTATTTTTAAAATTTCTCCACGGAAAATATAATTTTTTTAACCATTTGGAAAAATGGTTATTGTTCACGTCAGGGTAGGAAATCTAAAGCATATCTGAAGGTTTTTATTGGTTTAATCTGCATTTTATTCTTTTCCTGATGGGTCTATACAGTAATCTGTATTTCCCATTACTTTCAACAAAGATGGACAACAGAGTGTTGCCACTATGACAAAAAAGTAATAAAAACTACAAAAAAAAATTAATAACTCAGAAACAAATTGAGATACATCTTTCAAACAAATTGCATTTAAAAGTACATTTTTTTTTCTCTATCCGACGGTGTAAAAAGTAATATTGTCGAATGTTTAGAAGTTTAAGAATGAAATTTCATTTAAAATTGGTAGTCAGACTTCTCAGAAATCTAACGATGGAAAAGCCTTTTCCCGAACAGCCAATGAAATGCTTGGATAATACGTAAGTTTCAGGTGGATAATAACTAATGAAAATGAAAGAAAATGAATAACAATTTCTGCCAAAGAGTGAATTATAATTTGTAAGATTTTCACGTGCAAAAGAAAAATGGAATAAGCCAATTAAAAATAAAAAAAGATAAATCCCAACAAAAAGTTTTCGGTAAAAAAAAAAAAAAAAAAAGCGCCAAGTTCTCCTTAATGTTTTGGCCAGAAAAAGTAGTGATATCTGAAGTTCGCACAAGTTAAAAGCCTAACATCTCAAATCTTTCATTGAAAATGTCTTCCTGCGACTTAGACGTTAATGCCTTCTACAGCATTTCAAAATTAATGATTGGAAATTACGCATTTATGAATTACTTAAATATTAAAAGTAATATTAGAATGCAAAGAGGCAAATTCACATAAAGACATTATAAGTAAAAGATTTTTGATAACTACCATTCAGTTTCAACAAACATTAGTTTTGATTACAGATCATTTAGTCCGCTTGTGGTTTAATTGCCATTTTGTACGGTGTAAAGCTAAAGTCATTAACGTAAAACGCAAGAAATAAAACAAAATTTACTTACTTCAAATCTCACAATATGTTACATTATATTTTATTGTATAATATTGAAATCTTGTGTAATGACGAAAGAGATTTTTTTCGTTTGAACATTTATTATAGTTTGTTTGCATACATTAAGAGGTATTCGATTTATAGACTGTTAAAAGCTGATACTAATTATGCTTTAGCAATTAGGGATATTATCTCCTGAATACAAGAATTTTGTTATTTCTAACAATAGACTGAAGTTGTTTGAATGCTTTTTTCAAATGTGTATTCTATTTCTGTACTCTGTGCCACAAAATGCCTAAAATAATCAAAAAATGTAGTTGGCATGTAACTCATTTGTACATATTTTAAAATTTGAAAAACTCTCTCGAAGGCATTAACGGCCAAGTCGCAGGAAGCCATTTTCAATGAAAGATTTGGGATGTTTGGCTTTTAACTTGTGCGAACTTCAGATATCACTACTTTTTCTGGCCGAAACATTAAGGAGAACTTGGCGCTTTTTTTTTTAACCGAAAAATTTTGTTGGGATATCACTACTTTTTGTTGTTTTTTCAAGTTTGTTATTCTAAACTGTATTAAAATGAAGAAAAAACTTAAATTTCGGTACTTTTATGTTAGCCAGGAGCAAATCTCCTCATTAGCCTTTTGTTTTTTCGCCAATAGCAATTTTCATTTTTCACATGTGTAAATTAGAAACAATGCTTTGATTTTCAAATAAAATATTTTGGTTTATGTTATTATTTCTTATTTATTTATTTATTTTATTTTTACGTTAAATATTCTATTAAATAAAATGAGGGAAATGCATCTATTTTAAATTAGATGGCTGAAAAGTACATATCTTTAAATGGAATTAATGCAATATGAACAATGGAGTTGGGAACAGTATTTGGCGATTTGCCACTTGCGCCCGGCTAACATAAAAATACCTAAATTTATTTTATTGAGCTTTACAAATTTATACTTTATTTCTTTTTATATTAAAGTACTAGCCGCCTCTATCAAGCAGTATTTACCGTATTAATTCCATGTTAAACGTTGCATCATGTTACTGTTATTCATAATTTAATTTACTTGCCCATTCTTTCGCCAAGTCTTTACGATCATGGAAGCACATCATATATTTTGTGTTGTTACGTATTTCACCTTTCGTGACAAATATCTCTTAACTCACTTATGCATGTTTCCTTAGCAGTTACGATTCGTTCTCTAATGCGGAAATTTTTAAACCTATTAAGTAATCTTTTGTAATTGGGCTCACTGCCAATTGTTGTATTTTAACTAATACGACTGGGTACAAGTGAAATGGTTTTTATGAAATCCTTTGACAATATCTGCATTTGCATTAAACCATATTGATGCTAATATATTTTTGTTTCACGTTATCCTTTTCAATAGACTCGATTACGGAAGAATAGAAGGTCTACCGGTTCACTGCCATGATCCATTTGAAAATCTGTCATTCTTCTCATCTGATCGTGTTGAAGAATTAGTCAATGTGCCATAGTTTTAAGATTTTAGCTAATTTTATTCGAAACCTGAAAACTAAGATGCGAGGAACCGGATTATAGAATATTCATTCTAAAGTATATATCGATTAACAGGTTACATATTATAGAATTATAATAATCATAAGGAGAACTGGTAGTTTCAATGCTTTAATAGTTTTCGTAAATTCTCTTTATATAATACAGAAGTTTTAGCGGTGTAAAGATTAACAACATAGTCACAGTAAGTATAATAACAGTACAATATAATAACAATAGTAGAGGTTTTGGGCAGTGACGAAACTATTAGCACTTTGGAAATATTAGTACGTTATATCATTTAACTATTCAGATGATATGCGAAAAAATAAAAATAGATCGCTCGCATTAATAATTAACTCATTGAAAAATAGCCACTAGCGTCAAAGATTCGCCAAGCTTGGCGACATTTAGCAAAGTTTCGCCAAATTTGGTACTATATCATGTCAGTTCTCAAATTTTGCGACAAAAAATGTTTTGTTTATTCTGACGTCATAATGATGCATATGTATTATACACATACCTATAATATGTATGATGCCAATGTATTACGTATTATATGGATATGTATAACATGTATGATGCGTATGCATAAGTTCATTAACATCACTAAAACGCACTTAAAGGAATAGTGTTCCATAAATAGTAAGGATAATTGCCAGATTGACCAGAGTGCTATTGAGATTCGAAATCCGACATTTTTAATAGACCGGGAGGCGTCTGCACACACCATCACCTCATCGAGTTTACAGCTGAAATTTTAGGATTAGTTAGAACTAGATTAGCATATTTAAATGCAACTGGTCTGTTAAGTCATATCTTGGTAGAAACCACCTGGAGACCTAATTTTAGGGGTTAACTGATAGTTTTACTATTGTATTTTCCTGCATCCAAAAGTTTGGAAACATGGAGGAATGGGTGCAGGAAAACACAATGGAAAATTCACCAATTAACCCGTAAAATCGGGTCTGTAGGTGGTTTCCACAAAGATATGACTTGGCAGGCCAGGTACATTTCAATACGCTAATCGATATTTAACTAATCCTAAAATTTCAGCCGTCAACTCGATGAGGTGATGATCTGTGCAGACGCCTCCCGGTCTTTAATAAAATTTGTTTTAAGGAAGTAAATGATAGAAAGATGGACAGATAAACTGAAAGATTTGCCTTAATAAGATTTTTGTAAAAACATATAAAAGTTCATTCAGCTTGAAATCATGTAACACCTTTATAACTCAGGCTAATTTTCTGTAATCGGGTTTTGGCGACCAACATATCTTATCTATAACTATAATCTTTCTTTTACAGATTTAAAATTAACAATAAATTAACAGTAAGTAGGCTAATAATACAATATAATAACATTAGCAGCGGACTTCGGACGCCGCATCTGTTGCACATCGTTAAATTCAGTTTATTAGTTACACATTTCATTTAATTAAAAGGGGATTTTTTAACTTTCATATGGACTTAGGATATTTTTCCACTATAGAGACCTTGGCTTTTTTTAAAAATCTTCGGGCAATTCGGACTTCAGAAACTAAGATATGTTGCCAAATGATATAAACAACTATGAAAACAAACCTGATGAACTTTTATGTTATTTATATATGTATTTATATACATACTAGGGGGCTCTGCCCCCTGCAAGCTACGCTCGCCAACCCCCGTTCAGACACCGCAGAATCTAAAAACACGCTAATCTGATCGGTTTAAAAAATATTATAGAAGATTGAATTATACTGAAAAAAGCTGTGCAGATCTCCCTGTAAACGGGTTTCCATTCAACGTCCTTTGATTTCAAAAATTTCAGGCCGGATCAGTTGCTGTTAAGACATCCAATGGTTGTTTTCGTGTTTGATTAAAGAGGATCAGTTAAACGTTTGAAAAGAAGCTAAAAATAAAAGGAATTAAGTGTACAGAGTCTTTGTCTCCCGGTATTTTAAAACAATTTCTATAACAATAGCCTAAGTCATGTGACTATCATCAAGAGTTCCGGGCGAAGCACTTCGCTTTTTATATTCCTGGTGCCATTTTGGTACTTTAATATTAGCCAGGTACAGGTGATAAGTCGCCAAATATTATTCTATCGCCGTCATTTCATCTATATTATAATAGCCCAAGTCATGTAACTGCCATAAATAAATACGCTCCGATCCCTTCGCTTTTCATATGAAAGTTTGGCCGAGATATCATATACGACCCAATATTGGCGCGGTTTTTTTCCGACGCTAATTTGGGGAAAATATCAACAGCATAAACAACAATATCCGGCTTATCAAATCAAGCAAAATAACGATACTATGGAGCCAGTTCAGTACCCGTTGCGTATATGACATTGGCGTCAGAAAAAAATAGCGCCAATATGGGACCGTATGTGGCATCTGTGCCGAAAGTTTTCCATTTCGATTAAAAAAAATCTATTTTTTTTTCGAGTAATACTACATAAAAGCATTGTAGCAAAGAATTCTTGGTACTGTTACGCTAGCCGGGTGCAAATCTCGCCAATAACTATTTTTCAACTCACCAGTTAGCATTTTTTTTTTTTTCGAGTGGTAAATTAAAACATTGCTTTCAAGTTGAAATTAAATGTCATCGTTTATTACATCATTTAATATTTGGCCAGATACCATATACGCACCCGGTTTGGCGTGATTTTTTTTTTACGTAAATTTGGCGAAATCCTCGTTTTTGAATACCAGTTACATATGTATTTTTGGTACTACTTAGCTATTCCTTTCGACCAAAAATCTATCACCAAACTATAAGATTAAATGCCAATAATGGTTGATAAATGACACATTCACTTGACTTTAAGCAAGTTACACGTCTTTACGTCATCAAGGGATTTTTATTTCGACGTTTTAATTGTATATTTATTAATGTTATACTATTTTCTTTGTTCTTTCGTTATTTAAAATAAAAATTATGTCAATTTGTATAATTTGGCGAGTGGTTTGGCGATTTATATAATTTGGCGAAATGGGTCGATGGGATAACTAAGTAGTACGGTATTTTTTTATTATTTTCTATTATTTTTTATTTTTAAAGGAAAATAACCAAAAAAAAATAATTAACTATAGAACAAAACAATTTATGTAATTTAAAAAATGAAAACAAAGTAAATAAACACTTATTATTAAATAAACAACAATAGCCGGGTTACCATGTCAACCAAAATAATGCCATTTTGCCGCCAATTAGGTACCCCGGTGCGTATATGACATCTGTGCGTAATATTTTTCTTTTCATTTCGTTTAAAAAATAATAAAGAAGTGAAAGCCATTTATTTTAAATGTTTCTGTTTGTATTAAATAAAATGATAATGAAATACAAATTTAATTATACATAAAAGTAACATGATACATTTCTTAGCATACATTTAAGGGAGGCCAAACTTCTCACCAAATTAGTTTAAAATAGTAACCTTTTCTAAAATCTGAAAAAAAATAATATCTGTTTGATTAAAATTTGAGTTGCCATCATTAGAAAAATGTATATAAAATTAGAAAAAAATTAGTATTTCGAAAACTAATTCGAATTTAAAAATTCTAATACCAGTTTTGAAATCTGCGGATCAATATTGATTTTTGGTGTTAATTTCATCGCAAAGTATTCCATATTTTAGGAGAAATTGCCGTGAAACATAATCAGTTGTTTAATCAGTCGATTCAAAGAGTCGTTACATTTCATCCGTTTCATATATTCGTTTCATAAATTCGTTTCATTAGGATTTTATAGATATAGGGTAGATATTTCACACCAAATACGAGTCGCAGGCGATTTTTGTCGCTTGGAATTTTTACGTGTAATAACACTATTAATGTTTAATTCATGGCGTACGTAATGTATGATCAACTCCGTGCGATTTTTTATGTCTTAAATTTTAGTCTTTGAAAATTTCATTTTCCAAATGGTCGTTGTAATTTGTTAAATTGCTTTTTTTATTTTCTTTTGTTTTCTGTATGTTCTTCTTGAAGAATGTTTCATTTTCTTTTTTTATTGGATAAAATATTTTAAAAATACGTTGTTAGTTTTATTTAAAGTGTTGTTTGTTTTATTGAACAACATCAGACTTGTGTGCTTGGTACCAAGGCCTGCTTATAAGTCATCGTCGATATACAGGGACGATATAATAGCACAAGGAAATTTACAACGCCAGAGAATTACATCCGGGCGCTCCACAAAGAGTTAGCAACGGAGCCGGCGGAATTCAGACCCGCCCTCACCTACGCTCTCAAGTGATTAGTGGCGTGGTGGCTTATCCACTCAGCCACGGTGGGCCCATTTAGAGTGTTAAATTCTTACTTACAACTCGCATGCTTCACTTACATTTTAACACTTAAAATATAAAATTAAATATATCTTTTAGAAATATTTTGGCAAATAAAAAAGAAAGAAACTTTCTTCAAGAAGAGCATACAGAAAACAGAAGGTAAAAGCTTTTCTTTTCGGATGCGAAATTTGAAAAATACAGATGCGTTCCAAGCCCATGGGTTTAGCACTAAAAAGGGAAATTTGCGTCCTGACTGAGAACAAGCTTTAAGGTGCATTTTTTACACAGTCATCAGGACAAATTTTCTGGAAACTTGGCTGATTATAGTGAAGCGTGTAAACGGTTCCACCAAGTTATAAGAATAATGAAGCAAAGGTACAGTCGTGGAAAAAAAAAAAAGTAAACACCCCCTACTAACTCCTCAACAAATTATCGTAGACGAAAGTTACTGGTACTGGACGATGGGAAATAAAGTCTACTTTTAAATAGTGTGTATAAAATTTGCTTAGGGGGCCATCTACATATTAAAACGAATCCAAACTTCATTTTTTTCAATGGCAGTACCCAAATTTAACGAAATATTTCAAATCTTCGGTTCAAAATATGCCTAGAAACCAAATTTCAAGTCATTTGAATGATATGTTTTTGAATTATAGACATTCAAAATTTAGTACTTCTAATGTTAAATTACATTTTCATATTTTTATTTATATCTCCTGATATTATGCTCCTAATGAGCTATTTTTTTTGTGTAGCGATAATACTAATATACCCAAACTTAAATACGTTGAATTTGCAATTTTTATAATTTTATGATATGAATTATGAATTATGAAATTAATATTCTAAAAAATTATGAATTGCAGCATACAATTTTTTTGATGAGTTTAGATTTATTAAGTCCTGCTTTATGGAAATCCAAAGTTTGACATTTTTCTTCCAAGTAGTTTTCAAATTATGCTTAAAAAACGGCAAAATGATGGTTTTGGGGCCGTCTATGATAGAAGTGAGTAAATTTTTGAAATTTATTCTGCTATCCTGTAATCAAATAGGTTTTATTGACGCTTAAACGTGCCTTGATCAAGAAGGCGGCTCTCTCGGTTAACAATCGAGTTCGGAACTTCAGTTTGGATACAGCCCTTAAAATACGCTCATTTTAAAATAATTAATTTCTCGGAAACTTATGGCACGAATTGCATAAAAATTCGTTTTTAGACTAATTGAAAGGTGTAGAGTTCATTTATGCTGTCAGAATTGTGTATTGCTATTGAAAAAAACAAAGTTATGGTTAGTTTTAATATGTAGATGGCCCCTAAGCAAATTTTATATACATCATTTAAAAGTAGACTTTATTTCCAATCGTTCGGTACCAGTAACTTTCTTCTACGATAATTTGTTGGGAAGTTAGTAGGGGGTGTTTACTTTTTTTTTTCCACGACTGTACCAAGGACGTTGGGATCGTCACGTCATGGCTGGCTAGTATTGAACCTTACAAAGAGATTGTTCTTGAGAAAACTTTGGAGAAAATCAGACAGGAAACGGTTTTAATAGTATGTTAAATCTTTATTTCTGTTTTGCAATACCTATCTTTATCAAAATGCGCTATTACAAAATATGTAAAATAAAAAAATAAAAAAGTCTTTAGATATTGAATGTTCCTTTATGTACTTGTGCCATTCTGGGATTGTTGTTTTTATTTAAAAAACAAGAGCCAATCCAGGAAATTTGCTGTTGTTTTCGTATTCAGCAGACCAAAATTACTCGAAATCCAGTGTCCAACCCCGTGCCGCAATATCTCTGTTCCACGGCGGTCGAAAATAAGCTTTCGTTCTACAATCTATATTCTATTTATATATATATATTGCGCTATCGTACGTGGCACAGAAATCGCGATTATTTGTTAATTGTTTAATGGCAACGCCTGAATGAAACGCATCTCATTGGTTATTGAACAGCATTTAATGCATCTCCATACCTATAAAGGGGTTACCATATGGGGGACCTTGTTCTCTCACCAAATGCCGCCAAATTTGTCCCCAACTTGGCGATATCTCTAATATTTCGCCAAATTCCCATAGACTTCCATTGTAAACCAATAGGGTTTACTCGCTTACAGAAAATCAACAAATTGAGATATTTTAATGCAACAAAAACTAATTTTAGCTTAAGTAATTATATTAATAATATTTAAGAGAGTTCAAGTAAATTAAATTATGAATAAAAGTAACATGATACAATGCTTTGCATGCTTTCCCAAACATAAATTTTAAGGGAGACAAAACTGGTCGCTAAGGGCGGGTAGTTGATAAAAATATAATTATTCGACTTATCCTTTCTGTCAGGTAAGTATATTCCGCTTGCTTTCTGAATTCGGACTGCCAAAAATAGAAATTTCGGGAAAAGTAAACGTTTTTCTTCAAGCTTCAATTCATACTAACAACCATTACAATTATAAACATTGGATTATAGACCGGCTTGTGCTCTTGCAATTTAAAGCTAAATAATAACTGAAGAACCAATGACCCAATGCAGCGTTTTTAAAGTGCCTGCAAAAATAGTAATGCTTCTGTTTACCTTCCATCGACGAACTGAAGGAGATAGATTATTTCTTTCGTATTTAGTATTTTTTATGTTGCTGTTAGTCTCTTAGACCTTCTACCAGTACATATTTGTGTTTTGTGCCACCTCAAATCCAAAAGGGCAACTTTCTGACGTAAGTTTTAATTTATTTTTGTTCGAAAATGCATGAAACTAGCCGGTGTTGTTGTTCAGGAACTATGTCATCGAGCTGTTTTTTCCATTTTTTTGCAAACGCAATAGATCTTTTAGAAAATAGTGTCAAAGTGGACGTTTTGAACCGAATTTCCGCGCGAAAGTAGAAGAACCACTGAAGAACGGCCGAAAAAACGTGTTTGTCACGTGACCAAAATCGCTTATCTCAATAGGTAATTCATTGATCAAAAAATGGAAAAGACAGTTTGATTCCAAATCATTTCCATGGCCAGACTTTCGAATTTTATATCTTTCCGTTAAAAAATGAATTTGTAAATGTGTCAAAACTTTTTGCGCTTGTTGAGCAGAGCAGTTAAGAACAGCCTTAATATTTTGGTGTTTTTCCATGTTTTTTTTAATCTTCTAATTACACATGAATAAATGTAAGCGTATTTAATATATTTATATTATAAAGGACAGCGATGTTCGTCCGTAACGTTCACGCCGTTTTGACGGTGGCAACTGCAGATGATTAAATTTCACTTTTACTGCAATTTTTTCAACTTCTGAACATCGTACATTTCCAATTTTTACATCATCGAGTAGAGAAAAAAATGTACTTACAAATGCGATTTGTTTGTAAACTGTATCATAATTCAACCATTTTTTTTTTTTTTTTTTTTTTTTTTTGGTTTTCAACATAATTTTCAAGCATGAATTTTCTCTTAAATCTATCAAGTATATAGATTTTAATTAAAAAAATATATACATTGAAATGTCAATTCGATGTGAATCCGACACGCTCCGTAAAAAATGGGTGTCGTTCGGGTCGGCTTCGAGTAACATAGGTAACCCAACCAGAGGCAAGATTCTACTCGCTGTACGGATGGTATCCAACTGAGTTATTAATACAGGTAAAATAGATCAAAAATTGACTAATATGCGACGGTGGCCATTCACAAAAATTTGTGAAGAACTTCGTTTTGGCATTAGAAATGGAGGTTCGATGAGCCCCCCCCCCCCTCCCCCCCTAAAAAAGTTGTTTTACCATGTTTTTCGAGACTAAAAGGGGGTGGGGTAGTTTAATTCAATGAGGGGAGAGAACTCATAAATTTTTAAGTAGGTCAAGTAGGGTATCGTTTATTATGTATTTTGCAATTCCTGAATCGAGTGATACGATCATTTGTTACGTCAGGTTTATGAATACAAAGCCGAAAATTATACTTTAGTGCAGGTAAAATGAGGAGCAAACATTCAAACCGTGTTTTCTCACAAAAAAATAAAAAAAAAAAGAGTTATTGTTATTTTTATGAACTCTGTATTAAATTGCACAGAAATAAACGGTATTTTTAACCAAAAAAAAATTTTTCTCCGATTATAAACCAGTTTTAAAACTTGGCGTTTTAATCAAAGAGTGTTTCCTCCAAAGCCTGCATTCAGTCAAACAGTGATTTCTCCAGTCTGCCAATCACAGTTGTCACTTAATGTGTACTTTCGAAACTAGCCATACATATCACAATTGGAAACGGATTGTTTTAGAGAAAAATAAGAGAACTGTTAAGGTTAAAGGCTTCCAGAATTATATATTCCAAGATGTAAGTGAAGAATCTGGTGTAAATCTTCTTAAAAAGGGAGTTACTATTGCCCGTGTTCAAAGGGTTCTTTTAGAATCTCTTCCTCTTAACCACGCCATATCAGTTGAAAAGAAAAAAGATGTTGACAAACTTTTGAAGGTAATGTATGGTGAACAGTGGCAAAATCAACCTGATGATGTCTTCAAATGGTACAACCACATTATCCATGATTTACCAGCCTACAATGAAGAGGAGGGGGGAAGTGTGTGGCTGTCTAGATGAAGATCTTTGTTTTAAAATTTAAAGTGGATTTTTGGTAAACGAGTATTTATTTAGTAAATATTTAATGAATAATACTAGGTACCATAATCTGTCATTTCATTTTATCAATAATCAACTGAAGTTCAGTATTTTCTCAAATAAAATAATGCTTTTGTATTATTTGTGAGTTAGAACTAATTTCATTCAAAAAGCGTTTTATCCACTTGTCAAACAATTAAAACATGTTTCCTCCTCTGAATTCGGTCAAAACGTGACTTCTCCAAATATTAGATGCATTGTATTAATTTGTTTTAGGTTTAATATCTTATGTATGCTTGCGATTCTTTCTAATAACCAGTCATAAAAATACACAATGAAAATTGGAATTAAATACAAGTTATTTTCTAAGTTATCAGTTTTTTGTGTTTTTTGAAAATTTGTATCTAAAGGAGAAAGCATGGTTTGAATGTTTGCTCCACAAATAGGTTTTTAAAGGAAAAACTGATAACCGTTCACAAAATTTTAGGAAGAATTTTGTATTCGTACTAAAAATGAAGATCCGATGAGACCCCCAAAATAAAGTTGTTTTATCGTTTTTAGGTGCGTTCGTAATTATATGAATACGTAGCACCTATAGTCGTCGCTCGGTCCGTCTGTCTATCTGTCCGTCCGTCCGCATATAACAGAGCAAAAACTACCCAACCGAATGGTCTGAAATTTTAAATATATAATTGTTGAAAAATTTTGTCGATCATTTCAAGTTTCATGAAAATCGGATATATAGTTTAATGATAGGGACAGTCAAAATTTTTCCGTTACATTATGGCCAACGGGAAAAAAATATTGTAAGTGCATTTTAATGATGTTACAGCCTTTCGAAAAGAATGAAATGGATATGCACTTATAAAGTGAATTAAAATAAACATTCAGTACAATATGCGGTGCGAAAAATATTTATAAAACTAGTTTAGTACGATTTGCTATGTTTGGCGAGCAATTTCCAACTTTTTTTTTTTTTTTTTTTTTTTTTTTCTGAGGAGGGAAGCGGCAAAGGGGCATTTTAACTCAGGGGGAGAAAACTATACTTTTTTTAGTAGGTAAAGTGGGGTAATTTTTTATGTATTTTTAAATTTTGAATCGAACGATACCAACCACAAGTCGATGCTATCATTTGCTACATCGTCCGGCAGCTTTTATGAATACAAAGTCAAAAAATATGCTTTAGGGCAGGTAAAATAGGTTTTTACAACAACTGATGGCCATTCGCAAAATTTTGGGAAGAACATCTTTTTGGAACTAGAAATGTATTTCCGATGAGTCCCCGAAAATAAAGTTGTTTTACTACGTTTAAGTGTAATAAAATTGTGCTTTCTAATACAGTATAATTTTCGACTTTGTATTCATAAAACTTTCGGTTTCTGAAGGGTTCCATTCCCTTCAGAATTTAAAAGTACATGCTAAACGATATCCCGCTTGATCTATTTAACCTCTTCGGTCCCTGAGTCCCCATTCGGGGCCTCTGTTCTTTTCCTCATAAAAACTAAAATGTCTGATTTTTTAACATTTTTCACACCACTTCTTGATAGCTGAATCTATTTTGCGTTCAAAGGAAACGAATAAATGGCAGCATCTAAGCTTATTTCCACATAAAATAAATGTTGATTTCATCTGAGTTTGCAAAATGCCTAAAGATGCCTAAAAGACAGTATGACCAAGAAAGTGAGAAATTTTCACAGAACTTTTCAGAAATATCAAAGTATTTAATTTAAATCTTTTTCAATAAAAAAAATTGAGGATCTGTAGATTATTTACTTGTTTAAAGCTCTTAAATTTGTGATTGGGCTAAATTAGGTTAATGGTTATTAAATTGATGTTTTTAAGGGGTTTGTAGTTTTAGGTCCATATTTTTGAACCAAAATTACTAAGCGCCTGAAAGATCAATTTCAGAAAAGATATTTTTTCTGTCACTTACGATGTCATTTTGTTTGCAAAAACCCAATGAATAAGCATTTGTATTATTATTTTAACTGAAGAGGCTAAAAAATCTTCTCCCCCTCAAGTTAGAAAGCCCGCGCTCCCTTTTGCATCCCAAAACACGGAGAATAACTTAAATTTTGGTGACTCATCGGATCTTCATTTCTAGTGTCAATACAAAGTTCTTCCCAAATTTTAGTGAATGACCATCAAAACCTATTTTACCAGCACTAAAGTATAATTTTCAACTTTGTATCCGTAAAACCTGCCGTAATTTTGTAACAAATAATCGTATTGACTTGCGAATGGTGTCATTCGATTCAGAATTAAAAATACTTAATAAACAATACTTTACTTGACGTACTTAAAAACTTTTGAGTTCCCTGAGTTGAGATACCCTCCCCTTTTGTGCTCCTCAAAAGAAAAAAAAAAAATATTGCAAAACAACTTACCGTATATACTCGCGTATAAGTCGACTCGCATATAAGTCGACCCCTTAACTTTCGAATGCAAATTCTGGAAAAAATCAAAAACCCGCGTATAAGTCGACCCCCTAACTTTTTGCTTCAATTTTGCACAAAATCAAACCAAATATTTCACTTGCCAATGTAAAAAGGTAGTAAGTTAACAAAAACAAATCATTAAAATTCTTTTAAATGTTAAATTATTATTATTTGTATATTTTATATAATATTTTTCTATTCATACACATAAAATGCCATATTTTTGCAGTATTCGAAGCCTTTTGTTTTTGCTTTTTTAACTGACTCGCGTATAAGTCGACCCCCCAAATTTGCTTACCGAAAATTGTCAGAAATTCCTCGACTTATACGCGAGTATATACGGTAATTCTTTGGGGATTCATCAGATCTACATTTCTAGTACCAAGACGAGGTTCTACCCAAATTTTGGTGAATGGCCATGCGTTGTTTCTGAAAAACCCTATTTTTCCTGTACTATAGTGTCTACAGATAACATGATAATAGGTGCTTACGTCTTTTCTTATCTAATGTAGTGAAAGTGAAAATAACAATTTGGAAATTGCATGTCAAACGTGGCAAATTAGGTGCGTTCGTACTATAACTAGTTTTATAAAAGGCTGTAACGTCATTAAAATGCGCTTGAAATATTTTTTTTCTCCCATTAGCCGTAATGTAACGGAAAACTTTTGACTGTCCCTGCCATTAAACTATACATCCAATTTTCATAAAATTTGAAATTCCTCGACAAAATTTTGCAACAATTATATATTTAAAATTTCAGACCATTCGGTTGGGTAGTTTTTGCTCTGATACATGCGGACGGACGGACAGACAGACCGAACGACGACTATAGGTGTTACGTATTTATATAATTACGAACGCACCTAAAAACGTGGCCATTGTATTTGAATGTGTCTTTATTGCTGTTTTTTTTTTCTTTTTTTTTCTTTCGACTGCACATAAGGCAACGTAATGATTTGCAGATTATCCTTTGCTTGTTTGTTGGTTTTGTTTAACAAACGTGTCAATATAAGATGTGACTCTTTTTATTCTTCAGCTATAAAAACTTTTCCTTGTTTGCCAAAGTATCATTTCATTCGAGAAAAGAAAAAAAAAAAAAAAAAAAAACTTTGCTTTTCGTCAATACGCTAAAAATGAAGAAGTTTATTTGTTTAAAAGTTGAAACGCCTTTTTTTCCAAAGTCTTCCTCATTTCAGTTCAAGGTGAATTCCGGAGGTGTTAGAGAAGCTTTGCATTCTTAAATCTTAACATAATCTATTATTCTAATTTAAAATAAAATTTCTCGCAGTGGAATTTGTTAGAAAATATCTTGTATAGTTGCCCTACAACCACCTAGTTTATGAGTTAATAAATGCTGAAATTCTTTAAGGGTGTGATTGTAATAACAATAATAATAAAAATATAAGATAAGGAAAACCATGAAATAAAATATCGTTGATTACATTAGCCTGCAAAATTTCGGTTGTGTCAAAGTTTTTTAGATTTTGATAATTGATTCGTATGTATTTTGTAGTGCTGAATCCGAAAATGATCTTCATTTTAAACCATCACATTACAGGGCTGCCACAGACGACTATTTTTTTATTCGATTCGCAGCACTATTTAATAAAAAAATTAATTTTGTCGTATATCTCTTGGAGATATTGTCGAACTTTATGTCAGAGATTTTTATTTTCAGAAAGTGGTGCGATATAGAATTAAACAAGTTGGAAATTACTCGTCAAACGTGGCAAATGAGGTGCGTTCGTACTATAACTTATTTTAGAAGTATATTTTCCACCGTATCGTAATGAATGTATATTTTAATGCACTTCATAAGTGCATATCAATTTCATTCAGTTCGAAAGGCTGAAACACCATTAAAATGCACTTGAAATATTTTTTTCCCGTTGGCCTTAATGTAACGTAAAACTTTGGAGTGTCCTTGTTATTAAACTATACATCCGATTTTCATAAAATTTGAGATGACTCGAGAAAATTTTACGCCAATTACATATTTAAAATTTTAGACCATTCGGAAGGCTGTAACATCATTAAAATGCACTTGCAATAATTTTTTCCCATTGGCCGTAATGTAACGCAAAGCTTTTGACTATCCCTGTCATTAAGCTATACATCCGATCTTCATGAAATTTGAAATGACTCAACAAAATTTTGCAAAAATTATATATTTAAAATTTCAGACCATTCGGTTGAGTAGTTTTTGTTCTGTTATATGTGGACCGACAGACGGACGGACTGAACGACGACTATAGGTGCTACGAATTTATATAATTACGAACGCACCTAAAAATAGTTGCCTGTGGCACCCTGCATTAGGATTGTTTGCAAATCAGAAACTCTAAAAAATAAGAAACGAAAAAAATAAAACAAATTTGCGAAAATCTGATACTCTAAAATAAATGCGATGGCTGTATTTTTTAGCTTTCGATAATTGATTGGTATATATTTTCTAGCACTGAATTTCCAAATGGCCTTCATTTTTAACGATTTGCAACCATCAGGATTGGTTGCAAATCGTAAACTCAAACTCAAAGTAAAAAAAAAAAAAAAAAAATAGCGAAAATCTGATACTACAAAATAGATGTGATCGTTGTATTTAAATTGTTTGCAAATCAGAAATTCAAAGTTAAAAAAAAATAGCGAAAATCTCATACTATAAAACAGATGTGATGGTTGTATTTTTTAGCTTTTGATAATTGATTCGTAAGTATTTTGAGCGCTGAATCCGAAAATGACCTCCAGTTTTTACCATTCACGTCAGGATTTTTCAGAAATCGTAAATATTTTAATTAAAAAAAAGTCGGAATGTTGCGAAATTCTGAAACTATAAAATAAACATAAGATTTTTTTTTTCATAATAATTTATTCATTTTTTGTCTTTTACTGAGCATTTTTACAGTTAAACATGCAAAATATTGTGTATTTAATTGTAAAATCATTACAGTTTTATTCCATTTGTGGAAGTTTCTTTGGACCTCTCATGCTCTGCTTCGTGCTATTCCTTTTATGTTCTCTATGAGGTTCATCTTGGTGTAACATCCAGCAGTAATCCGCTATCATCGTCAGCCATTTAATGGAATCACCTTTACAACCAGTTACGTCTAAGTTGGTTCCCAAATCGTCCCTAAAGTTGAATACTACATATGTCCACAGGGTCAATGACCCCCCCCCCCTCAGACACATGAGCTGTTTAGTTGTAAGCAGGGCTTAGTTTGCGCCGGAGCCCTACTCCGGTACTTCTCTGTTTTTAGTAAATATTTAAATATTGGTCGTAATTCTTCGAAGCTCATAAATACAGGGCTCCGGAGCCCAGTGCAATAGCGCTTCCGAAAAACCAAAGCCTAAATTACCCTTTCCGTTCCTTCCCATCTCCAAGTTTTTGCATTCTTTTTTATCAAAACACTTATGTGTGACGTAATGTGTCGCACACATAGGAGATGGAGATAAAACGGATTAAATTTTTATGTCAGTTTTTGTGCTTGGAGAGTCTCCAGCTCAACCTGTCTTATATTGAAAATTTTATTTATTCATGTGTAAAAAAAAAAAAAAAAAAAAAAAAAAAAAAAAAAAATCCTCCTTCAAACTCAAGTATTATATTCTATTTCAAATCATTTTAACGCTATTTTGATCAGAATGAAGAGAAAACAGGAATCGCGTTTTTATATTCTAGTGATATTTGCTATTTTATGTCGGCGACGCACTCATACGGCGCCTCTCAGGAGACTGAACAATCAATTTGCTTTCAGTTTGATTTTCTTTTGTGACAGTAGGATAATTTTTAATTTTTTTTCTTTTTATTTAGATATCTAACCTGAAAAGAATATTTCCTGTTTTTATCCAACGAGCATCAGCTTGAGGTTTTGTTTGTTTGATGTTTTTTGTTTTAAATTGCGTACGAGTATAAAAATCACGTTTAATTTTGTATCATGAACGCTGCCCATGCTAAGGCTCTGCTCTGCCGTTTAGGAAGTCACGTTCATTTGTAAGTAGATATAATTGCCATGTATTGTTATTCTAATAGAAAGCAATCGAGCAGTGTTTCCCCTTTTCTATAAAAGCATCGAATATTTCCGATAATTGTATCAAATTTTAAATTTAATCTTGATTTTCAGGGACTAACCACAAAAGATTGTTAATCAAAAGTAATCGGTTATAGTTTAAGATACCCACCTTTTATAGAAAATTGAAACACTTTCTTCCATTCTTCAACATATAGTAAATATTAATTTCTGTAAATTTCATTCATTTTTTCATAAAATGCATAGCTGCGAGCTATCCCTTTTTTGTGTTAACACTATTTCATAATCATAATCCTTACCATATTTAATCGTAGTATTAACAAAAAATAGCAATTAACATTATAATTAGGCAAAGATTACTATTCGGAAGGGGTGATAACTAAAAAGTGAAATTATTGACAGCAAAGTATATGCTGATAGACATATTTAAAATTTTTATTTGGCTAAAGAAAAAAATACTTTAAATTTTACAAATAATGCACAAAATATCAATATGCAGATAGGAGCCACAGGGGGTTGGGGACTGTACAGATGTTAATACCGGTACCGCAGAATATTAGGGCTTCGGTACTATTTTTGTTAGAAATTAAGCCCTGGTTATAAGATTACCCAATATAAGCAAAAAAAAAAAAAAAAATAAGTTATGTATGGTAGCTTGTGGGTAATTTTCAGACAAAAACAAAACTTTTCCAAATGCTCAGGAATCAATTTTATCTTTTAACTTTTTCTTGGTAAAATCATCACATACCTGGTGATTATTTTGAAG
This sequence comes from Maratus speciosus, assembly GCA_963932465.1. Classification (NCBI taxonomy): domain Eukaryota; kingdom Metazoa; phylum Arthropoda; class Arachnida; order Araneae; family Salticidae; genus Maratus; species Maratus speciosus. The sequence continues at coordinate 573,441,702 of OZ010793.1, forward strand.
CCTTTTCAAATAATTAGCATTTGTAATAAAAAATAAAATTAATAAAATCCTATCTGAAAATTTCTGAGACCCCTTTAGAGTTCTGAGACCCCTTAAAAACACATTTTATTTTCACAATAATCTAAAACCACACAGAAATCGTAATAATTTAAGCCTTTTATTTCATTTGGAAAATCTAAAATTTTTATATATACACAATACTGCATAAAAAAATACATAAATAGAGTTACAGAAATTACAAAGAAGGAAAGGGAACATCGAATGCATTTTCGGCAACACAGAAGTAAGTTGATGATCATCAAAGAAAACAATTTGTTGCTGTATATGAGGAATTCTCACAATCTTTTGACTTTCATGTCCCTGAATAATAATTTTTTATTTAAAACACTTTTTTGTGTTTTTTTTTTATTTCATATACTAGGGAACATCCCATTGCATGATTGCATAACAATATTAACGAGATAAATAAGTTTTGGACGATGTTGGGGGTCCAAATACCAGGAAAACTCATCTACCGTCCCGTGTCTCTGATGCTAATTTCTAAGTTTGGATAAAATTGTTTCAATAAAAATAATTCGATGTAATTTTTTTCTGAAACTGGGGCTATTGTTTTATATAAATATATAGATAAAAATTAACCTGCACACATTTTTAGGGTTGTTATTATTTTTTAAACTCTGTCCCTAGGTTTTAGATTCCTTACCATCCTTCTTCTAAAATTATACAGAAAATCATTTTAGATGCAGCCACAGAATTTTTTTCAAGTTTTTTCTCGTGCAGAAGTATGCAAGAGAAATAATGTCTAAAATTCTTTTGCAGTAAATTTACTGTAGAATTTAAATCAGTATTTAAATATCAATTTCAAGCATCGTTGCTTTATTGGTAGTCTCACTGTCCCCAAGGTTTATTCCTGCACTTTTCGAGGTAAATAAATAATAAAAAAAAATTAATATAATCCAATGTTAACAACTGTTTCTAAAAATCATTGAACATTGTGGCTATTACTTAGTCTTAACATGATTTTCCTAAAAGTAGGTGGTAATTTTCCTTACCGCCCCTTTTTTTACCATTTCGTCCCTTTTTTCCAATACCATCCCCTTTTTTTTTTTTAATCTTACCGTCCCTTCTTTAATACCCCTTTAAGACAATGTTATACAAAAAATTCTGTATTAAAAGTACTACACTGTTATTATTTCTTATTTGAATGTCCTGTGGGTACTATGCAAATTCATTGTAAGTAAAAATTTAGAAGACTATAAAAAGTCATAGGGGTAAAATGGTAAGGAAAATTAAACTCGCAAGTTTAACTTAAACCTCAGTTAAATAAAAAAATAAAAATTCGCTGCTGACCATTTTTTCTTTATTTTGAATTATTAAGGCATTCGTCTATCAGATTAAAAGGTTATTTTAGCAAGTTTAATTTCACCAGATTTTTTTTCCCCAAAAGTCAAAAGATTGTGAGAATGCCCCATATATGTCAAAAAAATAAATGTAAATATATCAGTTGTAGCAAAATGTTTAAATCAAGGTATTTTCTTATTACACAGAATTATATTTTATTATTTTTAGACTGTATTATATAATTATTCTTCTATGAACCTTCAAAATTTTAGAAAAGCTGGTAAATTCAGTTAATCTAAGGCTGTTCTTGAGCTTGATGGCAATTGATTAATTGAAACCCATTAGAACTTTTACGAGTTACTGTATAATCCTTGCATTTTCAAAATTGATTTTGAAGAAGATAACTGAATTTTAATCATGGGTTTTGAGAATATTTTAAAGTTTTTTAAGACAGTAGATACATAAGCTACACCCTAAAAAATTCGAAAAAATTAGATTTTTGCCGCTATGGTAGAATTTTTTCATTTTCATCATTGCAATTTCCTTCAAGTCATGGAAATTCTCACATCTGGGATAAAGATTATATAAAATTCTCCAATCTAGGTTGCGTTTCCATGAAATTGCGCAGAATTTCCGCAAATGTCGTTTAGTTCTTCCGTTTTTTTTTTTGTTTTTTTTTGGATGGAATTTTGGATTTCTACATTTTTATCTTAAATTACAGAAAGTTCTTCGAAGTTGAAACTGATCCAAAATTCTCAAATAGAATGTCCAGAAATTTTGCGAATTTCAAGAGATTTCGAGAAACTTTGCTGCGGTAGTTTCTCTTTTTCTTTTCTTTCTTTCTTTTTCTTTTTCATTTTTTTTTTTTTTTTTTTTTTTTTGACGAAACTTTTAGAGCAGAACTCGTCAACCAGCTGTACGCAAGAAAATTTTGGTGGTCTGCAGAAACATCTAGGCATAAACTTAAAATTATACTATGTGCAAATTACTTAAAAGATGAAAAAATACATAAAAATGTGTTAAATTATTTTAATATCCTTAATACTTTCAACTATATACATAGCCTTCGCCAGAGAATACAAAAATACAAGCGTCTTATTTTCAAATTTCACGTAGTTGGTGTCAAAAGGAGTGAAAGTGAAAGTCAATTTTTAGATCCGGAAAACATTGGGAAAATAAAAATATGGATATAGAGGGAAGTGGAATGTTTTATGATTCTTTAAGCAAATTGAGCCAAATTCTGGCTATGTTGTAGGATAAAACGGCATTACAAACAGTATATACATATTTTTTAGTGATAATTTCTATTGATTCACGGATAACCAAAGACATCTAGACATTATTTACAATTTTGCATTCTATTAATAATAAATAAAAATTTATATTTATAAAAAAAGTGTTTAGTTTTGAAATTTTCAATTACAGCTGGCATTGATAATTATGTATAAAAAAAGTTACTTCTATTTATTTAAAATACTAGGGGGCTCTGCCTCCTACAAGCTGCGCTCGCCAACACCCCGTCAAGCACACCAAAATCCAAAAAGCACGCTAATTTGATCGGCTTTAAAAATATTGAATTAAAATAAATAAAAAAAAAAAAAAAAAAAAAAAAAAAAACAGTAGCGATCTCTCTGTAAACGGGTTTCCATTCGTTTTCCTTTGATTGGGGATTTTTAAGACCAAATCTGCTGCTGTCCAGAGATACAATGGCTGTTTTCGTATTTGATTAAAAAAATTAGTTAAACATTTGAAAATAAGCTAATGTAAAATGAATTAGGTAAACAGTGTCATTGTCTCCTGGCATTTTTTAACAGCGCTATAAGATAGTTCTTTTAAATAATTCATTTTAAATGTATCGTTTCAAATCTGACGTAATTTACACCAAAGTTTTATTTCTCTTATTAATATTCAGGTGAAAATACTTTTGTTGTTAGAAGGAAATATTAATTGCTCTGTCTTCGAATTCACGATAATAGTTGAAAAGATTATCTCAAAATATCTCGCGCAAATATATTTTTAAATACAAATTGTTTTGCCATATTTTTTGGCCATTTTAAATATGACGTAATTTCCTCCAATTACAAGTTTTAACGCATAATAATGATTTTTTTATTTTAAGATTTTGTTTCTCTTTTAAGATTCAAGCGTAAATATGGTTCTTATGACGTAATTTTCCTGCTTTTAACATGCCATCATTTAATTCTATTTTTAAAGTTTTTTTTTTTTTTCTGTTTGTAATAGTCACGTGTAAATAAATTTTTAATTTGAAGTAAACATTATTGTTAGCGCTGTTTATACAATTGGCAACAGTTTAAATTAATAACATTTTCTAAAATTTGTAAAAAGTATCTCTCGAAATGCTGAAAATTTGAATTTAAAATAGAAATAAAACCTCAAAAAATGAGTCAAATAAGAAAAATAAATGCAATCTGCACACCGGGAACTTATAACGTATAAAATGATCTAAAAATTATTAAATTCTCATGTATAGTTTTTGCTCCAATAAAACTCTTTTAGTGGAACGATTTTGTCCAACTTTAGCATTAAATATATCTTAAAATAATTTTTCGATTTGAAAACTGTCTGCATCAGCGTGTTTATCAAACATTTCTCTATAACACCACCGATTTTCATATTTTTGTATGCAACAGTTTTTTTTATATTAACGATGAAAGGCCATGCTTAAGCATTCAAATTGGATGCCGATCTACCCGGAATATCTACGCAGATTTTCATTTGTCCATTTCCAAATCAAAACTTTTTTTTTAAATATAGAGAAGGACAAGAAAATTTTCTATTCTTATTCAAAAACCAAAGTGTTTTAATTTTTTTCTTTTATGTGTTATACCGGAACAAATAATACGCTTCAGATTGCCACCAGGAGATTAAATCACTTAAAAACAAAAGATTACTCTAATAAAAGCAGCCGAAAAAATACTTTATTACGTAGTAGGCTTTACACTATAATATAAAAACTTTCAAAATGACAGAAAAAAACTGTCAATTTTCGCGTCAGTGGAAAACCGTTTAATTTAAAGAAAATGTCTGTAATTTTTCATCAAAACAGTTTTTTTCCGTAAAAAATATAGATTTCTTCTGTATAAATTACGAAATCCACTTTTTTTTACATAAAAGTTTTTTCTTTAAAACAGTTTTTATCTGTAAAAAATGCATTTTTTTTTTGTAAAAATTACAGATTTTTTTACAGTGTATATAGCCTTTTTTTTCGAAGCTTTAATATTCCTGTGAGACAAAGTACTTGTCATTCGTTTGTCGGCATTCATGATTACATGAAAATCTCTGTAATTTTGAAATTATCGAACTAAAAATAAAATTTCGATTTCGATTCATTTATGTTTTTGTTATACTGAGTAGGTGCATTTCGTATTAATAAAATGGAAGTTTACTAATCATTATTGTACGGTTGTGGGAAAAAAAAGTAGGCATTCCTTACTAACTCTGCAAAATATTATCGTAGAAGAAAGTTACAGGTACCACACGTTTGGTAATAAAGTCTACTTTTAAATAATGTATATAAAATTTGCTTAGGGGGCCATCTACATATTAAAACGAACCATAACTTTGTTTTTTTTTCAATAGCAGCAAAAAATTCTGACAGCATAAATGAACTCTACACCCTTCAATTAGCCTAAAAACAAATTTTTATGCAATTCGTACGATAAGTTTCCGAAAAATTAATTATTTTAAAACAAGCCTGTTTTAGGGGCTGTATCCCAATTGAAGTTCGGAACTCGATTGTTGACCGAGAGAGCCCCCTTCTTGATCAAGGCATCTTAAGCGCCACTCAAGCAGTCATTGAAGACGGCTAGATTACAGGTTAGCATAAGAAATTTCAAAATAATCTAGTCACTTCTATCATAGACCATAATTTTGCCGTTTTTTAAGCATAATTTGAAAACCACTTGGAAGAAAAAAGTGAAATTTTGGATTTCCCTAAAGCAGGACTTAATAAATCTAAACCCATCAAAAAATTTGTAGGTTGCATTTCATAATGTTTTCGAATAATAATTTCATAATTCATATTATAAAATTATAAAAATTGCAAATTGAACGTATTTATCTTTGGGTATTTTAGTATTATTGCTACACAAAAAATTAGCACATTAGGAGTATAATTTCAAGAGATATTAATGAAAATATGAAAATGTAATTTAACATTGGAAGCACTAATTTTTGAATGTTTATAATTCAAAAACTTATCATTTAAATAACTTGAAATGTGGTGTCTAGGCATAGTTTGAACCGAAGATTTGAAATATCCTGTTAAAATTGGGTATTGCCATTGAAAAAAAGAAGTTTGTGTTCGTTTTAATATGTAGATGGCCCCCTATGCAAATTTTATATACACCATATAATAGTAGACTTTTTTTCCAATCGTTCGGTACCAGTAACTTTCTTCTACGATAATTTATTGAGAAGTTGGTAGGGAGTGTTTACTTTTTTTTCCACGGCTGTACAAATGTATTTATTAGTCCCCGATATATTATTTCTTTCGGGCAACAATTAAAGTGCTGTCACTAAAAAAATAACGTTACGTTACATAAGCTATCCATTAAACGATGTAGTGTATCATTGTACGGTTAAATACTGATAATCTCTACTGTAATTTTTTTAACTTCTAAGCATCGCACATTTTCAATTTTTACACCTTCGCATAGGGAATAAAAAGCACTTTTAACTTTAATTTGTTTGAAAACTGCATCTCAATTTATTTTTGATATATAATTTTTTTTGTAGTTTTAATGCCGTTTCAGTAATGGTGGCAACTGAAGTATTCCCTTTATGTAGAAAGTAAAGGGAAAATAGTATATTACTATATCTTTTTGTAGCCTTTTTCTCATAACAACAACAACAAAAAATACTAATTAAAATACATGCTTATTTTGAAAGAATAGAAATGAATGATTTCTGATAAAACATGGAGCTATTATAAACTGCATTTAAATTTTAGTATCCGTATTAATGTTACAAACAAAAGAAGGCATATGAATCATTAGATAGCAGATTTTTTTTTTTTTTTTCTGTAGAGTTTGCGACATCGCTTTTTGCTGTGTTTGTGTATTATTGAGCGTTAGTGACGTCATATGCATACTTTTCTATAGATGTTGTTTGAGACTGTGTCGTAAAAGCGGAATTCTTCAGCGGATGCAAATGACGTCATTTTATATAAGTCTTAAAACTGAAATATGTTTTGTAGAAGTGCATCATTTAAAACTCCAGCGGCTTTGAAATTCTTCACAGCTGAAAATATTTTTACTTTTGAAAATAACGCAATTGAAATCACACACTGATAAAACGCAAAGCTTTACAAAAGAAAAAAAAAAAGAAAAGAAAAGAAATAGAGTGTCTTTATAGAAGAGCAGTGACCTTTAGGTCAAAATATTATTTGTTGGAGACTTAGACTAACGAATATAAAATGCATTTATTATTATTTTTTTTTATTATTATTCTTTTGTAACTAATTTTGTAGGTTTATAATAAATTAATGAAACCTTTTTCTTTCGTCGAAATTCTACGGGAATAATAAAACTACAAAACAGGAATTCTGCTTTTTCAGAATTTAGTGTCGCCCCGATGAAAAAAAAAAACAAAACACATGTATATACATATAGATAGTACAAAACATATTTCAGTTTTAAGACTTAAAACACACGCTTTTATTTTATATAAAATGACGTCATCCGCATCTGCTGAAGAATTCCTCATTTGCGATCCAGTCTTAAACAACATCTACAGTAAAGTACGCATAGCACGTCACTATGGCGGAATAACATACAAATCCAAAAAAAGAGATGTCATCATTCAAGAAACTCGACAAAAAGAAAATCTGCTATCTCATGATTCATAGGTCTTCATTTGTTTGTAATATTAATATAGATACTTAAAATTAAATTTAGTTTATAATAGCTCCCTGTTTTATCAGAAATCATTCATTTATATTTTTTCAAAATAGCACGTATTTTAATTACATTTTTCTTTTCAGTTTTTAATGGGAAAATGGCAACAAAAAGATATAATTGCCATTTTCCAACTATTTTTCCTTTATTTTCTACAGAAATGGAGAACTTGAGTTGCCAAAATGAAACAAATGGCGCTAAAAACTACAGAAAAATTAATATCTCAAAAATAAATGGAGATGCAGTTTTCAAACAAATTGCATTTAAAAGTACTTTTTTCCCCAATAAGACGGTATAAAAATTGAAAATGTGCGATGCTTAGAAGTTTAAAAAATTGCAGTAGGGTATTTACAGTACAATGATACGTCTGCTTTGTTTTACGGTTGGCACGTAACGTTATTTTTCGGAGACGCCACTTTTTTTGCTGGGAGAAAGAAATAGAATACCGGGGGCTAATAATAATCGTAATAATAATTTTTTTTTTCCTAATCGGTGGCGAAACTAAATTTTGAAAAAGTAAAATTCCTGCGTCCTTCTTGTGTTATTTTTTAAATTCATATTTTTTGTCCGTATCCTTTCAGAATGTTAAGGGGTTTCAAAACTCTTAAAATTGGAAAAAAAGAAAAAAAAAAGACAATTTCTAATATTTAATACCTTAAAATATATATAATTTAAAAACACAATTTTTATTGGGATTAAAAGATACACATATGTTCTTTCTTTTCATGTATTTATAAAAATTCAAAATGCATAATTAGTATTTATAGGGGACTCCAAACTATCAGACATTTGTCGAGCAGAAAATTGGTTTAACAGCTTAAGCGACACAAAAATACATTACAAAATAAATTTTGCAAATACATTTCTATTTAAAGCATTTCTGTAATATCAATACAAAGTTGTATTTAGCTAATGCAAAATTTTTAAAATTTCAACAGTATAATTCCCTAAAAAAATATTTTTTTGAACAATAAAAATGAAATTTTAGGTTGAGTTTATACAGACTAACATAAAACATATGTTTTGAAAATTTTATGAAAAAATATTCAGAAGTTTTTGAGATATCCGGCGCGTTATGCCCAAAAATGTCATTTGGAGAAAATGACATCAAAGTTTCGGAAACGACACTTCAGCTATTGAGCAGGTAAAATTCTAATAGCCATAACTTCTGTTCTAATGAGAATTCCAAGGAAACAATCATATCAAAATGTTCAGAAAAGATAGAAGTTTAACATTTAAAAAAATTAAAATTTCGAAAATTTTCAAGCTTTTAGAGTCCTGAGACTCCTTAATTTAGTTGTTCGTGAGATCCGAAAGGTTGGCGACCACTGTTTTAGAGTTCAAATGCAGAAAATGAGAAAATAATTACAAAATAATAGTTTTGAGAATTCTCCACCGGAAGAAAAGTAAAATTGTGATCGTCTGCAAAGAGAAAGGAATAAATTAGACTTAAGATATTGTGGTTCTCTAGTTTCTACATAACATTAAAAAAAAACAAACATATACAGTAGAACCTCAATTATCCGAATTAATTGGGACCGACCCTCTTTCGGAAAATCGAAATTTTTGGATAATCGAGAAGGCTTCAATTTTAAGATAAAGGAGAAATATAAGCGCTATTTCTTATTATAGTAACAAGTGCTTAATAAAAATAAAGCAATAGCAAAATAGAAACAAGAATAAATGACCTGAATTTTAATTGAGAAATTATGTACCTTTTACATATTTCACAAGGGTTTGAAATAATGTTCTATCACGAAGTTTTTTAATATTATTAGTTCACCAGTATCACTGTCTTTCTGCTGCTCCAGCCTTCCAAAACATTCCTTTTGCAAAACATTCAAAAGCTTCAGAATTGCTAATTGGTTCGTTTTCTTCGTTCGTTCCACTCCGCAGCTTACGGGAGCTCAAGTTAAATTAAAAGGAATTCTAAGAAAAGGGATCGAAAATATTTATATGTACTCGTGGTTCGGAAATGGCCGCTTTCACTCAAGGAATGTGATAGTTGAAAAAAAAAAAAAAAAAAAAAAAAGCTTTCAAAATGAATTTTGCACACAAGGAATGTGATAGTAAAAAAAAAACACTTTAAAAATGGATTTCGGTTAACCGAGAGTTTCGGATAAAAGAGGTTCTACTGTACTAACATATTTCTGATTTCAAGTTTATTCATTTTGTTTTCATTATTATTTATTTTTTATGATTACTAAAAAGCAATTCATTTTGAGCAATTCATTTGTGAACGAATCATTTTTCTTTGGAACGAATCCTCATTTGTTGAAAGTGGTTTTCGATTAGTCTAAAATCTTGACTTATAAAATTTATAGAAAAGATAAAGGAAGGAGGGGGCGATTATTATGTCCATGATATAGCTTGAGATGAGCATCCGGCAACCACTGAGGGGTGCTATAACTAGCACAATTAAAATCATCAACAGAAACTGGATCTGAAAAAATAAAGAAAAAAATACCAACTTTAAAATTTTTTCATCAGTTTTTACACACTTATATATTCTTATATGGGTCATTCTTAGATAAAGGGAAATTTTGGCTTTGAAAAAAATGATTAGATTCTATTATAATCTTCATTTGTTCTACCAATTTATTTACAGACAATAAAACACACTAAGATATAGCAATTTAACATACACCATCAATAGTGTACATGTCAAAAGTTTAAAACACATATATACTCTAAAACATACATTTAAGATGGTTTAAAAATATTTTCACCACTTTCTTACCGAGGCATCTCGGCATTACCTAACATCAGTAACTGAAGATGCCTCGGTAAGAAAGAGGTGAAAATATTTTAAAACTATCTTAAATGTATGTTTTAGAGTATACATGTGTTTTAAACTTTTGACATGTACACTATTTTTTGGTTGTATGTCAACCCACTCGACATCCTGATCCTCATATGAGGCTCCTACTTCGAATTGCAATATTTGAAAGAAAAAAAAATATTTTTGTTTATTCAAGCACCTAATAGTGATAGGATATGGCGATCCATTTACTATTATGACTTTACTTATGTTTCAGTATTTAATAATAGTAATATTAATAAAAGTTTTATTAATTATTAGTAAACTGTTCTTTCAATTCAAGCATATGTTTCACTCTTTAAATTTAAATTAGGGGCTCCTTTTCCGAATTAGTAATTTGTGATAAAAAATAAAAATTAGTACTAAATTTTTTATGTTTGTTTAATCTGGTTGTAATACGACATTTTCCAAACGTCTTAAAAAATTCTTCCTTAGACTATTTTTATATGAAAAACACGCAACATAACTACATTCGTTAGGTTTCTGTAAAGAACACATTCGTTAAATTTCAGTAAACTATAACTTCTGTGATTTCGATAGCTACTTTTAATTTTGTTAGAATAAAAGTAAATTTTCCCGAAATTGGAAAAAAAAATTTCAGTGCTGAGAGGGTTAAACTGCGATCTCTTAGTGTGTTTTAATGTCTGTAAATAAACTGGTAGAACAAATGAAGATTATGATTAATATATGACATTATAAAAGAATACGATTATAAAACTAGATTCTATTATTTCAATTGCTGATTTCTAACTAAAATTAAGCCAGCATATATTAACAAGAACTAACCATCATGCGACATTACGAAATATTTTTAAGGTGGAAGATAATTTCTAAGTAAACAATTTGGAAACGCATGACATATTTGAAAACCTAATTTCAAGAAGTACCATCCATAGTGAATAATTCTTTTGTGTGGTCTAAAGATTTATATGAAGCATTCTCACAAAATTTTTAACTTTAAGGAATAAAAATCTGGTGAAATTGAATTTAATAAAATTACATTTTAAACTGATAGACGAATGCCTTAATGATTCAAAATAAAGAAAAAAGGGTCAGCAGCGAAGACGTTTTTGTATTTAACTGGGGTTTAAATTAAATTTGCGAGATTAATTTTCCTTACCATTTTACCATTATAACTTTTTATTTTCTTCTAAATTCTTACTTATAATGAATTTACATAGTACCCACAGGACATTCAAATAAGAAATAATCACAATGTAGTATTTTTAGTACAAAATTTTGGTATAACATTGTCTTAAAGTGGTGTTAAAGAAAGGACGGTAAGGTAAAAAAAAAAAGGGGGGGGGCGGTATAGGAAAAAGGGACGGCAAGGAAAAAAAAAGAAAATGTAACGCTGGGACGGTAAAGAAAATTTCCACCTATTTTTAAGCAAATCATATTAAGACTAACAAGGAGAGGGCCAGCCTTGTTAATTACAGATTTTGATTATTTTAATATATGTTGTAGGGTAGAGACCCCTTAGTGTCAGGTTCAATGGATTTTATCAAACGCTCCATAGTTCTTGAGAAACCGGGGGGGGGGGGTCTAATAATAGTACACTACTTAAATACTTACTTTGCAACCGCAATGATAGGTTAGTTGTAGCTCAGTTGGTATGGCGTTTGCCGGCTGATCCGCGGGCCCGGGTAAAATGCCTGAATGCGCTATATTTGTTTTTTTTCATTTTTTTTATAAATATACTTGTAAGTATAATTAATAATCTCATTGTCAATTAAAATTTATAATATTGTGTATCAATTATAATTTTAACCTATTATTTTTTTACCTTTAACTAAATAGTTGTATAAAACATCATAAAACTGTTAATTTTTTAAAAATCACTTTTAAAATGTATTTCATATATTCTTTATCGGTGCAATGATATTGAGCAATTGTGTCAATTCGTGATTTTAGAGAAATATCATTTACGCATTGCTTTAACAAAGGAAGTCAATGTGATAATACTATTATTCTGTTTTTAAAGTAACAAGCATAATTATATTAAATGTTAGCATCAGAATTAAATTACAACCGATTTTTTGCATATTAAAGTTTTTTAAATTTGTAATACGTATGCTTGCGCTTTCAAATATTTTGCTTTCACCTTTATCTTCTTTCTGCTTTTATTTTTATTTTATTTGAATGTTCTTTTATTTTCTCATAACTAGATGGCACCATAACAGATTTTGTCACGATTTTGGAATTTTTATCATTCAATAATAGATCCAATTTCTTTTTAAACCTCTTTAAAGGATGAGAAATAATAGTTTTAAAATAAAAAATGATAAATTTAAGTTTGTTAACATTATAATTAATGTACGATATTAAAATTTGTAATTGAAATTATTAAATTATAATTACAAGTATATTTATAAAACAAAAGTAGCGCGTTCGGGTACCGAACCAGGGCCCGCAGATCCGCCAGCGAAAGCCGTACCAACTGAGCTATGACCAGCCTATCATTGCTGTAGCAATGTAAGTATTTAAGTTGTGTACTATTTTTAAAACCCTCGGTTTCTCAAGAACTAAGGAGTGTTGGATAAAATCTGTTGAACCTGACACTAAGGGGTCTCTACCCTACAACATATATTAAAATAATCAAAATCTGTGATTAACAAGGTTGGCCCTCTCCTTGTAAGTGATAGATACAGTGTTCATTGATTTTTAGAAACAGTTATTTACATTGGATTAAAGTTGAAAAAGAAATTAATTTGGTTGGCAAGACCACCAATAAAGCCACGATGCTTGAAATTGATATTTAAATGATGATTTAAATTCTGCAGTAAATTTTCTGTCAAAGAATTTTAGCCATTCTTTCTCTATCATACTTCTGCATGAGAAAAAAGTTGAAAAAAATTTTTGTAGCTGCATCTGAAGTGATTTTCTGCGTAATTTTAGCAAGAGGGACGGTAAGGAATCTAAAACCCACGAACAGAGTTAAAAAAATAATAACAAACGTAAAAATGTGCGCAGGTTAATTTTTTGCTACATATTTATATACAACAATAGCCCCAGTTTCGGAAAAAAATTACATCGAATTACTTTTATTGAAATAATTTATACAGACAGCTCCAAACTTAAAAATCAGCGTCAGGGGCACGGGACGGTATAGGAATTTCGTGGTATATTTGGACTCCCAACATCGTATATTTATCTTGTTAATATTGTTCAGCAGTCATGCAATGGGATGTTTTCCAGTATAAGAAATAAAAAAGACCCAAGAATATGTACTTGAATAAAAATTATTATTCAGGGACTGAAAAATATATAAAAGTCAAATATATTTGAGAATGCCTCATATATGCTACATAGTATACTTAAATTTAGTTCAGTTAGGAAATGGATAATACAGCTAGTTTTAAATTCTCCTACAGCTATTTCCGTCAATAAATGGAAATGTACTGGATATCATTTGGGCTGCCCTGGGCATCATCTGTAGAATTTATACACACCAAAATAACAGGCAAAAAATTAGTTTAATTGAAAAACGCGTACCACAATATAAAACGGACTTCCATCAATCGCAGCTCCCAAACATGGTGCTCACCGATTTTGACGAATTTAAAGTATAATGTAGAATTTTTATTCCTAATTATTATGGTCAAAGGATTTCTTCAAATGGGCCTTACATTTTGAAAAATTGGGGGTCAAAGTTCAGAATATGTTTCAAATACTCATTATTTGAAACTTTCAGCGAGTATTCCGTGGCGTGATTTCAGAGTGCTCGCCGGTCAACTGGACGGGCCGAGTTCGATGCGGTGTTCGATTTTTTTTCTTTTTTAATTAATTTTATAGTGTGACACTTTGCAACTTTTAAGCATGGTTATGGATTGCCGAAACTTCGATTGTTCTTTTAGATTTTCCTAGAAAATATAAAATTACTTTTATTTTTTCATGAAAACTTCTATTTTTTATTAATTTTTAAACTAAGATTTCCGTTGGCGGAATTACAGATTAATTTGTGTTTCATATGTGCAGAAATTTTTTTAATAAAATTATTACATATTATTTATGGTTTTTTTTATCCTCCGGTACGGTATGCTATTTCTTTCTCCCAGCTTATTTTGTGTCCAAAAAAATAACGTTATCTTACAGAAGCTAGCCGTAAAACAATGCATTACGATTGAATACGCTTTAGCAATTTTTTAAACTTCTAAGCATCGCACATTTTCAATTTTTATACCGTCGTATTGGAACAAAAAAGTTCTTTTAAATGCATTTTGTTTGAAAACTGTATCTCCATTTATTTTTGAAATATTAATTCTTTTGTAGTTTGTAGAGCCACTTGCTTAATATTGGCAACGAAAGTACTTCATTTCTGTAGAAAGTAAAGGAAAAATAGTTTTAAAATAGTAATTATGTACTTTTGTTGCCATTTTCTCGTAACAACCGAAAGAAAATGTAATTAAAATACGTGCTATTTTGAAAAAAAATATGAACGAATGATTTCTGTTAAAACAATGGAGCTATTATATACTATATTTAATTGTAAGTATCTATGAATCATTAGATAGCAGTTTTTTTTTCGATTTTCTTGAATGACGGAATCTTTTAGCTGCTTTTGTGCATTATTTCGCGATAGTGATGCGCTATGCATGCTTAACTGTAGATGTTTAAGAGTAGATCGTAAATGTGGAATTCTTAAGCGGATGCGAATGACGTCATTTTACATAAAATAAAACTTGTGCTTTAAGTCTTAAAATTGAAATATGTTTTGTACTGCAGTAGAGTCCCGCTAAACCGAGTTATTTTCTTCTGATGGACTGGTGGCTTCTATTATCATGAAATAGCCATTATAAATGAAGTGTTAGGTGAAAATAAAAAAGCAGCCGTAAAAAAAAAAAAAAAAAAAAAAAAAAAAAAAAAAAAAAAATATGGCCATTTTTTCTTCCCATTCTGACCAGAATATCAGAGTTCTAACTATTTACGGCTGCTCTTTCATCTTCACCTAACACTTCATTTAAAATGGTTGTTTCACAATAATAGAAGCCATCAGTCTATCAGAAGAAAATGAAGTAATGTAAATGCCAGGGGCGACACTAAATTCTGAAAAAGCAGAATTCCTGGTCTCTAGTTTTGAATACTTGTCTCAGATAATGAATTTATTAGAAAAAAAAAACATTAACAAAATGAATACCATAAATATATATATATATGAATAATCATATATTGTTGGGAATGTCACATTCACCTTGAAAATGTATCGAAATAAAATAAAATAAAACTTGCTTAAAAGGTGCATTTTTATACAGCAGATGTCACACTATAAAAGATGTTAACACATATTACACTTTTTAAAAACTTAAAAAGAGTTTACAAATATAATACACGCGCCGAGCGCTTTCGATCAAAACCTTGATCATCTTCTGGGCCGCTTTGAGTACAACTCAAAGCGGCCCAGAAGATGATCAAGGTTTTGATCGAAAGCGCTCGGCGCGTGTATTATATTTGTAAACTCTTTTTAAGTTTTTAAAAAGTGTAATATGTGTTAACATCTTTTATATTGTGACATCTGTTGTATAAAAATGCACCTTTTAAGCAAGTTTTATTTTATTTCAAAATGAATACCTTTTTAATATTTGGTTTATTTTAAATATATTAAAATATGTCAAATAACGAAATACAAAAATGTTTATTATTACTGACATTGACATTTAAGTTCAGTAAATATGGAATTAATCGGATGACATATGTCATAAAAATATTGAAAACGGAATATTTACACGGAAAATTTTTCCTATACAGATCATAACTTTTTACTTAGTACTTGTCTTCAAATGAAGATGAAAGATATCAATAAACATTTTTGATTTATTCTGAGTTATTATAAAAGTCTAGCTGACGATTTCTTAAAAAAGTATATATATATATACTAGGTGCTCAGCCCTTGCGAGCTACGCCCGACAACCCCCGTTCAGGCTTCGCAGCCTTTGAAAATATAGTAATGTGCTTTGTTTAAAAAAATATTACCAGGTTACGGAAGATTGAATGATATTATCAGAATAACAGCGGCTATTTTCTGCAATCGCGTTGGTATGCTTTTCTGTTTTTATGGGCATTTTTCGGTTACTATGGCCTCACTCATCGCTGTCGTAATAAATGACGTCTGTTTTCGGGAATGATAAGTAAGATCAATTTCACATTTGAAAATTAGCTTGTACAAAATGATTAGGTCAAAACTAACGCTATCTTTCTGAGTTTTATAATGCCTCTACGTACAATATTTTCCCTTTCGATTTGAGGTTTAAAAACTCCGTCTGCTTGGGAATAGCTTTCACATCCACGTATACCAGATCCACACATTGTGCTTTGAAATTTTACGCTTATATTTTATGTCTTGGTCGAGTTTTAGATATTTCAATAACATGTATAGCTTATCCATGAATTCTTCTCTCTATTTTAATACGCCATCATGAATATTTTCAAGTTATTTTTTCAATGTATATTGTTTGTATGATGCTACTTGATTATCCCGGCGACCAAAAAACTATCACCAAACTATAAGATTAAATGCCAATAATGGATGATCGTAAATGTCACATTCAATTGACATTAAACACGATACACTTGTCTGTTACGTCATCAAGTGATTTTTAATTCGACTTTTTATTCGTATTTTGATTAATGTTTTACTAGTTTATTTGTTCTTTCGTTATTTAAAATAAAATTACGTAAGTTTGTATAATTTAGCGAAATTGGTCCACAGGATAATCAAATAGTAACGTTCGTATTAATTAATAAGAATATCCGAATTTTCTAATATGTATATATTGAATAATAATTCGTACAAAATAAATCGAAAGTATTTTGCGCATACATTTATCTGTATTTATGCACCATCAAGTGAAGTAATATATAAACAAATTTGCATGACGCACTAAAAGTCAACAGAATAAAAACCGCTTTAAATTTATCAGTTTATTATATGACTTAATTTTCCCTATTAAATGCACGTATCATGTAATAATTTATTTTAATTTTTGTCTGTTTTAAGATTTACGGGTACATATATTATTTAACTTAAAAACATTTTGAAATATTGTTTGAGCTTTCTAAGTATGTCCTAATATTCACCATTAAAAGTTTTTTACTTGTAAAAAATTAATTATTTTAGGCACTTTAATCTTACGATATTTAATGTTTGGGCCTTTTACAAATGACTTAATTATTACATTTAAATGCTTTTCGCGTGTGATAATTTTATTATTTTAAAGTTTTCGTGCTTTTTTAATTTTTATGTGTAAAAATTTTGGCGTAACTTTCCTTATTTTCTGTTATTAACGTGTGGTGATGATTAAATTCTTATTTTAAAATTTTCTTCCAGTTTTTAAGATTATTGATGTCATTTTCTCTTTAAAATTGAAAAGAAAACCTTTTTTTCCGCCTATGGAATTTGAAATTGCCAGACGATTTTTGTTTTTTAAAGTAAATTGATTTCAGATGATTGAAATGTGAAAAAAATGTTTTTATATTTTTAATTTTCCTGTAAAACATAATTTAATCTCAATATTGTTTCACTATCAACTGAAATAAAATATATTAATTCAATTATCAATTTGAAACTGACGAAAAAGAAGAAATCTAATAATCCCTATATTTTTTCCCCGTTCTCCCCTTTAAAAAAAATGGAGTAATTTTGTTGCCATTACAGATTGTCACTACAGAAATGTAATTAAAATTAGAAAAAAAAGAAAAAACAATATTTCGAAAACTAATTCAAATTTTAAAATTCTATTGCCAGTTTTGAGATCTGTGGATCAATACGGATTTTTGGTGTTAATTTTACCGCATAATATTCCATATTTTAAAGGAAATCGCTGTGAAATTAAATCAGTCGGTTAATCAGTCGTTTCATAAAGTCATTCCACAAATTCATTTCATTAGGTTTTACGTATATAGGACATATATGTAAGTATCATAGGTTATATGTCAAGTGGGATGCATCAAATGATTTTTACATTTCCAGTTGACAATTTGAGCTTTATTATTATTTCTTGTTAGAGTGAAAAATATTTTGAAATATAATTTTTCCATTTTTACTCATCTCAAAAAATACATTTGGACATTTGACATGAAAATTATTATTTACAATTTACACGAAATAATAAATTTTCATTTAAAATTCCATTAAGTAGGGAGACCGGGGCAAGATGACGAATGTCTTAATTTTCCCGTTTCCACTAGGTGGTAGCATCAACTGGATACTACTGGCTCTCCTATCGGCCGTTCGTTAAACAATAGTATAGAGACGCTGAAATCGCCATTTTTGTGTTAGTTGTGAAGCTTTGATTGTTTACGGCTGCACCGTTATAACTTTTATGCATGTGTAAATAAGCCCTGCTACAGTAACATGTAAGATATATCGTTTTTCTTCAATATTTATGAGTAACTTAGTTTAAATACTACCTATTACCATGAATAAATGTCAATTAATCGCCTTCCTTCATGGCAATAAAAACGAATATTTTTAAACATGCAACCCAGGTGCAAGATGACGAGCCCCGTGTTTCGGAATTTATTAAACTAACTGTGTTGTCCATTCTACTTAAATCCTGTAAACGCTTGTTTGTCTGTGTGTTTGTCCGCGCGACTTTGCGCTTCTATTTCCTCTGGAGCTAAGGGGCGCATCGGATCGGGGGAGGTGTCTTTCAAAAAGGGGAGACCAGAGGGAGACATTTTTACCATCCGCTAAGCCCCCCGAGCCCCCCCGAAAGAAAAACCCTATCGGGGTCCGTATCTCCGTTTCCAAGCGTCCGATCGGTACGAGGAGGGTACCGTTCGACGGGGTTCGACCTCGGTGTCAAGACCTCCCCCCGCTGGTCCCCATCCCCCCAAATAATTCAAATATTGTGACCCACCAGCAGAAGAATGGATCCAGTTCTGTAAATGCCAAGAGTGGCGGCATAAGGAATGTTCCAATTATGAAAATGGTATTTTTATTTGTGACTATTGTTAGCTGCACAACTAAACAGTTCAACATTACGTTACAATCCATTATACTTAGTCTGATACTTTGTAAGATGTAAAAACACAGTTATCATTTGTTAAACCATGTAACATATTCAACAAATAAAATATATTCAACCTTTTTCAGTGTTGTCAGCTTGCCCCAAGGCCAAAGTCATCTTGCCCCAGTACTGGGTCAAGATGACGATTTGTTAATGTTATGAAAAAATAAAATTATGCTTTGTTTTTTTTTTATTTGAAAAATTAAATGGTAATATATTTAATACTACAAGGAATACTCTAACAGTTCATATAAAATTAATTTTACTATACTTAAAAATGAATTAAAAAAAAACAACAAAAATTGTTAACATAGTCATCTTGCCCGGTCTCCCCTACATAGTACATACATACACTGGTAAACAAAACTTAAGGACCATTGCTATTTTCAAAGATTACAGTTAGAAATAGATACGCAGCAGCACATGTAAATTTGCATGGATGCAGGAAGTACTCTGTTTTGTGAAACTTATGCAAATTTTGTGCTTTCACTTTTATCAATCACGTGACAGCAGAGATAGCGATTTTAGGCAATCGCGGGTGCTGTGAGCTGTCATTAGATGTAAAAACTGAAGAAGATTGAGTGAAGCTTGAACATTGAAATTTTGAACATGTCTTCAAGGCATCATTTAGATTATATTACTCGTGGTAGAATAATCGGAAAGATGGAAGAAGGACGCAAAATGAGAGATGTTGCCCGCGAATTTAACATCGCGCACATATTGTTTCTAGGCTATGGACGGCATTTCAAAAGAGAGGAATATGTACTAGGCTCACGGGAGGAGATTGTTCTAGCAGTATGCCGTCCCAAGAAGATCGCTATATTGTTATTTCGACAATAAAGGAACAAACGCAGCACAGCTGGTCAAATAGCAAATCAACTTTGTGCTGCTACAGGAACTAAAATACCGCAGAAGGCTGTTGCAAAACGTTTGAAAAAGGGTGGAAAGACCTGCTGTGTGTGTCCAACTCTCGATACGCCAACGTAGCGTCCATTTACAGTGGTTCCGTATGCATCACAATTGGACTGATGACGACTGGTCTACCGTGCTCTTCTCAAATGAGAGTAGATTCAATCTATCTTCTGATTGTAGATGTAAACTGATATGGAGCGAGGTTAGTAGTGCTTACTGTCGCGAAAATATTCTAGAAATATGCGACTTCAAGTATCATGGTCTGGACAGACATCATGTTCAATGTCCGAACGGATCCATATGTGCTTGACCATGACCGGTAGACGGTACATTGAAGACGTCCTGCTTCCATATGTTCGACTTTTTCGAGATGCTGTCGGCGAAAAGCTTCGTTTTATGGACGATAACGCACTTTGTCATCGCACACGGTCTGTACAGGATTGTCTTGAGGCCGAAGATATCCATCGCATAAACTGACCAGAATGTTCCCCTGACCTGAATCCCATTGAAAATGTATGGGATGCCTTGGGGAGACGTATTGCTGCTCGACAATTTCCTCCCTCAAGCAAGGAAACCCTCATCCGTGCAGTGAAGGGGGAATAGGGCAACTTGTCTGAACAGCTACTGAATCATGTTGTTCTGAGTATGCCACTTCGTGTTAAAAGTTGTCTTGCATTACAACGGTGGCCACATCCCTTATTGATATGGCACTGACGATGGTTAATTGTGAGTATTTTGCTTTCTTTGTACAGTCATGTTTTCGGACAATATTCGCGTTTCAGAAAAAGAACCTCTGGTAATACCCTGTATACATCCTTTCAACAAAATTTTTATATTAAATCCTGTATAACATTCTGTGAATACTATTATTTGCTTCTTGACTCACAATCTCAGTAGATTCTCATTTACGTGTACATTTCTTCTTGGTCCTTAAGTTTTGTTCACCAGTATATATATATATATATATATAACGTATCAATCATCATCGTTCAGACTCTAATAATAACAAAGCAAATATACAATATACAGCTGAAATTCAACATTTTCATATACATCAATTTAAAAATACGACAATTGAAATTCTTCAAATTCTAAAAAATAAATCAGAACGTCTTTATACGGAATCATCATTTATGAAATATTACAACACAATTTATCCTTATGGACTTAACAGTGAAGTATTTAACAGACCTGTCAAAGTCTTCACATCTATAAATAACAATATTGATTATTCTCCAATTTATCCTACTCTTAATCATAATTTAAATAGTAAAACAACACGTAATAAACGAGGAAAGGGTTCATCATCAGTTGTAGTTTCCAAAAAATCTATCACTAAACATATAAATGATCTTCAAAGAAAATATTTAGAAATTATAACTGGTTGTTAATTCGAAAACACATCTTTGCTATTAAAAAGAAACAGATTGTACAACATTTAAATGTATTTCTAAGTAAATCTTTCTCTAAACATTTCTCAGATATTTATTTTGACCTCATTATGTCTAGGGTTAATCTTTTAAATATTAATTTACAAAAAAAACATAAAATTCAAAACATGAATACTCAAATGTTAATTACTTTTTCAAATCACATATTTAATAAAATTAATATCAATTCTATAATTAATGATAAAAATTGTTTTTTTCCTATTAATAATCTTCATATCTCAAAAACCTTTAAATATCCTAATACAATTGGTAGAAAGATTTTTAACTACAATACATTTTCAAAAAATACATCTGCTGCAAGTAATTTTCCGTGTAAATGCAATGACCCCACTCTAAAAAAATACATAAACAATGATCATGGACATATAATCACTGGAAATCTTGATATTGTTAATGATTTTAAATTGAAACAACTAATGGGTTATGGTACTAAATATAGACTTCCATCTAAATTTAATGTTAAATCTATTATCAAACAGTTTACACATGATATTGATATTTTTATTTATAAAATTTCTATCTCTTATAATAAGCCTATTGAATATTTTAATCAGTGGAAAATATTAGTAATTGAAAAATTAAGTATGGCTTTAAAAAATAATATGGCTGATTTGGTTTCTATTAATACACAGCATATTTTCCAACAAATTACTAAATTACAAAAAAACTACGTTATTACATATGTAGACAAATCTCCTAATAATTATGCTATTATTTGTAAATCTTATTATCACCAACTTCTTACAAATTGTATTTCTTCTAATAAGTCATTTAAAAAAACTAATGAAAATGTAATTGTAAATAATCGTAAAATTCGAAGTTATTATAAACTATTAAATATTTTATCTACTAACTTTAATTATCCATATTTAGTTCTTATTCCCAAATTTCATAAAACTCCTATTAAATTTAGGACTGTTACTATTGGTTGTAATACATATAATAATAAAGCCAATACACTTCTCTTAAAAATTCTTAATCAATTATATGTACTTACTACAAACAATGATAATACACATTGTATAAAAAATAGCTATCAACTTGTCAATATTTTAAAAAATCTTCATTGTGTATATAATATAACAACATATGACTTCAAAGATCTTTTTAATAATATAGACCTATTAGATTTACATAAAATTATAAATGCATTATTTAAAAAGTATTATAAAAAACTGGAATTACCATCTAATATTGATATTGCATATTTTAAATCTTTAACTAACTTCATTATCTATAATAATTATATCTTGCAAGTTAACACTTTATATTTACAGCATGTCGGTATACCACAAGGCGGTTGTACATCCAGTTTACTCTCAGACTTATATCATTATGAACGTAATTTTACTAATAATAATCTACATTTATATCGTTATATTGATGACATAATTTTAATTGATACTGATCATTCTGCAATTACTCCATTTCCAGTAGATTATCCCACTAATTTGGAATTAACGGAAAACCTTTTATCTAACAATACAATTAACTTCTTAGATCTTAAAATTACAATAAAAGACAACAAAACAATCACAGATTTATATGACAAACGTAAAGAATTTAAATTCAAAGTTAATACATTTACAAATTTTAAATCTTGTCTACATCATTCTGTATTTCGAAATATAATACTTAATCATTTATATAGAATAAAATGTTTATGTTCTTCTCCTCTAATTAACAATAATATTAAAAAACTAATTTATGATGCATTAAATCATGGTTTTCCAAAAAAATTCATATATTCATTAATATACAATTAGTATTTTTCTTACATGATCTTTTAAAACAAATTAACACATGCGTAAACAAAATTACAAAAAAATTATAAAATAAAAAAAAATCTCTATAAAAAATAAAAATTGTAAAATAACATAAAAAAAATTATTATAGGATGGATGGGTGGGTAGATGTTAGAGTACGGAGGAGGGTGGTGTTGTCTGGATAATACGCAATGGTTAATTTATATATATATATAATAAAAAAAATGGGGCTTTTGTATTATTACTATATTTTTAATACGTATTTTATAAGGATGTTGATTTGATATTTTATATGTAATTGGTGAATTTCATTAATTATTAGCTTGATTATTGTTTAATCTTATTTACAATCATTTGTTATAAATTTTAATTTAATAAGGACAATATCATATTAATTACTAATAGTATGCCATTTTTATAGTGATTAATATACATATAAGTATATTTAATATAAATAAAGTTATACTGTATGGATTAAAATTGGGTAATTATATTTATTATTATTCCTCTATTCTTATTAATATTTTAATATTTATTTATTTTCACCTAGTGTTATATAATTTATTATCGGTTTATTGTTTTTGAATGTCCCACATTCATACTTTTAGGATTTTTATGGATGTATAAAATAATCCACACACTATATTTGTGCTTTTTAGGTAATGGGAATTTAAGTATCAGTTCACCTTCTTTATACTACCATATGTTTTTTATTTCCTGTTCATTTTATAATTATCTTATATATAATAGATTTTATTAAAGATTTTTATATTTTTAATAATTATTTATATTAATTATTAATGAATTTATTCTGTTTTATAGCATATAGCTATATGCTATATTTTATCGATGTTCTAGAATTATTTAAATTCTTAGTGTAGTTTAAATAACTTTGCTAATACAATATTTTGTATGCTTTTTAAATTTTATTAACAATAGTTTTTTTTTTTTTTTTAAATACATTGTGTGGTTTATATTCAGTTTATAATTATCTATATATAAGGATATTTTTGGTTTTGCTGTTAATAAAACAATTGTTACATTCAATTGCTTACAACTGAAGCAAGTCTTTTGACAATTAAATCATAAATGTAATACTAGATGGCAGCACCACAATTTGTGTTTTTTTTTCGATAAGTTCTAGATTTACTTCTTCCAGCTACATTTCAGTTATAATTTACTACACCAGGGGGAATTTTTAGCTAAATATTGACGATATTGTTTAACGGTTTTTAATTAATTTAATAGTGCATTTTAATTATGTAATTACTTTCTATTTATATTATTTTATATTATATTAAAAGTTATTTAACATTTCTTTCAATATGTACTAACTGCATCCTATGGTATCAATTACTGTGATTTCTTAACTGTTTTATTAACCTTAATCTTTACGATATGGGTGCCATGTGAGCGTGGATTTATTCTAAAATATTAATCGGTATGGTGTTTATTATTTCATTTTATATCCTATAAATATTGAAATAGGTTTTATTGTTTTTTCCAATTCATATTATTTGTTTCTATTCTGTTTTCATTTTTAATCAATTCACTTGATTTTAATGGTTGTTAGGGCACAGGGGAAAATAACTTATAGCTTTAGCTTATTTTTCCCACAGAAAACAACCATTTTGCTTATATCATTGAATTCTGTGTCCTTGAAAACGTAATTCAATATATAAGCATTTCCATTATTTGTCGATGTCCACTTTCTTATTTTTCTTCCATAATAATTCTTATAAATAATTCAATCTTTTTTTTTATATATACTTACAGCTTTAATTCATAATATTACGGTTTTTGATGGTGATAGGTTACGTTTAATTATTGGTTATATATATATATATATATATGATGTATTATATCTGAACTTTGCTTACGATATAAAAATATATAATGGGAAATAATAATTACAAATATATATATATATTCTACACATAAAATAGTTTTGATTTTTGGCAGTAGAGATGTTAGTTTACAAATTAGATAAAATATAAATTTTCATGAAAAAAACATAAACGTAATTGTATATTTTTTAGGAAAATATATGAAAAATCGAAGTTTCAGCAATTCATAACCCTGCTTAAAAGTTGTAAAACGTCATAATATTAAATTAATCAAGCAAGAAAAAAAGCCAAGAGGTAGCATCGAACTCGGGTCGTCCGGCTGGCAGTTGAGCACTCTCGGATGACGCCATGGAATACTCGTTGAATACTGCAGACTAATAAGTATTTGAAACGTATGCTAAACTTTGACCGCCAATTTATCAAAATCTAAGACCCATTTGAAGAAATCCTTTAACCAACATAATTAGGAAGAAAAACTCTACATTATACTTTAAATTCATCAATACAGCTGCTCACATTGTTCCATTGTTCCAAATCGGTGAGCACCATGTTTGGTGGCCCCCCTTGTTAGACAGTACTGTTATCAAATTATTTTGTGTGTCCATGTGAATGAACGGCAAATGCGATGCACATCATATTCTATAGTAAAGGTCTTGTAATGCACCTCACTGATGTATATAAATTTCAATAAGTTTGAAATAATGTCACATTACTAAACTACACTAAAAATGCCTTTTTTTTCCATAGACCGTAATGTAACGGAATTCTTTGGCGTGTCCCTATAAACGAACTGTTAACGCTATACATTTCATTTTCAATACCAAACATGCCATAGTAATCCTCAATAACGTATATCAATTACATGGCAATCCGAGTATACTTATGCGAGTTAAAGCACGAAAGGACAGACAGACAGACATGTTGAAAAGTATTAAAAAAGTGTGATTTTTTTGCTAAAGAATGGCAATGAATCTTTTAATATTCTAAAATTGTCATTACTATGTCCATGAAATCATAAATCCAATGTGTCTCGATAAAGACAGCGGAAACGACAATTTTTACCTCAAGGCTATTTTAGAGCTAACTTTCTTGAAAACTTATAGGGTACTTATTCTGAAAGTAGTCCAAGATTCTCAAGGTTAAATTATTGAATAGGTATTTCAGAAATAAGAAACTTGGTAATGACACATTTTAATTAAAAATAGACATTATTGCTCGTAAGAAATTAGGGAACTGCACAATCTAAGAACTTTATTTACATATCAAAATGACATCCAGAAAGGAATGAAAAATTACTGTGGGGCAGGTTAATGACGCTTAATGTTACGAAGAAACTTTAAATATGTATAATTAATAGAAGGAAAAACAAAAATATGTTTTCTGTTTTGCCCAAAGTATGAAATTTGTAAATAACTAGTCGGATGTGCCAATCCCCAAACTTTCTCCTGTATCATACATGTTAACACTTGAAAATTCGTTATCGCTGTGCCAAAAATAAATTCAATCTATGCCCATCAAGAAGATTCTAAAGATATGAAATTCTGTGAATTAGCTCTTGACATAGGACTATCTCTAAAATCGTGTAAATCCTGCAAAATGCAGCATAGCAGTGCCACCATGTTGGACAATTTACACTAAAACCTAATCAGGAACAACTTATGTGAACTTCTAACTGAATCTAAAGTATAATAAAATCCACGCATTAGTTTTTGAGATAGAGCTATTGCGAAAATCGTAAAAAATCCAGCATAGCAGCGCCACCTATTGGAAAATTAACACCCAAATCTTATCCGTAACAACTTGTCTCAACGTCTAACTGAATTTAAATTTAGACGAAAATTTGTGCATTAGTTCTTGCGACAGAGATATTGCAGAAATCATGAAAAATGCACCATAGCAGCGCCACCTGTTGGGCGATTTACGCCAAAACTAAGCAACACCAATTTACGTCACGGGCTAACTGAATATAAACTTTTATTAAATTCCGCGCTTTAGTTCTTGAGATAGAGCGCCCACAAATTTTGTGTCACAGACAGGCAGACTCATAACACGCAGACACATTCTGTAAAAACATGTTTTTCGGGATCTCTGACCCCTAACACCGTATAAATCCGCCGAAAACCGCAAGTCGAAAATTTTCACGAATCCAATACTTTTTTTCTCGTAAAGGTAGGAGAAAGTAATAAAGACATGAAATATAGCCACATAATCATTACATTTGTTCTAAAGTTTTCCAAATCAAAACATAAGAGTTTCAATTAAAAATTTGAAGTTTGGGACAAGGCTTAATAATAATATTTACAGCTTTGCAATTTGTTTAGATATTGAAAATAATTTTGTTTTCACATTTAAACTAGTGCACAATGTAGTGCGTGAACAGAAATGTTCACAAAAATGTAAATGTTCATAGTTGACTTGATTAATTTCACATTTTTTAACCAGGGACATAAAATTTCCCTTTACCTGAGAATGATCTATATGCTATTATAATAGCGTTATATTAATAGTAAACATAAATAATTTTGTAAAAACAATGTGGAATTTCTTCAAATTTAACATATACGAGGTGATACATAACGATTTCTATCAAATTATGGTCACAAGGCAGTTTATTAATTTCTTCTATCCTTGCAACAAGAAAGTATTGGATTCGTGAAAATTTTCGACTTCCGGTTATCGACGGATTTATACGTTTTAGAAGGTCCTGAACATGATTTCACTATTTTTAAAAAATGTCTATATGTCTGTATATGACAAAAATTTTGTAAGCGTTCTATCTCAGAACAAATGCGCGGAATTTAATCAAACTTTAGATTATAAATTGGTGTTGATTAGTTTTTGGTGAAAATCGCCCTACAGGTGCCCTGCTATGGTACATTTTTCACGATTTCCGCAATAGTTTTATCTCAAGAACTAATGCACGGATTTTCACCAAACTTCAGATTTAATTAGTCCCTGATATAAATTGTCACTGATTTCTTTTTTTTTTGTAAATCATCCAAAAGATGGCGTCACTGTGTAGAATTATTCACTATTCTCGTAATAGCTCTATCGCAAGAACTAAGGCACGAATTTTCATCAAAATTCAGATTCAGTTATAGTCTAGGTCTAGGAAATAGGGAATTTTACCTAGCAAAATTAATGGTAGTTCTGGAAATCGGCTTACTTTATGTTTTTTGGATCGCTGAATCCGAATTTGTAACTTCCCACCAAAATTTCCCCCGGCAACCCCGCCCAAATTTTGGTAAAAAGCCCCCCAAAAAGGTTTTTATTAAAAAAATTAATTTTTTTATTGATTTAGGGGAAAAGTATCTAGAAATTCAGAAAGTAGACAAAATTTGCAACAAATTAGATACATGATATTATGACTTAGGATGAAGGGGAAGGGGGGTATCTGCCTCGAAACATAAGTGAGGTGTAACGTGGACTAAGTTGCGCAATTTCACTTAACCACTCACACGTTTACATTCGCCCTCCCTTCTCCCCTCCGAACTTTCTCTATAAGGTTTACTTTAAGTTTTTTGGGTCGCTGAATCCGAATTTTTAACTTACCCCCCAAAATTTCCTCCCCCCCGAAAACCCCCCAAAATAGTTGTTATTAACTTAAATTTCTTATTGTTTTAGGGGAAAAGCATTACGAAATTCAGAAACTAGACAAAATTTTCAACAAATAGGATATATGACATTATGACGTAGGATAAACGGGGAGAGAGGGGGGCTGCCTCGGAACATTCTACGCGCGCTTTTCTCAAAAACCAAATTTTTTCAAAAAATCAATTTTTTGGGAGGTTGCCGGGTGAAATTTTGGTGGGAAGTTACAAATTCGGATTCAGCGACCCAAAAAACATAAAGTGAGTCGAAATCCAGAACTAGTATTAATTTTTACAGGTAAAATCGCCTATTGCCTGGATTTCATAACTTAGTGCACGTAGCGCCTCGGTGCATGTTCAGAGGCAGCCCTCCCCCTCGCCGTTCATCCTACGTCATAATGTCATATATCCTATTTGTTGCAAATTTTGTCTAGTTTCTGAATTTCGTAATGCTTTTCCCCTAAAACAACAAGAAATTTAAGTTAAAAACAACTATTTGGGTTGGTTTTCGGGGGGGGGGGGTGGGGATTTTAGGGGTAAGTTAAAAATTCGGATTCAGCTACCCAAAAAACTTAAAGTAAACCTTATAGAGAAAGTTCAGAGGGGAGATGGGAGGGCAAATGTAAACGTGTGAGTGGTTAAGTGGAATTGCGCAACTTAGTTCACGCAGCACCGCGCGCATGTTCCGAGGCAAATCCCCCCTTCCCCTTCATCCTAAGTCATAATGTCATATATCTAATTTGTTGCAAATTTTGTCTACTTTCTGAATTTCTAAATACTTTTTCCCTAAAATATTTTTTGTTTGATTTTTTTAATAAAAACCTTTTTGGGTGCTTTTTATCAAAATTTTTTTGGGGGGGGGGTTGCCTGGGGAAATTTTGGTGGGAAGTTACAAATTCGGATTCAGCGACCCCAAAAACATAAAGTAAGCCGATTTTCAGAACTACCATTAATTTTGCTAGGTAGAGCCTATACGGTCTCTATTGCCTGGACTATTAGTCCTTGATATAAGTTGGTGTTATTTAGTTTCTGGTGTAAATTGCCCAACAGGTAACGCCTACTTTTCTACATTTTTTACGAGTTCTGCAATATCTCTATCTCAAAAACTAACGCAAGGATTTTCATCAACTTCAGATCCAGCTAGACTTTAACGTAAGTTTTTGCTGATTAGGTTTTGGCGCACCACAGAGCCCAACAGGTGTTGCTAATATGCTACGCTACATTTTTCAAGATTTACCCGATTAAAGCGATAATCATAGCTCAGGAACTAATCCACGGAATTTCATCAAACTTCATATTCTGTTAGACTTTTGGATAAGTTGATGCTGATTAGGTCTTCGTGTAAATCATGTATCAAGTACCGCTGCTATGCTGAAATTTTCGCGATTTTCGCGATAGCTATAGCTCAAAAATTAATGCTCAAACTTCATATTCTGTTACTCTTTCACGTAAATATATTTTTATTAGGTTTAGAGATTTACTGCTCAACAGGTATAGCTTTTATGTTCTTTGGGCTGGGAATTTTGACAGCATCTAAGAGAGTAGATGCCAATATTCAATGATTTGTTTAAGAAATGTGATTTTTATACATCTTTTTTAACCCTTTCAGCCCCATACAGTACCTGTTTATGCTAAAGTTCTGAAACTCTTAAAATAGGTTAATTTTATGCTCAATATAAGAAATAATAAAGGATTTTCTTTTCATTTTTTAATTAAAATTTAAATAATAATAAAAATAATAAATTATAAATTATAAATTAAATAATAAATAAAATTTTATAAAATATTTATATAAACTATCCAAAATAAGTTATTGAAACATATTTTAATACAATATAAAAAATAAAAACATTTATTAATTATAAAGTCTATATAAAAGAATGTTGTTATTCATGACTCTTTTTAAGAAATGAACTGAATCTCATATCAAAAATATTAAAATCATTTCTTTGCATAGTGCTGTCATCTATTGAAGAGAAACAAAAAATTTTATTAGGATGAGCGAAGCGAATCTTCTACTAGGCTACATAAATTACATTTTGTCGTACACTTTACAAAAAAAAAAAAAATCAATATTTTGACTTTAAATTAAACATAAAAATAAATTATGATGTGTAGATTTGCACAATATTATTTTTTTACAGAAAAACCTTAAAAAATGTATTATTTTAATCAGTGGTGTAGTCGAAAAAAAAACAGAGGGTATACTCTCTAAGCAGAGGGTATACGCTCAAGGCAGAGCGTATACCCTGGAGTTTATATACTATAGCTTTCTTGAGAAACAGAGGGTATACGGCGGTCCTTAAAAAAATCCAGAGGGTATACGGCGTATACCCCCGTATACCCTCCACTACATCCCTGATTTTAATTAATTTATTTTACATGTTTTTCTATTACGGACGCATTTTTGCAAATAAAAAATGAAAGAGGTACATATTTTTTGAAGAGGTATATATTTTTTGCTCTTAAAATAATTCTTCGATTTGAAAACTGTCTGTATCAGCTTGTTTATCAAACTTATTAATGTTAAATTTGGTCAAAGTCGTTCCATTAAAAAAGTTTTAGAAAACTATTCGTAGGAATTTAACCATTTTTAGATCATTTTATACATTAAAATTTCCCTGTGTGCAGACTGCCTTTACTTTTTTAATTTGACTCATTTTTTGAGGTTTTATTTCTATTTTAAATTCAAATTTTCAGCATTTCGAGAGATATTTTTTACAACTTTTAGAAAAGGGTATTATTTTAAATTGTTGTCAAATTAAAAAACAGCGCAAAGAATAATATTTCCTTCAAATTAAAAATTTATTTGCACATGACTATTATAAACAGAAAAAAACTTTCAAATGAGAATTAAATGATTACGTATAAAAGCAGGAAAATATTGATAATCACGTCATAAAAACTATATTCACACGTGGATTTTAAAAGAGAAAGAAAACTGTCAAATATTAAATTCATTAATATGCGTTAAAAGATGTAAATGCAATGAAAAAAAGATTTAGCTAATATAGCCCCAGATAAAATGTTTGGTTGGACTGACCAAATGTTGGTTCGACTGATCAAATGATTTTGTTCGATCAATAAAATTTTATCGAACTAACAAAAGGATTTTGTCAGTCCAACAAAAAATATTTGGTGGGGTTCAAAATTTGGTTGGCACAACTATTTTTTTGTTGCTTTAACAGAATCGTTCTTTCCGTGTGGAGGAAATTACGTCATATTTAAAATTGCCGAGGCTAACGAAAAAGACAGGCTACCGTGGTGACCGTCCACGTACCTTTTTTTACAGACAGCTGAAATCACGTGATCCTCGAATACACCAATGCAGGTGTACGAAAAGAGCATGGCGTGACTCTAGCGGTCTGTAAAAAATATGTCAGGAATGCACCGCGGTAGCCTGTCTTTTTCGTTAGCCTCGTAAAATTGCCAAACCATAATATTGCCAAGCAATTTAAATTTAAAAATATACTTGCTCGAGACATTTATTTCATATTTTGAGATAATCTTTTAAAACTAATCTCTCTCTATATTAAACAGCATTTAATGCATCACCATACCTATAAGGAGGACCCTGTTCTGTCGCCAAATGCCGCCAAGTTTATCGCCAACTTTGGCGACCAAAATTAGTCACCAAAAGCGACGCCAACTTGGCGATATCTCTAATAGTTCGACAAATTCCCATAGACATCCATTGTAAACTATTAGGGTATTCTTGCTTATAGAAAATCAGCATCAATCGAGATATTTCGAACTAATGAACCAATGCAGATGTTACTGAAGTGCCTACAACAGTCGCATTGCTCTTTTGTTGAGAATTCTAAGACAGCGCATATAATATTTCCTTTCTAACAACAAATGATGTATTTTCACGTGAATATTAAAAAGAGAAAGAAAACTTTGGTGAAAATTACGTCAGATTTAAAACGATACATTTAAAAAGTCTTATTTTAAAATACTTCCTTTTAGCGTTGTTAAAAAATGCAGGGGGACAAAGACTCTATTTACTTAAATTTTTTACTTCTTATATTAGCTTATTTTCACATGTTTCAATGATCTGATTTAATCAAAGACGAAAACAATCCATTTACAGGGAGATGTTTTTTTAATTATAAATCATTCTTCCGAAATCTTTTAAGCCGTTCAAATTAGTGTGCTTTTAGAGTTTGTGGTGTCTGAACGGGTGTTGGCGAGCGTAGCTCGTAGGGAGCAGAGTCCCCTAGTTATTTAAAATTTAATGCTAGCACAAAAAAACCCCCTAAATTTTAAAACAATTTTTCCAGTTTTTCAGGTGCAAAAAAATAGATAACCAAAATATGTGAATTTTTTTGGTTTTAGCATAAAGACTATAAAAAAAATGCGTATTTTCTTAATTGTTTTAAAGCTGTAGCTTATATAGTTTGAAAGTAACAGTGCGCGCAATCTCCAAATTTACTAATCTGAGAAAATGCGTTTTAAAATTTCAATTGTTAATGGACTTTCAATTGTACTCACCGTCCATAAATGATTATAACTCGAAAAATGACGGAGATTTTTGAATGGGGTTTTTTGCATATTGTTGGGAATCTTTTAAAAATTCAGAATAAAACAAAATCCGAAAACTGATTTTTTGAAAGTTTAAGGTCCTGTGCCCCCTTAAATAGCTAGTTTAACAGCATTTTATAAAAGAAAATATACTTCTATCTACATATTAAGAAATAAATTGTTCCATTTCTTTTCTAACCTGAATAAATATATCTGAAATTTTGATACATTTTAGAAAAAAAAAAAGATTTTATAATTCTATTAGATTCTATGCCGGATATTTTTAGTCAGTCTTATTCAGGTTCCAATTAAGCAAATATATTTTTTCCTAATACTAGGGGGTTCTGCCCCCTACGAGCTACGCTCGCCAACCCCCATTCAGACACCGCAAACTCTAAAAGCACGTTAATTTTATCGGCTTTAAAAAAATTTCGGAAGAATGAAATATAATTAAAAAAGCAGTGGCGATCACCCTATTAGCGGATTGTTTTCGTCTTTGATTAAATCGGATTAGTGAAACACGTGAAAGTAAGCTAATATAAAATGACTTAAGTAAACAGAGTCTCTGTCTCTCGGTATATTTTAACAATGGTATAAGAAAGTTTTTTTTAAATAAGACATTTTAAATGTATCGTTTTAAATCTGACGTAATTTTCACCAAAGTTTTCTTTACCTTTTTAATATTCACTTGAAAATACTTTGTTGTTAGAAAGGAAATATTATTTGCACTGTCTTAAAATTCTCAACACAAGGCAATGCGACTCTTGTAGTCATTTTAATAACATCTGTATTGCTTCATTGGTTAAAAATCTCAAATTGTTGATTTTCTGTAAGCAAGTAAACCCTATTAGTTTATATGGAAGTCTATGGGAATTTGGCGAAATATTAGAAATATCGCCTAGTTGGCATCACTTTTGGTGACAAACTTGGCGGCATTTGGCGACAGATCAAGGTCCCCCTATTTTAACGCCCTTATAGGTATGGATTTGCATTAAATGCTGTTCAATAACCAATGAGATGCATTTCATTTGAGCCTTGCCATTAAACAATTAACAAATAATCGGGATTTCTGCACGTACGATAGTGCAATATATATACACTGGCGGGAAAAAAATCCCAACACCAAGAAAGACTTGTGTTTGATAAACGAAATTTGGTAGGCGTGTTTATACATCTGAAAGATGACATCGATTGAAATTTCGCGCTTCGCGGATAAGTGTGGCGCTAGTAGCGCCACTAAGAACTTGCAGATCAGGTTTACTTTAAATGCGTGCTGTAAAGTTCGTGATTGTTATTTAGCTTCGTAATGTGACGTATTGAGTTGATGTTAGCCAAGAATGCACGACAACAAGACGGAGAAGCCACTGCCAACAGCTCACCGAGTTGGAACAAGGTCGCATAATTGTGCTACGAGAAGGTGGATTTTCCTTCCGCGATATTGCATAAAGACTTGGCTGGAATGTATCCACTGTGCATGATTGTTGGAAGCAGTGGTTAAGGGACGGTACTACCCCAAGACGACCGGTTGCAGGCGGCCACGTGGCACTCCTGAGAGGGAATTTCGCTGTATACGGAGCACGCCTTTGGCACATCGTACTGCGTATGCGCAAAAATTCGAGCTGCAGTTGGTACCACAGTGACACAACGAACTGTTAGAAATCAGTTACTTCAAGAACAGCTCAGAGCTAGGCGCCCTCTAGCGTGCATTCCACTGACTCCAAGCCATTGCCGTTTGCGAATCCATTCGTGTCAAGCCATAGCTCATTGGTGGGTGGAGTGGAGATCTGTTGTGTTTCTTTTTCATCAGAAAACAAAACAGATCTTTACTCTGTCCTCCAATGAGCTCTGGCTTGATACCAATGGCGTCGCAAACGGCAATGGTTTGCAGTCAGTAGAATACAAGTTAGAGGGCGCCTATCTCTGAGCTGTCCTTGAAGTAACCAATTTCTAACAGTTCGTTGTGTCACTGTGGTACCCCCTGCAGCTCGAATTTCTGCCGCAGACGCAGTATGGTGCGCCACAGGCATGCGCCGGAAACGGCGATTTTCCCTCTCAGGAGTGCCACGTGCCCGCCTGGTACCCGGTCTTCTTGAGGCAGTACCATCCCTTGACCACTGCTTCCAACAATCATCCACAGTGGCCAAGTCTTTCTGCAATATCTCTGAAAGAAACTCCACCTTCTCGTAGCCCGAATATGCGACCCTGTTCCAACTCGGTGAGCTGTTGACAGTGGCTTCTTCGTCTTGTTAAAGGCATTCTTGGCTAACATCAACTCAATACGTCACATTTCGAAGCTAAATAACGTCCACGAACTTTATAGCACGCATTTAAAGTAAACCTGATCTGCAAGTTCTGAATGGCGCTACTAGCGCCACACTTATGCGCGAAGCGCGAAATTCCAATCAATGTCATCTTTCAGATGTATAAACACGCCTACCAAATTTCGTTTATTTAACACAAGTCTTTCTTGGTGTTGGGATTTTTTTTTCCGTCAGTGTATATCAGATTAGTTTTAAAAGATCATCTCAAAATATAAAATAAATGTCTCGCGCAAGTATATTTTTAAATTTGAACTGTTTGGCAATATTATAGTTTGGCAATTTTAAATATGATTTAATTTCGTCCATTTACGTCTTTTAACGCATATTAATGAATTTATTATTTTACAATTTTCTTTCTCTTTTATAATTCATGTGTAAATACAGTTTAACATAATAGTGACGTAATTATCAATATTTTCCTGCTTTTAATACGTAATCATTTAATTCTCATTTGAAAGTTTTTCCTATTTACAATAGTCAAGAATTTTTAATTTGGATTTAACAAGAATTTTTAATTTGAAGGAAATATTATTCTTTACGCTGTTTTTAAGTTTGGCAACAATATAAAATAATACCCTTTTCTAAAAGTTGTAAAAAGTATCTCTCGAAATGCTGAAAGTTTGAATTTAAAATAGAAATAAAACCTCAAAAAAGAGTCAAATTAAAAAAATAAAGGCAGTCTGCACACCGGGAACTTCTAATGTATAAAATGATCTAAAAATGGTTAAATTCCTATGTATAGTTTTTGCTGCTATAAAACTTTTTTAATGGAACGATTTTGACCCACTTTAACATTAAATATCTCTTAAAATAATTCTTCGATTTGAAAACTGTCTGCATCAGCGTGTTTATCAAACATTTCTGTATAATACCACCGATTTTGATATTTTTGTATGCAATATGTTTCTTAATATTGACGAAAAAACAAGATCCCCGGTCACAAAAAACTAAAAAAAGGCGGCGGTGACAGCGTAGTTACTTTTTATTAGA
Organism: Maratus speciosus; assembly: GCA_963932465.1. NCBI lineage: Eukaryota > Metazoa > Arthropoda > Arachnida > Araneae > Salticidae > Maratus > Maratus speciosus. The sequence goes on from OZ010793.1 coordinate 573,478,191, forward strand.
ATAGAGAGATATTTGATACAGGATGGATCATGGGCGATTACTAAATAACCACACATTATTTGACTTCTATTTCCAGGAAATGTCTTTCAAATAACTGATTTGAAAGTATTTTTTGAAAGATGCTTTACATTTATCTCAAGATTAAGACGTAAATTGTGGCATTTCTTTTCTAACCTGAGTAAAAATATCTGAAATTTTCATACATTTCAGAAAAAAAAAGATTGCATAATTGTATTAGATTGTATCAAGTTTGGAGTTCATTTAAGAGCAGCATTGTCATAGAAGAAGAATATTGCAACATTTACTTACCATCTGTATTTGTGTGAGGTATTTCTTCCACCAGAGATATTTGCTAACACTTGGACCCATTGCAGCCAATCCATAGTAGGAATACATGATTATATGCACGATTGCGTTTATAAGGCAAGGAAGCGCTTGCATACCACCTAGAATGGAAACAGAACAAAGTCAGCTGAAAAAAATTAGAGTGGAAAATACCAATACTCTTCAGAAATTTTAAAAGTAATGAAAAACAATTTCATGAAATCGTTATATTTTGTGATGTAAATACAAAGTGAAAATTTTAAAACAAGTTTTACATTGATGTATGCATATATAGGGTGACTCTAGGATAGATGGCCATAGTTTTTAAAGATTGAAATAAAAATTCTTAGAATGCAAATACAAGAAATATATTTATGCATTATCTGAAATTCTTATGCATACCCTCTACATATTTTAGACAAAAAATAATTAAATATCGAGAACAAAAAGTGACAAACAAAATAGAAATTAAAAAGGCAGATGACCATCTCTCCTCCAAACCTTGGAGAGATGTCCATCCAATACAAGAAAGAAATAAGTAAGAAAAATCATGCGTTAAGCATAGATTATGCAACACTTTCAAACGCTTCCTGAATGCTTAATCAAAACTTCGTTATTTAGGGAAATAAGGTATATAACAGAACTAAGTAACCATTTTAGAAAACGCATAAAACATTTGAAAAACTGATTTCAACAGTTACCATCCATAGCAAATATGTATTGAAATTCTTTTGAACAGCTCTGTATTTGATCTGTAGGTTGATATATATCTATCTATATTATAAAGTACAAACATATCTGTGCGTAACGCATACGTCATTTTGCGAATGGCAACACTTTGAAATTTGAAATAAAATTTTGGTTTTGCAATTTTCCCTACTGTTAATTTTTAAACTTCTAAACATTGCACATTTAAAATTTTTACACCATCGTATAAGGAAAAAAATGCTGTTTTAAATGCAATTTGTTTGAAAGCTGTATCCCAATTTATTTTTAAGATATTAATTTTTTTGTAGTTTTTAATACCATTTTTCTTATCGTGGCAACAAAAGTACCCCATTTCTATTGAAAATAATCGGAAAATAGTCGCAAATAGGAGATACTGTATCTTTTTCTTGCCATTTTCTCATAAAACCTGAAAATTGAAATTAAAATATGGGCTACGTCAAGAATATTGTCTGTTATTCAATGATAATGACGTCATATGCATACTTGTCTATAGACAAAGTTTAAGACTGTATTGTAAAAGTGGATTGCTTTAGCGGATGCAAATGACGTCATTTTATAAAAAAGCAGGTATTTTAATTCTTAAACCTGAATTATGCTTTGTAGAAGTGCGTCATTTTCACAGCCCAGCTGCTTTGAAATTCTTCACAGGTGAAAATACTTCACTTTTGAAAATAATGTAATCGAAATCACACACTAATGAAACGCAATGCTTTACAAAAATTTAGAGTGTCTTTATAAAAGAGAGGTGACATGCAAATAATAGCGATTTATATTACAGAAATTGATGATTCTCGCATGTATGGATTTGCTTCGCCGAGTTAGACTAGCAAACAAATAATTCGTTGTTTAAAATAATATCTTGTTCATGAAGTTTTTGTCTAAAATTCTCTCGAATAATAAAATGCTATTCTTTAGGACATTCTACTGTAACTTTATCAAAATAGCATAATTTGCTTAATTTAATTTTTTCTAATTTTATATAATCTACATAGTTAAAACACAAGTGTATTTTTTAATCATCTGCCCTGATCTTTCTGCTGAACAAATTTTACTAATATTTTTTTTTTAACGAAAAGCTCTTCATTTGTAGATGTGATCGCACTATCTGTTTTTTAGGTAGATTTCGTAAGAAATACTACCTATTGCCGTCGTTACCATGGTGCGACTTTTGAAAAATTCCTTCATAACTCTTTATTATATGACCCCAGGAACCCAAAACCACCCCCACCTAAAAAGTTTATATATATATATATATATATATATATATATGTATGTATGTATGTATGTATGTACTACCGGCAGGGATTTTTTTTTAAATATCCCCACTTTTATGTATTAATTTTAAAAGCATTTTATGAAATTTCTTCAAAATGGTGAAAATTAGATAGCTTTCATTATTGCAGACAAAAGAGAAACAACGGGGTATTTTTATCTTAATTCAAGCTATTTTCTGATAAAGATGCAAAAATTTTGATAAAAATTGTTGTACAGGGTTTAGTGTCGCAAAATCCCATTAGGAGCAGAATATTATATTAGGGGCATAATAACGGAAAATGACATACTGCTTTTTAAAACACGCATTTTTTCTCATAAATTTTCTATATTGTTTTCCTTCTGCATGTGTACTGATATTAAGTTTCAGACCCTAGGCGAAATGCTTATTTAAGTGAAAATGAAGTCATATTTAAAAGAAAATAATCATTTTCTTAGATAAAACTAAACATTTTAACACAAATGCGTCTAAAAACCATAAATTACGAAAATTTTTATCCACCGGAATTGAGATTAGAATCTCAAGTAAAGAGTGCGTCTGTTTACATAAAAGATGTTGCTGACAGTCGTGACTTCAAGTTTTGAGTTAAAATAATTTTTAAATGATCAAACAAAATACAATTTTTAAAAAAATGAAGAATATGGATCTGAGAAGTGCGTATGCAAATTTTGAGAAGGTGAAAATTGCTGTTTTTCATTCCGGAATACCAAGCATAAGAGCCTCAATTCATAACCACATCCTAATAACTGATCTTTATTATATTTTACTGATTAAGTATCTATATTATAAAGAACAAGCGTATCTGTGCGTAACGCTGACGTCATTTTGCGAATGGGAACACTTCAGGATAAAATTTCGGTCTTGAAATTTTCGGTACTGCAATTTTTTAATCTTCTGATTATCGTAGATTTTCAATTTTCGCCGCATAGGGAAAAAATTCACTTTCAAATGCAATTTGTTTAAAAACTGTATCTTAATTGACTGATGTATTATATTTTCTAAAATAATTTTTAAGCATGATTTTTTTAAAAGTTTATCTTATCACGTGCCGGTTTCAATACATAATAATAATAAACATTTTGCACATAAAGCAACAAACATTTTTCAGCATTTGTTTCTGACTATTTTTGCATAACGAAATTAATACTTCCTTTATAAACAAACTAGCAAACCCCGCGGCTTTGCTCGCGTAATAGTTGAAATATGCCAAGTGATATTTGCATGACTATTTTTTTTATTAGAAGAACACTTTTTGAAATAATTCAAAAATTACAATTTAAGCCACAGTTTGACTAAACTTCCTTATAAAAGTGCAATAGACAGAAATGAGATTTTAATTAATAAGAAGAACTAAAACTAATTCCAACTAAATGATAATTTTGAAAGTATTTTGAGACTTTTATGCTCATTTCATACACTCATTTTAGTATTCATTTGAAGTTTTGAATTTTTTAGAAACCATCTTAACACATTTATATCTTAAAATTAACCATCATGTCAAATTCCAAGCTTCTTGTCTAACAGTTGACTACCTCTCTGGTGTTAGTGGCACCAATATAAAATGCCGAAACAGAGTTGAAACAGAATGTCTTGAAAAATGTTGAAACAGAGACTATCACCATTAATTTGCCAACATTAAATTTGAAATCGGTTGGTATTTCGCAATATTCTATAGAAAACTGAATTTAGATGTTTTTGAAGGCTTTCTTGTTGTTCCTGCCAACCAGGTGGTAGTGACACCGGCATAAAATATTGCCCGTATAGGATCAGGGACTATTACTCTTGATTCGCAACCAATAATTTCTGTATTCGGTTTATTATTTCCTGAGATTCCATAGAAATCGTAATTTAGGACTCTTTTAGAATGCTTTTCGTTCCTTCCCTTCGCTTCAACCCTTTTTAATTTCGAATATATTTTCGACTGTTCTTAGAGGACATTTATATTTTATAAGTATCAAACGTGCTATATTTAAAGTTTCTAGCCTCTTCAGTACCGCAGAAATCGCAATTTAGAAAGATTTTGCTCCTGCAACCCTCGACATAAAATATAGCTTATGTTTGAGCAGGTTCTATCACCATCAATTTGCAACCATTATGGTTGAAATCGGTTTCATATGTTCTTAAAGATCATTTGTATCTTATAAATAACTGCCCTGCCTAATTTCAGGATTCTAGAATCTCAGTAACACAAAAATCGCAATTTAGAACGTTTTTTGCTTCTGCAACCCCTAGGTGGTAGTGACACCGACATGAAATAGAGCCTATGTTGCAGTAAGGGCAGTCATCATCAATTTCCAACCATTACTTTTGAAATAGGTTGGGTACTTTCTGAGATTGCGTAGAAATCGCCATTTAAAAAGTTTTTTAGAACTTTTTCGTGCATTTTCACCCCTTTTAAATTTCGAATTTTAAAAGAAATGTTCTTAGAGATAATTTATATCTTATAAGTAACTACCATTCCAAATTCCATGTATCTGGGCCCTACAGTAACACAAAAATCGCAATTCCGAACTTTTTTTGCGTCTGTACACCCTTTAGGGGTAGTGGCACCGACTTAAAATGTAGCCTATGTTAGAGCAAGGGTTCGCACCATCATTTTGGCACCATTATGTTTTAAATCGGTTTGGTACTTCTTGAGATTGCGTTAAAATTGCCATTTAGAACGTTTTTTAGAACGCTTTTTACGCATTTTCACCCCTTTAAAATTTCGAATTTTTTAAGAAATATTCTTAGAGATCATCAGCATCTTATAAGTAACTACCATTCCAAATTTCATGTTTCTAGGCCCTTCAGTAACTCAAAAATCGCATTTTTAGAACGTTTTTGCTCCTGCACCCCCTTTTGGCCAGTGGCACGGACATAAGATATAGCCTATGTTCTAAGTTGGTCTAACACCATCATTTTGATGCCATTACTTTTGGAATTGGTTCGGTAGTTCCAGAGCTTACCTTCTACAAATAAACAATTTTTTCCTCTTTATAGTATGACTAGCAAACCCCGCGGCTTTGCTCGCGTAATATTTGAAATATGCCAAGTGATGTTTACATGTCTAATTTTTATTAAAAGGTACTAACTAAATTTTTATTTTATTAAAAGGTAATATTTTATTTAATTAAAAGGTACTTATTACTTTTAGGAATAATTAAAAAAATTACTATTTAAAACACAGTTTGATTAAACATCATTGTTCCACTGCATAAGGCAAAAATGAGACTTAAATTAATAAAACGAAATAAAACTAAATAAATAATAATTAAGAAAATATTTTGAAACTTTTATGCTCCATTAATACGCTCATTTCAGAATTCATTTGAAGTTTTGAATTTTTTAGAAACTATCTTCTTACATCTTAAAATTAGCCATCATGTCAAATTCCAAGTCCTACCACCTCTCTCAACATAAAAGGGCTATGTTGAAATAGGAACTGTCACCATTAATTTGCCAACATTAATTTTGAAATTGGTTTGTTATTTCCTAATATTCCACAGAAACGTAATTTAGAAAGCTTTTAAAGGCCTTTTTTAGAGCGTTTGTTGTTCCTGTGAACCCCAGGTGGTAGAATCATCGGCATAAAATATAGCCTGTGTAGGATCAGAGACTGTTACCATTGATTCGCAACTATTACTTTTATATTTGGTTTATATTCCCTGAAATTGCGTAGAAATCGTAATTTAGGACTTTTTTAGAATGCTTTTCGCACCTCCCCTTCACTTCACCCCTTTTTAATTCGAATTTATTTTCGACAGTCCTTCGAGGACATTTATATTTTATAAGTAACTACCATGCCATATTTAAAGTTTCTAGCCTTTTCAGTATCACAAAATCGCAATTTAGAAATTTTTTAGCTGCTACAACCCTCTGGTGGTAGTGGCACAGACATAAAATATAGCTTATGTTTGAGCAGATTCTATCACCAACAATTTGTCATCATTATTTTTTTAATCGGTTTGGTGTTTGATAAGATTACATAAAAATTGTAATTTATAACGCTTTTCGCTAACTTCATCTTTTTAAATTTGAAATTTTCTTTCGACAGCTCTTAGAAAGCAGTTGCATCTTGTAAGTATATACCATACCATACTTCAAAGTGTTAGACCCTTCATTTATGCAAAAAACGCAAATTAGAACATGTTTTGCTTTTGCAACCCTCAGATGGTAGTGACAGTAACATAAAATATAATCTATGTTATAGCAGGGACTGTCACCATTCATTTGCAACCATTACTTTTGAAATAGCTTTGTAATTTCCTGAGATTGAGTAGAAATCGCAATTTAGAACGTTTTTAGAACGCTTTTCGCGCATTTTCACCCCTTTTTAAATTTCCAATTTTTTCGAAACTGTTCTTAAAGATCATTTATATGCAATACATATGTACCTTGCCGAATTTTAAGTTGCTAGCCCCTACCGATCACAAAAATCGAAATTTTCAACGCTTTTTTTCTCCTGCAACGTCTAGGTGATAGTGATACCGACTTAAAATAGCGTCTATGTTAGAGCAGAGGCTGTCAGCATCAATTTCTTACTATTACTTTTGAAATCAGTTTGATTCTTCCTGAGATATTGGTGACAAATCGGCATTTAGAACGTTTTTAGAACGCTTTTCGCTCATTTTGCTCCTGCATCTCCTCTGGGGTAGTGGAAACAGATATAAAATATAGCCTATCTTGGAGCAAAATCTGTCCCCATCATTTTTATACTATTATATTTGAAATCGGTTCAGTATTTCCTGAGATTGCTAGAAATCGCAATTTAGAACGTTTTTTACAACGCTTTTTACGCATTTTGACCCCCCTTTTAAATTTCGACTTTTTTAGGAAATGTCCTTAGAGATCATTGATATCTTATAACTAACTACCATTCTAAATTTCACGATTCAAGGCTCTTCCGTCACGCAAAAACCGCAATTTAGAACGTTTTTCTCCTGCACCCCCTTTGGGGTAGTGGCACCGACATAAAACATAGCCTATGTTGGAGCAAGGGTTCTCACCATCATTTCGACGCCATTATTTTTTTAATCGGTTTGGTATTTCCTGAGATTGTGTAGAAATCACCATTTAGAACGTTTTTTAGAACGCTTTTCGCGTATTTTCACCCCTTTTAAATTTCGAATTGTTAAAGAACTGTTCTTAGACAACATTTATATCTTATAAGTAACTAATATTCCGAATTTCATATTTCTAGGCCCTTCAGTAATGCAAAAATCGCATTTTTAGAACGTTTTTTGCTCCTGCACCCCCTTTGGGGTAGCGGCACCGACATAAAATATAGCCTATGTTCTAAGTTGGACTAACACCATTATTTTGATACCATTACTTTTTAAATCAATTTGGTATTTCCTGAGATTATGTAGAAGCTACGATTTAGAACGTTTTTTAGAACACTTTTAGTGTATTTTCACCCTCTTTAAATTTCGAATTGTTTAAGAACTGTTCTTAGACAACATTTATATCTTATAAGTAACTAATATTCCAAATTTCATATTTCTAGGCCCTTCAGTAACGCAAAAATCGCATTTTTAGAACGTTTTTTGCTCCTGCACCCCCTTTGGGGTAGTGGCACCGACTTAAGATATAGCCTATGTTCTAAGTTGGACTAACACCATCATTTTGATACCATTACTTTTGGAATCGGTTCGGTAGTTCCTGAGCTTACCTCCGACAAATAAACAATTTTTTCCTCTTTATAATAGGAGTATAGACTAGCAAACACCGCGGCTTTGCTCGCGTAGTATTTGAAATATGCCAAGTGATATTTATATGTCTAATTTTTATTAAAAGGTACTAACTAAATTTTTATTTTATTAAAAGGTACTTATTACTTTTAGGAATAAATCAAAAATTACCATTTAAAACACAGTTTGATTAAACATCCTTATTACACTGCATTAGGCAGAAATGAGACTTAAATTAATAAAATGAAATATAAATAAATAAATGATAATTTAGAAAATATTTTGAAACTTTTATGCTCAATTAATACGCTTATTTCAGTATTCATTTGAAGTTTTGAATTTTTTTAGAAACCATCTTCTTACATCTTAAAATTAAACATCATGTCAAATTCCAAGTCTTACCACCTCTCTCAACGTAAAGGCCTATGTTGAAACAGGAACTGTCAGCATTAATTTGCCAACATTAATTTTGAAATCGGTTTGTTATTTCCTAATATTCCACAGAAACGTAATTTAAAAAGCTTTTAAAGCCTTTTTTTTAAACGTTTGTTGTTCTTGTAAACCCCAGGTGGTAGAAACACCGGGATAAAATATAGCCTGTGTAGGATCAGAGACTGTTACCATTGATTCGCAACTATTACTTTTATAATCGGTTTATATTCCCTGAAATTGCATAGAATCGTAATTTAGAACTTTTTTAGAATGCTTTTCGCACCTCCCCTTCGCTTCACCCCTTTTTAATTCGAATTTATTTTCGACGTTCCTTCGAGTTTTCGAGGGCATTTATATTTTAAAAGTAACTACCATGCCATATTTAAAGTTTCTAGCCTTTTCAGTATCACAGAAATCGCAATTTAGAAAGTTTTTAGTTCCTGCAACCCTCTGGTGGTAGTGGAACAGACATAAAATATAGCTTATGTTTGAGCAGGTTCTATCACCAAAATTTGTCATCATTATTTTTTTAATCGGTTTTGTAATTTATAAGTTTGCTTAAAAATTGTAATTTATAACGCTTTTCACTCACTCCATTTTTTTTAAATTTGGAATTTTCTTTTGACTGTACTTAGAAAGCAGTTGCATCTTGTAAGTAAATACCATGCCATACTTCAAAGTGTTAGATCCCTCAGTTGTGCAAAAAACGCAAATTAGAACATGTTTTGCTTTTGCAACTCTCAGATGGTAGTGACAGCAACATAAAATATAACCTATGTTATAACAGGGACTGTCACCATTGATTTGCAACCATTACTTTTAAAATAGCTTTGGTGTTTCCTTAGATTGAGTAGAAATCGCAATTTAGAACGTTTTTAGGACGCTTTTCGCACATTTTCACCCCTTTTTAAATTTCCAATTTTTTCGAAACTGTTCTTAAAGATCATTTATATCTAATAAATATGTACCTTGCCTAATTTTACGTTGCTAGCCCCTACCGACCACAAAAATCAAAATTTAGAATGCTTTTTTGCTCCTGCAACGTCTTGGTGATAGTGATACCGACATAAAATAGCGTCTATGTTAGAGCAGGGGCTGTCATTATCAATTTCCTACCATTACGTTTGAAATTAGATTCATTCTTCCTGAGATATTGCCGAGAAATCGGCATTTTGAACGTTTTTAGAACGCTTTTCGAGCATTTTGCTCCTGCATCTCCTCTGGGGTAGTGGAAACGGATATAAAATATAGCCTATCTTGGAGCAAGATCTGTCACCATCATTTTTACACCATTATATTTGAAAACGGTTCAGTACTACCTGAGATTGCATAGAAATCGCAATTTAGAAAGTTTTTTACAACGCTTTTTGCGTATTTTGACCCCCTTTTAAATTTCGTTTTTTTTTTAGGAAATGTCCTTAGAGATCATTGATATCTTATAACTAACTACCATTCCAAATTTCACGATTCTAGGCCCTTCCGTAACGCAAAAGCCGCAATTTAGAACGTTTTTCTCCTGCACACCCCCTTTGGGGAAGTGGCACCAACATAAAACATTGCCTATGTTGGAGCGAGGGTTGTCGCCACCATTTTGACGCCATTATTTTTTAGATCGGCTTGGTATTTCCTGAGATTGTGCAGAAACCACCATTAGAGCGTTTTTTAGAACGCTTTTCGCGCATTTTCACCCCTTTTAAATTTCGATTTGTTTAAGAACTGTTCTTAGAAATACTTTATATCTAATAAGTAGCTAATATTTCAAATTTCATTTCTAGGCCCTTCGGTAACGCAAAAATCGCATTTTTAGAACGTTTTTTGCTCCTGCACCCCCTTTCAGGTAGTGGCACCGACATAAAACATAGCCTGTGTTGGAGCAAGGGTTGTCACCGTCATTTTGACACCATTATTTTTTAAATCGGTTTGGTATTTCCTGAGATTGTGTAGAAACCACCATTTAGAACGTTTTTAGAACGATTTTCGCGCATTTTCACCCTTTTCAAATTTCGAATTGTTTAAGAACTGTTCTTAGAAGTCCTTCATATATAATAAGTATCTAATATTTCAAATTTCATATTTCTAGGCCCTTCAGTAACACGTAAATCGCATTTTTAGAACTTTTTTGCTCCTGCACCCCCTTTCGGGTAGTGACACCGACATAAAACGTAGCCTATGTTGGAGCAAGGGTTGTCACCGTCATTTTGACACTCTTATTTTGACACCATTATTTTTTAAATCGGTTTGGTATTTCCTGAGATTGTGTAGAAACTACCATTTAGAACGTTTTTTAGAACGCTTTTTGTGCATTTTCACTCCTTTTAAATTTCGAATTGTTTAAGAACTGTTCTTAGATCTCATTTATATCTTATAAGTAACTAATATTCAAAATTTCATATTTCTAGGCCCTTCGGTAACGCTAAAATCGCATTTTTTGAACGTTTTTTGCTCCTACACCCCTTTTGGGGTAGTGGCACCGACATAAGATATAGCCTATGTTCTAAGTTGGACTAACACCATCATTTTGATACCATTACTTTTGGAATAGGTTCGGTAGTTCCAGAGCTTACCTCCTACAAATAAACAATTTTTTCCTCTTTATAATAGGAGTATAGATATAGATGACTAGCAAACCCCGCGGCTTTGCTCGCGTAATATTTGAAATACGCCAAGTGATATTTATATGTCTAATTTTTATTAAAAGGTACTAACTAAATTTTTATTTTATTAAAAGGTAATATTTTATTTTATTAAAAGGTACTTGTTACTTTTAGGAATAATTTAAAAAAATTACTATTTAAAACACAGTTTGATTAAACATCATTGTTACACTGCATAAGGCAGAAATGAGACTTAAATTAATAAAACGAAATAAAACTAAATAAATAATAATTTAGAAAATATTTTGAAACTTTTATGCTCAATTAATACGCTCATTTCAGTATTGATTTTGAAGTTTTGAATTTTTTAGAAACCATCTTCTTATATCTTAAAATTAACCATCATGTGAAATTCCAAGTCCTACCAAGTCTCTCAACATAAAGGGCTCTGTTGAAACAGGAACTGTCACCATTAATTTTGAAATCGGTTTATTATTTCCTAATATTCCACAGAAACGTAATTTAAAAAGCTTTTAAAGCCCTTTTTTAGAACGTTCGTTGTTTCTGTAAACCCCAGGTGGTAGAATCATCGGCATAAAATATAGCCTGTGCAGGATCAGAGAATGTTACCATTGATTCGCAACTATTACTTTTATAATCGGTTTATATTCCCTGAAATTGCATAGAATCGTAATTTAGAACTTTTTTAGAATGCTTTTCGCACCTCCCCTTCGTTTCACCCCTTTTTAATTCGAATTTATTTTCGACGTTCCTTCGAGGGCATTTATATTTTATAAGTAACTACCATGTCATATTTAAAGTTTCTAGTCTTTTCAGTATCACAGAAATCGCAATTTAGAAAGTTTTTATCTTCTGCAACCCTTTGGTGGTAGTGGAACAGACATAAAATACAGCTTATGTTTGAGCGGTTCTATCACCAAAATTTGTCATCATTATTTTTTTAATCGGTTTGGTAATTTATAAGTTTGCTTAAAAATTGTAATTTATAACGCTTTTCACTCACTTATTTTTTTTTTTAATTTGGAATTTTCTTTCGACTGTTCTTAGAAAGCAGTTGCATCTTGTAAGCAAATACCATGCCATACTTCAAAGTGTTAGACCCCTCAGTTGTGCAAAAAACGCAAATTACAACATGTTTTGCTTTTGCAACCCTCAGATGGTAGTGACAGCAACATAAAATATAACCTATGTTATAGCAGGGACTGTCACCATTGATTTGCAACCATTACTTTTGAAATAGTTTTGGTATTTCCGTAGATATCGCAATTTAGTAGAAATCGCAATTTAGAACTTTTTTAGGACTCTTTTCGCGCATTTTCACCCCTTTTTAAATTTCCAATTTTTTCGAAACTGTTCTTAAAGATAATTTATATCTAATAAATATGTACCTTGCCTAATTTTAAGTTGCTAACCCCTACCGATCACAAAAATCGAAATTTAGAACGCTTTTTTGCTCCTGCAACGTCTTGGTGATAGTGATATCGACATAAAATAGCGTCTATGTTAGAGCAGACGCTGTCCGCATCAATTTCCTACCATTACGTTTGAAATCATATTCATTCTTCCTGAGATATTGCCGACAAATCGGCATTTAGAACGGTTTTAGAACGGTTTTCGCGCATTTTGCTCCTGCATCTCCTCTAGGGTAGTGGAAGATATAAAATATAGCCTATCTTGGAGCAAGATCTGTCACCATCATTTTTACACCATTATATTTGAAATCGGTTCAGTACTTCCTAAGATTGCATAGAAATCGCAATTTAGAAAGTTTTTTACAACGCTTTTTGCGCATTTTGACCCCCTTTTAAATTTCGATTTTTTTAGGAAATGTCCTTAGAGATCATTGATATCTTATAACTAACTACCATTCCAAATTTCACGATTCTAGGCCCTTCCGTAACGCAAAAGCCGCAATTTAGAACGTTTTTCACCTGCACTCCTTTTGGGTTAATGACACCGACATAAAGCATCGCCTATGTTGGAGCAAGGGTTGTCACCATCATTTTGACGCCATTATTTTTGAAATCGGTTTGGTACTTCTTAAGAGTGCGTAAAATTGCCATTTAGAACGTTTTTTAGAACGGTTTTGCACATTTTCACCCGTTTTAAATTTCGAATTTTTTAAGAAATGTTCTTAGAGACCATTTATATCTAATAAGTAGCTAATATTTAAAATTTCATATTTCTAGGCCCTTCGGTAACGCAAAAATCGCATTTTTAGAACTTTTTTTGCTCCTGCACCCCCTTTCGGGTAGTGGCACCGACATAAAACATAGCCTATGTTGGAGCAAGGGTTGTCACCGTCATTTTGACACCAATATTTTTCAAATCGGTTTGGTATTTCCTGAGATTGTGTAGAAACTACCATTTAGAACGTTTTTTAGAACGATTTTCGCACATTTTCACCCCTTTCAAATTTCGAATTGTTTAAGAACTGTTCTTAGAAATCCTTTATTTCTAATAAGTAGCTAATATTTCAAATTTCATATTTCTAGGCCCTCCAGTAACACATAAATCGCATTTTTAGAACGTTTTTCTCCTGCACTCCTTTTGGGGTAGTGACACCGACATAAAACATAGCCTATCTTGGAGCAAGGGTTGTCCCCATCATTTTGACACCAATATTTTTTAAATCGGTTTGGTATTTCCTGAGATTGTGTAGAAACTACCATTTAGAACGTTTTTTAGAACGCTTTTTGTGCATTTTCACCCCTTTTAAATTTCGAATTGTTTAAGAACTGTTCTTAGACATAATTTATATCTTATAAGTAACTAATATTCAAAATTTCATATTTCTAGGCTCTTCAGTAACGCTAAAATAGCATTTTTAGAACATTTTTTGCTCCTACACCCCCCTTCGGGTAGTGGCACCGACATGAAACATAGCCTATCTTGGAGCAAGCGTTGTCACCATCATTTTGACACCAGTATTTTTTAAATCGGTTTGGTATTTCCTGAGATTTTGTAGAAAACACCATTTAGAACGTTTTTTAGAACGCTTTTTGTGCATTTTCACCCCTTTTAAATTTCGAATTGTTTAAGAACTGTTCTTAGACATAATTTATATCTTATAAGTAACTAATATTCAAAATTTCATATTTCTAGGCTCTTCAGTAACGCTAAAATAGCATTTTTAGAACTTTTTTTGCTCCTACACCCCCTTTCGGGTAGTGGCACCGACATGAAACATAGCCTATCTTGGAGAAAGCGTTGTCACCATCATTTTGACACCAGTATTTTTTAAATCGGTTTGGTATTTCCTGAGATTGTGTAGAAAACACCATTTAGAACGTTTTTTAGAACGCTTTTTGTGCATTTTCACCCCTTTTAAATTTCGAATTGTTTAAGAACTGTTCTTAGACATAATTTATATCTTATAAGTAACTAATATTCAAAATTTCATATTTCTAGGCCCTTCAGTAACGCTAAAATCGCATTTTTAGAACGTTTTTTGCTCCTACACCCTCTTTGGGGTAGTGGCAGCGACATAAGATATAGCCTATGTTCTAAGTTGGACTAACACCATCATTTTGATACCATTACTTTTGGAATCGGTTCGGTAGTTCCAGAGCTTACCTCCGACAAATAAACAATTTTTTTCCTCTTTATAATAGGAGTATAGACTAGCAAACCCCGCGGCTTTGCTCGCGTAATATTTGAAATATGCCAAGTGATATTTATATGTCTAATTTTTATCAAAAGGTACTAACTAAATTTTTATTTTATTAAAAGGTAATATTTTATTTTATTAAAAGGTACTTATTACTTTTAGGAATAATTCAAACTTACTATTTAAAACACAGTTTGACTAAACATCATTATTACACTGTATTAGGCAGAAATGAGACTTAAATTAATAAAATGAAATAAAACTAAATAAATGATAATTTAGAAAATATTTTGAAACTTTTATGCTCAATTAATACGCTCATTTCAGTATTCATTTGGAGTTTTGAATTTTTTAGAAACCATCTTCTTACATCTTAAAATTAACCATCATGTCGAATTCCAAGTCCTACCACCTCTCTCAACATAAAGGGCTATGTTGAAACAGGAACTGTCACCACTAATTTGCCAACATTAATTTTGAAATCGGTTTGTTATTTCCTAATATAACACAGAAACGTAATTTAAAAAGCTTTTAAAGCCCTTTTTTAGAACGTTTGTTGTTCCTGTGAACCCCAGGTGGTAGAATCACCGGCATAAAATATAGCCTGTGTAGGATCAGAGACTGTTACCACTGATCTGCAACTATTACTTTTATAGTCGGTTTATATTCCCTGAAATTGCATAGAATCGTAATTTAGAACTTTTTTAGAATGCTTTTCGCACCTCCCCTTCGCTTCACCCCTTTTTAATTCGAATTTATTTTCGACGTTCCTTCGAGGGCATTTATATTTTATAAGTAACTACCATGTCATATTTAAAGTTTCTAGCCTTTTCAATATCACAGAAATCGCAATTTAGAAAGTTATTAGCTCCTGCAACCCTCTGGTGTTAGTGGAACAGACATAAAATATAGGTTATGTTTGAGCAGGTTCTATCACCAAAATTTGTCATCATTATTTTTTTAATCGGTTTGGTAATTTATAAGTTTGCTTAAAAATTGTAATTTATAACGATTTTCACTCACTTCATTTTTTTTAAATTTGGAATTTTCTTTCGACTGTTCTTAGAAAGCAGTTGCATCTTGTAAGTAAATACCATGCCATACTTCAAAGTGTTAGACCCCTCAGTTGTGCAAAAAATGCAAATTAGAACATGTTTTGCTTTTGCAACCCTCAGATGGTAGTGACAGCAACATAAAATATAACCTATGTTATGGCAGGGACTGTCACCATTGATTTGCAACCATTACTTTTGAAATAGCTTTGGTATTTCCTTAGATTGAGTAGAAATCGCAATTTAGAACGTTTTTAGGACGCTCTTCGCGCATTTTCACCGCTTTTTAAATTTCCAATTTTTTCGAAACTGTTCTTAAAGATCATTTATAGCTAATAAATATGTACCTTGCCTAATTTTAAGTTGCTAGCCCCTACCGATCACAAAAATCGAAATTTAGAACGCTTTTTTGCTCCTGCAACGTCTTGGTGATAGTGATACCGACATACAATAGCGCCTATGTTAGAGCAGAGGCTGTCAGCATCAATTTCCTACCATTACGTTTGAAATCAGATTCATTCTTCCTGAGATATTGCCGACAAATCGGCGTCTAGAACGTTTTTAGAACGCTTTTCGCGCATTTTGCTCCTGCATCTCCTCTGGGGTAGTGGAAACAGATATAAAATATAGCCTATCTTGGAGCAAGATCTGTCACCATCATTTTTACACCATTATATTTGAAATCGGTTCAGTACTTCCTGAGATTGCATAGAAATCGCAATTTAGAAAGTTTTTTATAGCGCTTTTTGCGGATTTTGACCCCCTTTTAAATTTCGATTTTTTTAGGAAATGTCCTTAGAGATCATTGATATCATATAACTAACTACCATTCCAAATTTCACGATTCTAGGCCCTTCCGTAACGCATAAGCCGCAATTTAGAACGTTTTTTGCTCCTGCACCCCCTTTGAGGTAGTGGCACATAAAACATCGCCTATGTTGGAGCAAGGGTTGCCACCATCATTTTGACGCCATTATTTTTTAGATCGGTTTAATATTTCCTGAGATTGTGTAGAAACCACCATTAGAAAGTTTTTTAGAACGCTTTTCGCGCATTTTCACTCCTTTTAAATTTCGATTTGTTTAAGAACTGTTCTTAGAAATCCTTTATATCTAATAAGTAGCTAATATTTCAAATTTCATATTTCTAGGCCCTTCGGTAACGCAAAAATTGGATTTTTAGAACGTTTTTTGCTCCTGCACCCCTTTGGGGTAGTGGCACCGACATAAAACATAGCCTATCTTGGAGAAAGGGTTGTCACCGTCATTTTGACACCCTTATTTTGACACCATGATTTTTTTTAATCGGTTTGGTATTTCCTGAGATTGTGTAGAAACTAGCATTTAGAACGTTTTTTAGAACGCTTTTTGTCCATTTTCACCCCTTTTAAATTTCGAATTGTTTAAGAACTGTTCTTAGATATCATTTATATCTTATAAGTAACTAATATTCAAAATTTCATATTTCTAGGCCCTTCAGTAACGCTAAAATCGCATTTTTAGAACATTTTTTGCTCCTACACCCCCCTTCGGGTAGTGGCACCGACATGAAACATAGCCTATCTTGGAGCAAGCGTTGTCACCATCATTTTGACACCAGTATTTTTTAAATCGGTTTGGTATTTCCTGAGATTTTGTAGAAAACACCATTTAGAACGTTTTTTAGAACGCTTTTTGTGCATTTTCACCCCTTTTAAATTTCGAATTGTTTAAGAACTGTTCTTAGACATAATTTATATCTTATAAGTAACTAATATTCAAAATTTCATATTTCTAGGCTCTTCAGTAACGCTAAAATAGCATTTTTAGAACTTTTTTTGCTCCTACACCCCCTTTCGGGTAGTGGCACCGACATGAAACATAGCCTATCTTGGAGAAAGCGTTGTCACCATCATTTTGACACCAGTATTTTTTAAATCGGTTTGGTATTTCCTGAGATTGTGTAGAAAACACCATTTAGAACGTTTTTTAGAACGCTTTTTGTGCATTTTCACCCCTTTTAAATTTCGAATTGTTTAAGAACTGTTCTTAGACATAATTTATATCTTATAAGTAACTAATATTCAAAATTTCATATTTCTAGGCCCTTCAGTAACGCTAAAATCGCATTTTTAGAACGTTTTTTGCTCCTACACCCTCTTTGGGGTAGTGGCAGCGACATAAGATATAGCCTATGTTCTAAGTTGGACTAACACCATCATTTTGATACCATTACTTTTGGAATCGGTTCGGTAGTTCCAGAGCTTACCTCCGACAAATAAACAATTTTTTTCCTCTTTATAATAGGAGTATAGACTAGCAAACCCCGCGGCTTTGCTCGCGTAATATTTGAAATATGCCAAGTGATATTTATATGTCTAATTTTTATCAAAAGGTACTAACTAAATTTTTATTTTATTAAAAGGTAATATTTTATTTTATTAAAAGGTACTTATTACTTTTAGGAATAATTCAAACTTACTATTTAAAACACAGTTTGACTAAACATCATTATTACACTGTATTAGGCAGAAATGAGACTTAAATTAATAAAATGAAATAAAACTAAATAAATGATAATTTAGAAAATATTTTGAAACTTTTATGCTCAATTAATACGCTCATTTCAGTATTCATTTGGAGTTTTGAATTTTTTAGAAACCATCTTCTTACATCTTAAAATTAACCATCATGTCGAATTCCAAGTCCTACCACCTCTCTCAACATAAAGGGCTATGTTGAAACAGGAACTGTCACCACTAATTTGCCAACATTAATTTTGAAATCGGTTTGTTATTTCCTAATATAACACAGAAACGTAATTTAAAAAGCTTTTAAAGCCCTTTTTTAGAACGTTTGTTGTTCCTGTGAACCCCAGGTGGTAGAATCACCGGCATAAAATATAGCCTGTGTAGGATCAGAGACTGTTACCACTGATCTGCAACTATTACTTTTATAGTCGGTTTATATTCCCTGAAATTGCATAGAATCGTAATTTAGAACTTTTTTAGAATGCTTTTCGCACCTCCCCTTCGCTTCACCCCTTTTTAATTCGAATTTATTTTCGACGTTCCTTCGAGGGCATTTATATTTTATAAGTAACTACCATGTCATATTTAAAGTTTCTAGCCTTTTCAATATCACAGAAATCGCAATTTAGAAAGTTATTAGCTCCTGCAACCCTCTGGTGTTAGTGGAACAGACATAAAATATAGGTTATGTTTGAGCAGGTTCTATCACCAAAATTTGTCATCATTATTTTTTTAATCGGTTTGGTAATTTATAAGTTTGCTTAAAAATTGTAATTTATAACGATTTTCACTCACTTCATTTTTTTTAAATTTGGAATTTTCTTTCGACTGTTCTTAGAAAGCAGTTGCATCTTGTAAGTAAATACCATGCCATACTTCAAAGTGTTAGACCCCTCAGTTGTGCAAAAAATGCAAATTAGAACATGTTTTGCTTTTGCAACCCTCAGATGGTAGTGACAGCAACATAAAATATAACCTATGTTATAGCAGGGACTGTCACCATTGATTTGCAACCATTACTTTTGAAATAGCTTTGGTATTTCCTTAGATTGAGTAGAAATCGCAATTTAGAACGTTTTTAGGACGCTCTTCGCGCATTTTCACCGCTTTTTAAATTTCCAATTTTTTCGAAACTGTTCTTAAAGATCATTTATAGCTAATAAATATGTACCTTGCCTAATTTTAAGTTGCTAGCCCCTACCGATCACAAAAATCGAAATTTAGAACGCTTTTTTGCTCCTGCAACGTCTTGGTGATAGTGATACCGACATACAATAGCGCCTATGTTAGAGCAGAGGCTGTCAGCATCAATTTCCTACCATTACGTTTGAAATCAGATTCATTCTTCCTGAGATATTGCCGACAAATCGGCGTCTAGAACGTTTTTAGAACGCTTTTCGCGCATTTTGCTCCTGCATCTCCTCTGGGGTAGTGGAAACAGATATAAAATATAGCCTATCTTGGAGCAAGATCTGTCACCATCATTTTTACACCATTATATTTGAAATCGGTTCAGTACTTCCTGAGATTGCATAGAAATCGCAATTTAGAAAGTTTTTTATAGCGCTTTTTGCGGATTTTGACCCCCTTTTAAATTTCGATTTTTTTAGGAAATGTCCTTAGAGATCATTGATATCATATAACTAACTACCATTCCAAATTTCACGATTCTAGGCCCTTCCGTAACGCATAAGCCGCAATTTAGAACGTTTTTTGCTCCTGCACCCCCTTTGAGGTAGTGGCACATAAAACATCGCCTATGTTGGAGCAAGGGTTGCCACCATCATTTTGACGCCATTATTTTTTAGATCGGTTTAATATTTCCTGAGATTGTGTAGAAACCACCATTAGAAAGTTTTTTAGAACGCTTTTCGCGCATTTTCACTCCTTTTAAATTTCGATTTGTTTAAGAACTGTTCTTAGAAATCCTTTATATCTAATAAGTAGCTAATATTTCAAATTTCATATTTCTAGGCCCTTCGGTAACGCAAAAATTGGATTTTTAGAACGTTTTTTGCTCCTGCACCCCTTTGGGGTAGTGGCACCGACATAAAACATAGCCTATCTTGGAGAAAGGGTTGTCACCGTCATTTTGACACCCTTATTTTGACACCATGATTTTTTTTAATCGGTTTGGTATTTCCTGAGATTGTGTAGAAACTAGCATTTAGAACGTTTTTTAGAACGCTTTTTGTCCATTTTCACCCCTTTTAAATTTCGAATTGTTTAAGAACTGTTCTTAGATATCATTTATATCTTATAAGTAACTAATATTCAAAATTTCATATTTCTAGGCCCTTCAGTAACGCTAAAATCGCATTTTTAGAACGCTTTTTGCTCCTACACCCCCTTTGGGGTAGTGGCACCGACATAAAACATAGCCTATCTTGGAGCAAGCGTTGTCACCGTCATTTTGACACCAATACTTTTTAAATCGGTTTGGTATTTCCTGAGATTGTGTAGAAACTACCATTTAGAACGTTTTTTAGAATACTTTTTGTGCATTTTCAACCCTTTTAAATTTCGAATTGTTTAAGAACTGTTCTTAGACATCACTTATATCTTATAAGTAACTAATATTCAAAATTTCATATTTCTAGGCCCTTCAGTAACGCAAAAATCGCATTTTTAGAACGTTTTTTGCTCCTGCACCCCCTTTGGGGTAGTGGCACCGACGTAATATATAGCCTATGTTCTAAGTTGGACTAACACCATCATTTTGATACCATTACTTTTGGAATCGGTTCGGTAGTTCCAGAGCTTATCTCCGACAAATAAACAATTTTTTCCTCTTTATAATAGGAGTATAGACTAGCAAACCCCGCGGCTTCGCTCTCGTAATGTTTGAAATATGCCCAGTGATATTTATATGTCTAATTTTTATTAAAAGGTACTAACTAAATTTTTATTTTATTAAAAGGTAATATTTTATTCTATTAAAAGTGTTTTCTATTAAAAGGTACTTATTACTTTTAGGAATAATTCAAAAATTGCTATTTAAAACACAGTTTGATTAAGCATCATTATTACACTGCAACGGCAGAAATGAGACTTAAATTAATAAAATGAAATAAAACTAAATAAATGATAATTTAGAAAATATTTTGAAACTTTTATGCTCAATTAATACGCTCATTTCAGTATTCATTTGAAGTTTTGAATTTTTTAGAAACCATCTTCTTACATCTTAAAATTAACCATCATGTCAAATTCCAAGTCCTACCACCTCTCTCAACATAAAGGGCTATGTTGAAACAGGAACTGTCACCATTAATTTGCCAACATTAATTTTGAAATCGGTTTGTTATTTCCTAATATTCCACAGAAACGTAATTTAAAAAGCTTTTAAAGCCCTTTTTTAGAACGTTTGTTGTTCCTGTGAACCCCAGGTGGTAGAATCACCAGCATAAAATATAGCCTGTGTAGGATCGGAGAATGTTACCATTGATTCGCAACTATTACTTTTATAATCGGTTTATATTCCCTGAAATTGCATAGAATCGTAATTTAGAACTTTTTTAGAATGCTTTTCGCACCTCCCCTTCGCCTCACCCCTTTTTAATTCGAATTTATTTTCGACAGTCCTTCGAGGGAATTTACATTTTATAAGTAACTACCATAACATATTTAAAGTTTCTAGCCTTTTCAGTATCACAGAAATCGCAATTTAGAAAGTTTTTAACTCCTGGAACCCTCTGGTGGTAGTGGCACAGACATAAAATATAGCTTATGTTTGAGCAGGCTCTATCACCAAAATTTGTCATCATTATTTTTTTTATCGGTTTGGCAATTCTTAAGTTTTTTTAAAAATTGAAATTTATAATGCTTTTCAATCACTTCATTTTTTTTAATTTGGAAATTTCTTTCGACTGTTCTTAGAAAGCAGTTGTATCTCGTAAGTAAATACCATGCCATACTTCAAAGTGTTAGGCCCCTCAGTTGTGCAAAAAACGCAAATTAGAACATGCTTTGCTTTTGCAACCCTCAGATGGTAGTGACAGCAACATAAAATATAACCTATGTTATAGCAGGGACTGTCACCATCGATTTGCAACCATTACTTTTGAAATAGAGCTTTGGTATTTCCTTAGATTGAGTAGAAATCGCAATTTAAAATGTTTTTAAACCCCTTTTCGCTCATTTTCACGCCTTTTTAAATTTCCAATTTTTTTTAAACTGTTCTTAAAGATCATTTATATCAAATAAATATGTACCTTGCCTAATTTTAAGTTGCTAGCCCCTACCGATCACAAAAATCGAAATTTAGAACGCTTTTTTGCTCCTGCTACGTCTTGATGATAGTGATACCGACATAAAATAGCGTCTATGTTAGAGCAGAGGCTGTCAGCATCAATTTCCTACCATTACGTTTGAAATCAGATTAATTCTTCCTGAGATATTGCCAACAAATCGGAATTTAGAACGTTTTTAGAACGCTTTTCGCGCATTTTGATCCTGCATCTCCTCTGGGATAGTGGAAACAGATATAAAATATAGCCTATCTTGGAGCAAGATCTGTCACCATCATTTTTACACCATTATATTTGAAATCGGTTCAGTACTTCCTGAGAATGCATAGAAATCGCAATTTAGAAAGTTTTTTAGAACGCTTTTTGCGCATTTTGACCCACTTTTAAATTTCGATTTCTTTAGGAAATGTCTTTAGAGATCATTGATATCTTATAACTAACTACCATTCCAAATTTCACGATTCTAAGCTCTTTCGTAACGCAAAAGCCGCAATTTAGAACGTTTTTCTCCTGCACCCCGTTTGGGGTAGTGGCACCGACATAAAACATCGCCTATGTTGGAGCAAGGGTTGTCACCATCATTTTGACGCCATTATTTTTTAGATCGGTTTGGTATTTCCTGAGATTGTGTAGAAACCACCATTAGAACGTTTTTAGAACGCTTTTCGCGCATTTTCACCCCTTTTAAATTTCGAATTGTTTAAGAACTGTTCTTAGAAATCCTTTATATCTAATAAGTAGCTAATATTTCAAATTTCATATTTCTAGGCCCTTCGGTAACGCAAATATCGCATTTTTAGAAAGTTTTTTGCTCCTGCACCCCCTTTCGGGTAGTGGCACCGACATAAAACATAGCCTATGTTGGAGCAAGGGTTGTCACCGTCATTTTGACACCCTTATTTTGACACCATTATTTTTTAAATCGGTTTGGTATTTCCTGAGATTGTGTAGAAACTACCATTTAGAACGTTTTTAGAACGCTCTTCGCGCATTTTCACCCCTTTTAAATTTCGAATTGTTTAAGAACTGTTCTTAGAAATCCTTTATATCTAATAAGTAGCTAATATTTCAAATTTCATATTTCTAGGCCTTTCGGTAACGCAAATATCGCATTTTTAGAACGTTTTTTGCTCCTGCACCCCCTTTCGGGTAGTGGCACCGACATAAAACGTAGCCTATGTTGGAGCAAGGGTTGTCACCGTCATTTTGACACCCTTATTTTGACACCATTATTTTTTAAATCGGTTTGGTATTTCCTGAGATTGTGTAGAAACTACCATTTAGAACGTTTTTAGAACGATTTTCGCGCATTTTCACCCCTTTCAAATTTCGAATTTTTTAAGAACTGTTCTTAGACATCATTTATATCTTATAAGTAACTAATATTCAAAATTTCATATTTCTAGGCCCTTCAGCAACGCTAAAATCGCATTTTTAGAACGTTTTTTGCTCTTGCACCCCCTTTGGGGTAGTGACACCGACATAAAACATAGCCTATTTTGGAGCAAGCGTTGTCACCATCATTATGACATCAATATTTTTTAAATAGGTTTGGTATTTCATGAGATTGTGTAGAAACTACCATTTAGAACGTTTTTTAGAACGCTTTTTGTGCATTTTCACCCCTTTTAAATTTCGAATTGTTTAAGGACTGTTCTTAGATATCATTTATGTCTTATAAGTAACTAATATTCAAAATTTCATATTTCTAGGCCCTTCAGTAACGCTAAAATCGCATTTTTAGAACGTTTTTTGCTCCTACACCCCTTTTGGGGTAGTGGCACCGACATAAGATATATGTTCTAAGTTGGACTAACACCATTATTTTGATACCATTACTTTTGGAATCGGTTCGGTAGTTCCAGAGCTTACCTCCTAGAAATAAACAATTTTTTCCTCTTTATAATAGGAATATAGATGAGTATAGATATAGATAAATGAATAATATTAAAAATACCACCAATCTAACATATTTGTGAAAGTCAAATTGATGAAATTAATACTTCTTTTATAAACAAATAAAAGAATAATATTGAAAAAACACAAATCTAACATATTTGTAATAGTAGAATTTAAATTTTTAGATCCCCAAATAGGATTTTTTTTTCAAATGGAATTTGTTTGCAAAGTTCATCTGAGTTTACTGATTGTCTATGGTTTCAAAACAATTTTAAAGCGTGAAATATTTTTTAATTTATCTATATCGCACGGAGCTCGATTACGAAAGATTTATCCGTTTGGCCTTAAAACAAAATAAAAAGTTCATCATTTTCTTACGGCTAATATCCCTTAAAAAAAAAGAAACTTCCCAATGAATAAATAAATAAAACACAAATTTAACAGACATGTATAAGCTCTGAAATTATCAGAATATAAAAGGATGGCAAAATCTTGGTAAAATAACTCTTAACATGCAGCTAATAAGAAAATATCGCTTTTGATAAATTTCAAAATTTATTTGACTGTATAATTTGTATTTTCCATATGAAAAATGCGTTTTAATGTAAGTGGACAATCTAAAAAAAATATTGCATATAAAAAAATTATTAATTTTCAAATTGTTTTTATAAAAAAAACGTTTTCACCTGTAATCTTTAACCCGGGAAGCCCGGGTACGATCCCCTAGTGCTATATAATGGGGAAAATTAGTTTAGTAGGAAAACGAATAACAGGTTGAAATTTCTCTTACAGCAATTTATAGTAATTGATGGAAACATACTTGTATACTTTTGTACAACCCTGTAGTTAACCTAGTACCTTTATTACACGCCACGATTTAGCTAAAGTTTAATTCAAAGTAAAACACTCTGAAAACTACTGGAATCACATTTCCAGAAATTATCATTTATAGACGGCGATGATTCCAATTCTTTGTGTGACCCTGTATATAATTTTATCTATGTTATACAAACATATCTTAGTAAACAAAATGCAGTTCAGCGAAAAAATGCATAACTCATTTAAAAACCACCTTTAAGCAATTTACAATCATACCCAGTAACCATTACGAATTCTTTTGTGTAGCCCTGTATATGAATTACAGCATTTATGCACAACGAATACAATGCATAAATATAGTGAAACATAAAAGCGCATAACATAATTAAAAATGCATTTCCAGCAATCATCGCTACTGTACAGTACTTCGGATACAATATAGTATCTGAAATCTTTTGTGTGTCCCTGTAAATGCTATGCACTTCGTATTACACATGAAATAAGTTATAGTAAACCTCAGCGATGTATATCAATTTCATTATACATGAAATAATTTAACATAACTAAAATACGCCGGAAAAAATTCCCTCCATCCGTATATCATTATGTAACGGAATTCTTTTGTGTGGCACTTTAAATGAATAATATTTATTTTTTGCACCGCATATTCTACAAAATGCATATTTTAGTGCACTTGATAAATGCATATCAATTTTATTATGTTTGAAAGCATGTAACATCATTAAAAATCATTTTAAACGATTTTTTCCCATAGGCCGTAATGTAACGGAAAACTTTTGACTGTCCCTGTAAATGGACTAAACATGCTACAAACTTCATTTGCAATAGGATTCGTGCTATGGTAGAGGTCACTAACATTCAAAAATTTCAGAACGATCGGAATATATTTACGGGAGTTAGAGCGCGTACAAACGGACAGACAAATCGAATGCATAAACACTTTTCAACTTTGTTGCAAAGTGTTAAAAATGAAGTTAAAATAGCAAACAATAACACATTTCACGCAGTTAAACATGAACAACATATAGAAATTTTAAAGATGCAATTATATCATGGAAAATCTGTGATTAAATTTGAATAAACAAAATTTGAAGCATAATTTCAATCGCTCACTTTTCGTAAAATTTTGCCACATTTTCGGCAAAGATTTTGATAGTTTGCTCACGGTTCATGGAACCACTTCGGCTCCTTATGCATTGTATCCAGTCATCCTTTTTGGTTGTGGTATTATATTCTTCTCCACAATCAGCAAAGTGATCCTTGTTCAATTCTATTCCCTCGGACTCTATAATTTTAAATGTATTTCATCTTGTTCGCTGCTGGAAATGTCATGTTTTTGTTTTTTTTCTCGCTTTTATTTTACGCTTTTTCAGGGCTTGAGGTTTACTTATCAACCTTATCTGTTTCTGGGAGGAACGTTTCCGAAGTTTTTGAATACTTTATGACACAAAAATACATCGTTAGATTCTATTATATTATTGTTATTAAAATATTTATATTAGCTAAAATTTAAATAATTATGTCAATTAATATTGTAAAAATAAGAATTACATAATTATTTTTTAAATAATTATATTTAGTTAAAAACCTCACTCTGTATAATTTTTAAATATTGATTATAGGTGGCCATCTCTCTTTGATTTGATGTGGCCATCTATCCTAAAATTGATGGACAGATTGCCACTGAATTTAAAGCGACACTCCGCCATTTTACGTCTTTGATTTAGACTTAAAAGCAAAGATGAGGTTATATATGTGCCTTAAAAGTCCTTATAGTAAAAATAAATGTAAGATACGTACTGCAAAACGTTCAAATACCTAACTCAACTAGAATATCCAAACTCTAAATTAAATAAACGTTAAAAATACATTTGCTTTTTATAATTGAAAAACACTGCTGTATGTCGCAATGAATGAATATGTTGAACTATTTTTTAAGAACAAAGTTTATGCTGCAGCCTATGATATAGTTTTTGAAATATTTAGACTGGTCATATCTCCTCTATGGCCTAATCCTCTATCCTAGAATTACCCTATATTTTTTTAGCCCCGATATTCTATTTCTTTTAGGCACCAATTAAAGCATCGTCCCAAAAAATTAACGTTACGTTACATAACCTAGTCGTAAAACGAAGCGGACTAAAGCCAATGCCAGACGGACGTCTTTTTGCACGCTTTTTTACTTACGTATTATCCATTCACAATGCTATAGCATTGTGAATGGATAATAAATAAGCAAAAAAGCGTGCAAAAAGACGTTTGTCTGACATTAGCCTTATCATTTTACGATTAAATACCGATAATCTCTACTGCAATTTTTTAAACTTCTAAGCATTGCATACCATAAATTTTAACACATTCGTTTAGAGAAAAAAAGTAAATTTAACTGCAATTTGTTTGAAAACTGCATCTCAATTTATATTTGAGATATTATTTTTTTAGTAAATTTTACTGCCATTTCTGTAATGGTGGAAACTGAAGTACTCCATTTCTGTAGAAAGTAAAGGGAAAATAGTTGGAAAAGGGTAGATTACTATATCTTTTTGTTGTCATTTTTTCATAATAACTGAAAAGAATTGTAATTAAAATAAGTTCTGTTTTGAAAAAAATATAAATGAATGATTTCTGATAAAACAGGGAGCTATTATAAAGTATAATTAATTTTAAATATGCATATTAATGTTACAAAAAAATGAAGGCATAGGAATCCGAAATTTTTTGTCGAGTTTCCGACATCGCTTTTTGCTGGGCTTGTGTATTATTCCGCGATAGTGACGTACTATGCATACTTTTTTATAGATGTTGTTTAAGACTAAAACGCAAATGTGGAATTCTTCAGCAGAAGCAAATGCCGTCATTTTATATGAGATAAAAGCATGTATTTTAAGTCTTAAATCTGAAATAAGTTTTCTAGAAGTGCATCATTTTCATTTCAGCCGTTTTGAAATTCTTCACAAGTGGAAATGCTTCCCTTTTAAAAATAACGCAATCGAAATCACACACTGATGAAACGCAAAGTTTTACAAAAATTTAGAATGTCTTTATAGAACAATAGTGAGTGACCTATATGTTAAAATAATATTTGTTTCAGAGTTAGACTAAGCTGGTATAAGATGCATTTTTTACTGTAACTAATTTTACAGCTTTATTATAAATTAATGAAACAGTTCCTTCTTAAACATTTTCTTTCGTCCAAATTCAATGGGTTCCACCTCTTAATAATAATAATAATTGTTTTTCTCCTTTTCGGGGCCGTCACTAAATTCTGAAAAAAACAGAATTCCTGTTTCCTGCTTGTGTTGAATTTTTCGTTGTTCAATTAATTGAATTTCCTCTTTTAATTTAAGTGAAATTTGCAATGAACACTTTTGTAAACTTTCACCTGACACATGAAGTTTCTATCCATAAACCATTTCTTCTATAGCATAGAAAACATTTTCTGGAATTTCTATTTGTTAGTATCTGACCAAATTTCTCTAGATTTCGTATGAAATACTACCTATTGGGATCGTTCCTATGTTGGAATTTCTGAAAAAGTTTTGCAGATCTACACCGATCATGACCCGTAGAACCCAAAACCACCCTCAGTAAAAAACTTTATCTATCTATCTATCTATATATATATATATATATACATATATATCACTTTCTTCTGGACACGATAAATTTCGTAATTCTGCCCCAATCCCTTCCAAACTGATACATAAAATCAAAGGGCATAAAATCTCGTTCAAGTTCGTTAATAGGGCAAAATCGGACCAAGGAGATGGAAATAGGGAGGGGTTTTGTGAAAACCGAAGAACCCCCATAACTTCTTAATTTTTGTACATATCAAATCAGTTTAAAGTTTTTATTCCTTCTAAAAATAGGGCCAAAATTTTATGTATCACAGATTTTTGATAACGTTAAAAATGGGCTCAAGGGGCGCAAAAAATAGGGTTTTTGGGAGAAAAAAATTCATAACTTCGTCAATTCTCAAGATATCAATTCCAATTAATTTCATTATAAATCTCGTTAATATTATCTACAACTTTTATATTCACAAGTTTTTGATAGGACCAATTCGTACCGCAAAAAAATTAAAAACGAAAACAAAAAGGGGGTTTGAAGAAGTAAAAAATCCATAACTCCCTCAATTCAAAAGATACAAAATCCCCATGAATTTATCATATATCTTCTTAATATTGTCTACAACATCTATATGGACAAGTTTTGGATAGGACCAATTCTTACAGCAAAAACAAATTAAAAATACATAGCGGTTGAAGAAAAAAATCATCTAAGTAAGGGTGTATTCTAATCCAAACTGCGCATTTTCTGACTCATTTTACAATTCATTTTTACTCTCAAAGGCTTCCAATTGGTACGTTTTCTTACTCAGAAACTATATACTGTACCGCAATGGTCGATTTTTTGTTAGAGGGAGAATATATTTTTTAAAAATGCTGTTAAAGTGGGTATTTTGAACCGAATTTCCCGAAGCGGATTGTGTTCGAAAAATCATTGCATTAAGGATGCACTCAAATCCAAACTGCTTATTTTCTGACTCATTTTTAAATTCATTTTTGCTCTCAAACGCATTTAATTGGTAGATTCGCTTATTCAGAAACTATATAATGTACCCCAATGATCGATTTTTTGATAGAGGCAGAATATATTTTAAAAAATGATGTCAAATTGGGCATTTTGAACGGAATTTTCCGAAGCAATTGTGCTATCACTTTCTTCTGGACACGATAACTTCCGCAATTCTGCACAAATCTCTTCCAAACTGATACATAAAATCAAGGGACATAAAATCTCGGTCAAGTTTGTTAATGGGCAAAAGTGGACAAAGGGGATGGAAATAGGGAGGGGTTTTGTGAAAACCGAAAAAAACCCTTAACTTCTTAATTTTTGTACATATCAAATCAGTTTAAAGTTTTTATTACTTCTAAAAATAGCGCCAGAAATTCATGCGTCACAGATTTTTGATAAAAAATCCATAACTCCGTCAATTCACAAGATATAAAATCTCCATGAATTTGTCATATATCTTCTTAATACTGTCTTCAACATTTATATAGACAAGTTTTTGATAGGGCCAATTCTTACAGCAAAAACAAATTAAAAATACATAGCGGTTGAAGAAAAAAATCATCTTATTAAGGGTGCATTCAAATCCAAACTGTCTATTTTCTTACTCATTTTTAAATTCATTTTTGCTCTCAAACGCATCCAATTGATAGATTCTCTTATTCAGAAACTATATAATGAACAGTAATGATCGATTTTTTGATAGAGGCAGAATATATTTCAAAAAATGATGTCAAAGTGGGCATTTTGAACAGAATTTCCCGGATTGTGTTAGAAACGAAAAATATTGCCCTACTGAGAAAATAATTGTTTATTAATCAAGTTTTAATTAATTGAAAGAAAAATAAAAACACAGGTCGCTTATAAATCTTTTCAAAAATCACGTCAGCATGTTTCATATATATATATATATATATATGTGTGTGTATTTTTTAATGAATCTGAAAATGTGCCAGAAAATTTCGAGTTGTTGAGTATGGAAAAATATTTTTTTAATATCGCCTTAACATGATTCTGATAAAACCAGTTATTTTATAAAAAGGAAATAAAAACTCGTCAAAAGCAGACAGATAAAACTGTTAAAGTGGATTTATATCTAATAATGATTTAGTTTTTGTTGGTGAAATTAGTATACTTAACTTCGAAATCTACCTCTGCCTGTAGGCCGGGCCGGCAGGGATTTTTTTAATTGCTGACGTCATTTTCTGTTCAAAAATTAGAAAAAAGTCACTTTTATTTCTGATGTGAAAATGGCATCAATAATTATATAATCAATAAAAATAAATAAACCATGACTATTTTCCCTTTACTTTTAATAGAAATGGAGTACTTCAGTTGCCAAAATTACACAATTGGTGCTAGAAACTATAATAAAATTAATATCTCAAAAATAATTCAAGATAGAACTTTCAAACAAATTGCATTTAAAAGTACGTTTTTTCCCTATATGACGGTGTAAAAATTGAAACTATGAGATGTTTAGAAGTTTAAAAATTTGCAGTAGAGAAAATTGCAAAAGCGAAATTTCATTTCAAAGTGTTGCCATTCGCAGAATGACGTATGCGTTACGGATATGTTTACAGATGCGTTACAGATATGTTTGTCCTTTATAATATAGATAGATAGATAGATAGATAGATATATTTTCATATTATAAGGCTAATTCAATGAAAACTTGTCATATCTATCACACAGCTGAAAATCGCTATACTTGTTGACCACCGTTATTTTCGAAAAGTTTGCTTCGCGTTATTCAATTGGTGAGATAGCTCCGATAAAATAAGTAACATTTTTCCGTTCTAAAATACTGGTAGCCAACAAGCATAGCGATTTTCAGCTGTGTGACAGACATGAGAAGTTTTCATGGAATTAGCCATAAATGTTATATATCTATTATATATAGGTAAATGTACATATAAAAACATTTTGTATTTCATATTTTATATATTTATTTTACATGTGAAATTAAAACATAACATTATAATATAAACGTTAATATGTTATTGTTATACACATCTTAAAAAATATAAAAATGCATAAAAAATATATTTAATCAATATTACATCTACAGAAAAATATTGTTCAAAAAATCTCCAGAAAATTATAAATTTAAAAGAATTAATTTAAAAAAAATATGTAAGCAAAATAACTACTTATCCAGCAGTAGTATTCAAGTAATAAATAAAAAAGAAAGGTGCCCAGTTAAACTGATGCCAATGAGCTCACAGGCTATTCACATTAATTGTATATTATACTATTATTTCAAATAATAATGCCCCTCACAAAATAAATTAAGGGGGATATGCCAACGTCTCCCCCTTTATACTTAACCAATGTACGTCCAAATCTAATATGTGAAGCGCCTTATCAAAATAAACTTATATACCAAATATGAAGCAAATCAGATAATTCTGCATGAAAAACCCATTTCGTTAAATTAAGGGATTATTAGCTGCCCCATTTTCGCCTTTACACTTAACCAATGAACCTCCAAATCTAATCAGGGAAGTTCCTTATCGGAATTAACCGGTATATCAAATTTGAAGCAAATCGAATAACTCTGCATGAAAAACCCATTTATCTAAATTAAAGTGGGGCGAGCCCCCGTTCCCCTCTTTATACTTAACTAATGAACTTCCAAATCGAATCAAGGAAGCTCCTTAATAGAATAAACCAGTACATCAAATTTGAAGCAAATCGGATAATTCTGCATGAAAAACTCATTTATCTAAATTAGGAGGGGACTAGCCCTGTTTGGATGCTCGCCAAACTTCAGTGATGGGTTCGAAAGAATTGATTAATTGATTTTCACAAAATTTATTTTACATACTTTGAAATAGAAACATGGACATTTGAAAGTTGTTGAATTTACAATATATACAAATACACAAAATAAAAATGTGGTTTACCGGGAAGATGGTTCACCGCTCGCTATTTTATCAAAAGATGACCCTAATATGTATACTCTCTGGGCTACTATAATATTCGCCATATTAATTCAGCAAATGGACGAAGATTCTTCTTAAATCTTTTATAGCCACAGACCACAAAAAACATAAACATATTTTAAAGAACTTAATTTTGAACTCAATTAAATAGCCGATGCCAACTTTTATTTACTAAATTTTTTTATCACTTTTCGTGAGATAAAATAAATGTAACATAAGGGAAAAGAAAAAGCTCTAGCAATTAACCGCATTTTGCAAATAAAAAAAGCATCACAGCAGCATTGTCAAAAGCCGTGCTTATAAATAAAATATTATTTACCGATTTCTAACATACTCCCACCTTTAATTTTGGTGGAAGCCAAATTAAACATAAGATCACTTATTATCAGACTAACTCAATATTCAAAAATACCTAAATACAATTAAAATAATAACTAAAAGCAAATAAACAATAAAACATTTAGAGTTCTAGAAAAAGTCTGTTCAGAGTACTAGAAAAAGTCTGTCTAGAGTACTAGAAAAAATCAGTTCAGAGTGTTGTTACAAGTTCATTTCACAGGTCTCTTTACTACTCTGTCACTTCTAGTTGTATTTTCACAATCTGGATTACGGGGTTCTCGGGACTTGATATCTCTAAAGGGTAGAGTTTGCGAAGGGGACTCACTAATGTTCCTGAACTTGATTTAACTTCAGCCGCTCTAGCTGCTCCATCTCGACTTGGGAAAATCTTTATTATTTTGCCTATAGGCTAATGAAGTTTCTTCTGGTTTAATTCGATTAAGACGACTTCACCTTCTCTGACAACTTGTCCTTTCTCTTTTGATTCTTGGACCAACTCTGCCAAATATTCGTTTCTGAATCTATTTCTGAGTTGTTGACGGATATTTTGACAATGTTTGTATCTGGATTGAAGTTTATTTGAATTTATCATATCTAAATCAGGAACACCTATAAAGTATATACCTTGTAAAAATGATGATGGAGTCAAAGGCACAAATTTATCTATTTCTTCAAAAATATAGGTTAGAGGTCTTTTATTTACTGTTGCTTCGACACCACATAGAACCATCATAAGTTTTTCAAAAGTTAAAGATGAAGTACCAATTGTTCTTATCAGGGGAATTTTAACACATTTTATTAGACGCTCCCACCATCCACACCACCAAGCTGCGGTTGGAGGGATGAACTTCCATTTAATAGGAGACAGTTCTTCAGAAGAAACTATTTCCTTCCAATCCGGTGATTTTAAGAGGTTATTTGTGCCTCTAAAGTTGGTGCCATTATCACAGTATATAGTGGTCGGCCTTCCTCTTCTGCATATAAACCTTCGGAGTGACTGAAAAAATCCTTCTGTTAAAAAACTGGATACAAGTTCCAAATGTACTGCTCTGTATACTGCACATGTAAAAAGTGCAACCCAAACTTTAGACCTTGGCTTTACGAAAAGAGGACCGAACAGATCAGCTCCAACAATTTCAAATACTTTAGAGGCTCTGACTCTATCTAGAGGTAGGTGAATAGGAGGTGTAGTGTATGGTTTTGCAGAGTATTTTTTACATCTGTAACACTTAGACACTTGACTTCTAATGCTGCGTCTAGAAGAAATTATCCAATATTTTTCTCTTAAAATGGATCCCACGGATTGCAGTCCAGCATGACAATTCTTTAAATGACATTCTTGAATCAGACAATTGACTACGTGATGTTTTGATGGTAATAAAATTGGATATCGGAATGGAAACTCGTCATCTCTCTCTAATATCTTTGTTTTCACTCTCAATAATCCTTCTTGGTCTTTCATAACCTTCAATCCTTTTATTGCGTCAGTAGTATCTCCAAAACTTTCATATTGTGTTCTACACCGGAGTAACTTTTCCGCATCTTCTTTCTCTTCGGTAGACAATTCTGATGGAAAAGATCTATTTCTATCTCTGCACTTCAATATGAAACTTTTCACCCAACATATGACATTTATAAATCTACCGAATTTTGAATTCCTACTATATATCATAAATTTATATGAATTAGAACATAAAAGAGTAGTTACTGTATTTTTATCAACTTCTTTTATAAAATTATCATGCGCTAATTCTTCTTCTTCAGCTTTAGACAAAGTATGACTCGGATCTGTTATGCCGATTGTTTCTAATTTCCATAAATCTGGAATCTTCATCTCTTTTAATGCTAGGTTCGTAATCAGCATGTTTCCATAATTTAAACAAGACTGTGAGGCACTTTCTAAAGAACCACAAAGTGTCCATCCAAGCTTCGTCTGTATGGCTTTAAGATGTTTCACTCTTTAGATGTTTCACTCGACCTGTGTGCAGTCGGCCATAGTAATCGCTTCCTATCAAAATTTCAATTTTTGGGCTTCCCGTTCCTACATCAGTGATCCATAGCTTATTTTCTTTAAGCTCTTTATGTACGGACTCTTTCGGTATGCGCGGAATATTACTGCAAATTATATCTTGATCCAAACATTCTAAAACTTCTTCAGTTTGGTTCCGTCTACCAGGAGCACTAACTCAACTTGGAATTTATTGTGAGATTTGGCTTCTGTTTGCGTACCACCAAATAAGGTATGTACATAAGTTTCACAAGAAATGGAAAGCAAACCTAGTTCTTTGGCCGTACTTTTTAAAATATAGCTCTTTTGTGACCCACAATCTAATAGTGCTCTTACTTTCTTTGTAATCCGACCTTTAATAACTATTTCCAAAGTCATAAGAGCTACTTCCCCCGAACACTTATTATTAGCTATGGTGCTTTGGATTACGTCGGTGGCTTTAGCTATATTTCCTGATTATTTATGCAGCGAAATTTCAGGGCATAATAACTCGGTATGGGGTTTAGAACATACATGACAACGAATAAAAACTTTGCAAACTTTAGCGTGGTGACCAAAACGAAGACACTTTAGACAGCAATTTTTATCCCTAATTTTAGTTTTCCGTTCTTGAAAAGAAAGAGATCTAGCCCTAACACAATCCTTGCTTTCATGTGATTTATCACAAAATAAACGAAGGCGTTCCTTTGCGCTAAATAGCTCTGCCGCCGTAGGTAATTTATGTTCTCCTTTTCTGAAATTTTCCTTAGGTTTGTCCCTAGAGACTAACTCTACAAAACCCGATTTGGCTTAGTTTTAATCTTTCCTCTCCTGCAACCTCGTGCTTCAGAAATTCCATCAAGGTTACTTACTATATTTGGTTTTTGTTGGCAATGAATTGCTAGTATACTATCAACGCCTGATCTGTTCGAAATACTATATCGTTGCCATGCTCTCATTACATCTTCTGACAAGCTAGATTCTATCATCGGATAAAGCCATGCAGAATTGCTTTCTAAACTTAAAACCATGGATTCTAAAGATCGTAAATATGCCTAGACTTTTGTGAAGAGAACCGATAATGGAAGTTTAACTTTCCTGTGTGCCTGTACATTAGCGAACTCTAGTTTTAAAAATTCTCTGACGTATACTTCTATCAATAAATCTTTATTCCCAAAACGCTCTCGAAATGCCTCTACAGCTTTCGGGTAATTTACAGAGGTCATTGGATAACTTTCTAACAGACACCTGGCACTAGTTCCAGGTTCTACCGATTGTATAAGATTCTGAAACTTATCACTATTATCCAAATCTATGTCTTCATGATTTTTTCAAACTGGGACCAAAACGAAAGATAATTTATTAACTGCGAATCGAACGGCTTAATATTAAGCTTAGGCAGTTTATAAGTTTTCGGTTTGGAATAACCGTAATTATCATCCTGATTAGGTTTAGTTATTCTCAATACCTCACTTACGCTTCATAGTAATAAATTCATCCGAGTAACATTTATTTTCTACTACTTCATTATTAATGGCTTCATCTTCGCATTGCTCGTCATCTACCATGACTTCGATTATGGCGTCATCTATAGCTTTAATTTCTTTAATCACATTTTCTAGTTTCGTAAAACTGTCTAAAATGGTACCCTTATTTAACGAGTCTCCTTTTATATCTTCTTTTAATGCATTTAAAGTTCTGGTAAATGACGAACGCAGCAGTGTACGCCTTTTCTTTAATTTATTCATGTTACAGAATGCACTCAACGAAAACAATATAGACTATAAAAACAATTCAATAATTCAACAGCGTTATTTATTTGTCCCTGTTCGGGGGCCAGATGTTTGGATGCTTGCCAAACTTCAGTGATGGGTTCGAAAGAATTGACTAATTGATTTTCACAAAATTTATTTTACATACTTTGAAATAGAAACATGGGACATTTGAAAGGTGTTGAATTTACAATATATACAAATACACAAAATAAAAATGTGGTTTACCGGAAAGATGGATAACCGCTCGCTATTTTATCAAAAGATGACCCTAATATGTATTGCTCTCTGGGCTACTTTAATATTCGCCATATTAATTCAGCAAATAGACGAAGATTCTTCTTAAAAACTTTTATAGCCACAGACCACAAAAAAAACATAAATATCTTTTAAAGAACTTAATTTTGAACTCAATTAAATAGCCGATGCCAACTTTTATTTACTAAATTTTTGATCTTTTCTCGTGAGATAAAATAAATGTAACAAAAGGGAAAAGAAAAACTCTGGCAATTAACCGCTTACAAATAAAAAAAAGCATCACAGCGGCATTGCCAAAATCCGTGCTTATAAATAAAATATTATTTACCGATTCCTAACACCCCCTTTCCTCGTTTTATACTCAGCCAATGAGCCCTCAAATCTAATCAGGGAAGCTCCTTATACAGAATACACTGGTATATCAATTTTGAAGCAAATCGAATGATTCTGCATTAAAAACACATTTATCTAAATTAAGGGGGGATTAGCTTTCGACACCCCCCCTTTATACTTAACCAATGGACCCCCAAAACTAATCAGGGAAGCTCCTTATCAGAATGAACCTTGAAAAAAATTGCCGGTTGCGAATCTCGCCAATAACTTTTTTTTAAATCGCCAGTTGGTATTTTTTTATTTTTCGAGTGGTAAATTAAAACGGTATTACTTGGTTATCCCGTCGACCAAGAATCTATCTCGAAACTATAAGACTAAATGCCTATAATGGTTGATTGTAAATGTCATATTCACTTGACTGTAAGGAAGTTACACGTTTTACACCATCAAGTGATTTTTATTTCGACTTTTAATTTGTATTTTTATTAATGTTATACTAATTTATTTGTTCTTTCGTTATTTAAAATAAAAATTACGTCAATTTGTATAATTTGGTGAGTGGTTTGGCGATTTATGTAATTTGGCGAAATTGGTTGACGGGATAACTAAGTAGTACCATGAAAACATTGCTTTGAATTTGAAATTAAATTAAACAAAAACAATTTTAAGAACAAATTATAAAAAACAAAATTTACTTCCTACTTTGTTTAAGCCCAAGAAGGGACAGATATTAAGATATTTCATTCAATTAGTACTACATTTAATGTTAAATTTTTGAAACAGATTAGTTAAGCGAAGTGAAGATTAAAAAATAAAAATAAAATTCATACAATATGATACTTAAAACACCCTAAAAAATTAGATTCCGTTCAAATGAAATCGAAATAAATCTTAGACTTCTTCCCTTTTTAATCAAAAATATTTGTATTGCATATTTTGTTTTGTGCTTATGACAATTGTACATGATATGATAAGATGCATGCAAAATATAAAACTTAAAAAAAAGTCTAAGATTTATTTCGATTTTATTTGAACGGAATCTAATTTTTTAGGGTGTTTTAAGTATCATATTGTATGAATTTTATTTTTATTTTTTAATCTTCAATTGGCTTAACTAATTTGTTACGAAAATTTAACATTAAAAGTAGAACTAATTGAATGAAATATCTTAATATCTGTCCCTTCTCGGGCTTAAACAATGTAGGAAATAAATTGTGTTTTTTTATAATTTGTTCTTCAAATTATGTTTTTGTTTAATATGCCAAGTTTTTTAATAACTACAGCATTCAGACGAACTCATTTCAAAATTAATTGAGGATATCATCATCAGCCTTTGATGTACGCGGTATTGCATCACAATGTGTGATGCAGTTTTCCAATGTATAATTCAAAATATTTCACCACTGTGGTACTGCAGGTTACTGTAGTTTGGACAAAAACTTCCAATCTGAACTTAAAAAATTGGTACTAGTTAGTTATCCCGTCAACCAATTTCGCCAAATTATACGAATCACCAAACCATTCGCCAAATTATACAAATTGACATAATTTTTATTTTAAATATCGAAAGAACAAATAGATTAGTGTAACAATAATAAAAATACAAATAAAACGTCGAAATAAAAATCACTTGATAACTTAAACACGTGTAACTTGCTTAAAGTCAAGTGAATGATGACATTTACGATCGACCAATGTTGGCATTTAATCTTATAATTTGGCGATAGATTTTTGGTCGACAGGATAATTAGGTAGTACCAAAAAATCTATAATCAAAACATAAAGCATTAACTTCACTTGAACTTAGATACCCCATTTCCCACTCAGGAACGCTATGAAAGCAAAAATAAATTGTGTTGAATCCTTACTGCTAATATTTAACAATATATTATAGCTGTGATACAGTAAAAAATCTATATAAATAAAAATGTAAATGTTCGTTTGTTCCTAATCGCTAATCCTCGAAAGTTCTTCTCCGATTGCTTTGAAATTCACGGGCTGAGTTGCATTCACATCCGGAAGTGTTATTATATAGTTATTATGAACCTCGCTCCCACACCACCCTATTTGCCACCACCACCACCAGGGGGCGCTTTTTAAATTTTTTCCAAAACCCATCATGTAATACATCGTTAGTAAGCCCTTGGAATACTGTTTCATATTATGCACCTCGTATCTCGCTCTCCTCCCTTACCCCACGTGGGGGCACATTCTATATAAATAAAAATATAAATGTTCGTTTGTACAAAATCTTAAACCTCCGAAAGTACTTCATCGATTGCTTTGAAATTCACGGATTGCGTTGCATTTGAATACGCACGTTTTTATATACCTATAAAAAACCTCGCTCCTCCATCCTTCAATTTCCTCGCCACCACCAGGGAGCGCTTTTTAAATTTTTTCCAGACACACATCATGTGACATATCATTAGAAAGCCCTTAGACTACTCTTTCATATTATGCACCTACCATCCCCCTCATTCCACTTTCCCCCCGTGGGGCCATTTTTCTATATTAAACAAATGTAAATGTTCGTTTGTATGAAATCTTAAAACTCCGAAAGTTCTTCACCGATTTCTTTGAAATTCATCGATTGCGTTGCATTTGAATGCGCGCGTGTTTTTATATTACTATTATGAACCTTGCACTCCCTCCCCCAATTTCAACCCCAGGGGCACTTTTTTAATATTTTTCGACGCCCATTATGTGGTATATCATTAGAAACCCCTTTGACCACTCTTTCATATTATGCATCTCCCCTCACTATGCACTCCGGAGGGACACATTACTGAAATATTTAGTCAGTATTTTTTATGATATTTATTTTTGCTTTTTTTTAGTTCGTCTTTTTATCTTTTTAGCTCACAGGCTATTAAAGCCTGAGAGCTAATGTGCCCGCAGGTTCTGTATGTATGTATGTATGTATGTATGTAACGCGATAACTCTTGATAGAAATATCCGATTTGCTTCAAATTTTGTAAATAGTTTCATTCTGATAAGGCGTTTCCCTGATTAGTTTTGGGAATTCATTGGTTAAGCATAAAAGCCTATTAATACCATTAAGCCTAATCTCCCCTTAATTTAGATAAATGGGTTTTTCATGCAGAATTATCTGATTTGCTTCCAATTTTGTAAATAGGTTTATTCTGATAAAGTGCTTCCCTGATTAGTTTTGGTGTTTTATTGGTTGAGCAATGGGGAACGGGGAGCTAATTCTCCTCGCCCTTAATTTAGATAACTTGGTTTTTCATGTAGAATTATTCGATTTGCTTCAAATTTTGTGAATAGGTTCTATCTGATAAGGCGCTTCCTTGATTTGTTTTAGGGGTTCATTGATTAAGTATAAAGAGGAGAACGGGGGCTAATACACCCTTAATATAGATAAATGGATTTTTCATGCAGAATTATCCGATTTGCTTGAAATTTGGTATACCGGTTTATTCTGATAAGGCGTTTCCCTGATTAGATTAGGAGGTTTATTGGTTAAGTATAAAGGAGGGAAACGGAGGGGGTATAATGCCCTTTAATTTATTTTCCAAAGGGCATTATTCTTTGAAATAAAAGTATAATATACAATTAGTGTGAATAGCCTGTGAGCTCAATGCCATAAGTTTAACTCGGCACATATTTTTTTAATTCACTCGATGTGCCAGGCATGCCACCGCACGTGCTGCAATAGACAATCGGCCTGCCAATTCAGATGTTGCGAAATATTCACAAGCCAAATCTTTGCAACGGATCGAGGTTTGCAGTAAAAGAATAATGAGCAACTTTGTAGAAGCAACAATCTTGATAGGACCTTTGAAAGGTGAAGATGTCCTCATTCCTCGCATTCCTTTTATTCCAATGGATACGCGATTTCAATTTAAGAGATTACAATTACCTATTTGATTGGCGTTTGTAATCTCCATCAACAAAGCTTAGGACCAAGACTTAAAATTCTGCGGTTTAGATCTAGACATGAACTGTTTCTCACACAGGCAATTATATTTTTCGTGTTCTAGAATCGGCAAATCAGACAATCTCTATATCTGCACAGACAATGTAACAACAAAAATATTGTATACCCACAAGTACTGTGAAATTAAACATATTATAGAAACGCGCACTTTCTCTCTTCTTTCTTTTCCACTTAGCCAGACTGGGCCACAGCAACGCGTGGCCGGGTACAGCTAGTTAAAAATAAAAGTTTTACTTAAATTTTGTTACCTTATTCTTTCCCAAGGGGTGATGTAAACACATCAGAAAATTATTACCTAAGGTTAATTTGGGGTATAAATAGTTCTCATCTCGAAAAAAAAGTACCTTTTAAAATTTAAGTTATGTGATTCCTAGTTAAGTTCGCTCCCTGCGTAAAAATACCTATTCATTTGAAACTTTTTACTAAAACATAAACTTGACCAAAGCAAAAACTTATTCTGAAAATTCTCTTTTTATTTCCACTATGACACTATATTCACCTTTTTAATTTTTGAAAAATAAACTAGTTCAATTTAATATTTCACGTTGAAATCTCAACTAAAAAGAAATAAATTATTATTACTGTAACGCTCGAACAATACGCACTCCATCATATTTTCTCTCCTTTTCTTTTTTTTTCTTTCAAAAGAACTGACAAGCTGAGTAATTTAGACTTTATGAGATGAGCAGAATGTTTACAGAGTTGTTGCCGACA
The DNA here is from genome assembly GCA_963932465.1 of Maratus speciosus. Taxonomy (NCBI): domain Eukaryota; kingdom Metazoa; phylum Arthropoda; class Arachnida; order Araneae; family Salticidae; genus Maratus; species Maratus speciosus. Next base: position 573,520,283 of record OZ010793.1, read on the forward strand.
AGGCATCTGAGCTAAGCCGCAATTTTAAATTAACTGAGTTATTTTGTAAATAGTGACATGTAAATACGTTGTAAATATTAAATTTATTAGTCGATGAAAAGTTATCGAGTTTTAATTTGTAACTAAGATAGTTTCCACCCCGGATTCTAAATAATATGTTACAGAAGTGGCTCCCCAACGTCGGGCTCGAACAGAAGCAAGATATGAACATAAGTATTATTTTTAAATTGTGTTAAACCGTTTTAATAAGAAAATTTAGATACTAAAGTACAAAAATTTATACCAAAGGAACTTTTGAGTCTCCTGAATCTGAGGATTTTTGAAAATTGTATTTGATTCGTCCAGAATCGAAATGTTTTGGAATTATTCTATTCAACCTGAATGATATTTTCCTTGGAATTGAAATACGAAAAAATCGTCTGCAGCTTCAAGTATTTTAGTATCTGAATTAAATCATAGATATTAGAATATAGAATTAGATATTCATAAGAGAAATATATCTAATAATTATTATTTAAAAATAAAAATCGTTTGCTTTATTTTATACATTTATATAGTTGCACTGAGCTATATTATTATTGAAGGTATTATTATAAATGAGTGCTTGGCATTATTTTAATTATTATATGAAGAATTGATTTAAATTATTCGCAAATAATGTTTGATATTATTGAGTAAAAAAAAAGGGGGGCAAATAGTTGGTGTCATTATATTGAGTTTTGAAAGATATTGTATGTTATCTATGTTCTATATATGTTATAAATTACGTAAAAGTAAATTATTTTGCTAAGAGTTATTCGTAACACGAATTAAGTTTGAAGTTAGCTAAAACATAGTTAGTTCAAATGGTGGCGTTTCTTTCTAAGGGTAAGAAAATTGATTTAATCACGTTAGCTTCAGAATTAAATGTAGAAATAAGTAGCGATGATAAACTCCTCGAGTTACGTGATAAAATTGAAAATATTGAGGCATTTAAAGATATCATAGATTTTGTAGAGGGAATTTTTGAAAATATCGTAGAAGAAAGAAAGACTCTTGAGGAAGAGAAACGTTTAGCCTAAGAAAGAGAATTTGAGCTACAGAAGCTCAGGTTAGAAGCAGGAACAAGAGATGTTGTTGTAAATACAAGCAACCCTCTAGAAACTTCTTCAATCCGCGTTGACTTGAAAAAGGTTTTACCCGATTTCAATCCTGAAAAGGATGATATGAATTTATTTGTAAGAACTTTTGAGAGGCAAATGAAGCTTTTAAAGGTTTCTAAAGAACTGTGGATGGCGTATTTAATTGGAGTCCTTCCAAATGAAATCGGTAAATTAATAGCGCGTGAACCGGAAGAAAAATTTGAAGATTATTCTTATATTAAAGATATATTGTTGCAGAGGTTCAAGTTAACTGCTGAAAGGTTTAGAATTTTGTTTAGTCGACATCTAAAGCGAACCGATATTAGCTGGAAAGAATATTTTTTGAAATTAGAAGCTATTTTGAGGGATGGCTATCCGAATTAAATATAAATTCCTTTGAAAAATTATCGGAATTAATTATCGCTGACCAATTAAAGAAAAAGGTTTCCCCTGATTGCAAAGAACATTATTTAGACCAATGGAAGAATTTAACAGATCCTGTTGAATTAGCTGAAAGTTAGATTTATATGATAATTTGAGGTCACACAAAGTAGAAATAAAGAGATCAAATAAAATCAGTGAGGTCGGGAAATCTAATCGCTTTGAAATCTAATCGCCTTTAGATTTTAAAAGAAATGAGTTTGATAAAATTGGCAATCAAAAGGATTCCAAGAGAAATAAAATTAATTATCCTTCGAATCCAAATCGACCAATGTTAAGTTGCTATGGTTGTGGAAACCAGGGAGTTATTAAATCCAAGTGTCCAACCTGTTCTCCGAAAAATGTATCGGTGCACTTTCAATCACTAGAATTTCGTACATGTAATATACAAACATCACCAACATTATTGGTAAAAATAAGCATAAATGGTCTCTCTGGCACAGCTTGTGCTGACACGGCGCAACACATTGCGTTGCGGGTGAAGTTTTGTATTCTTTATTAAAAGACCAAGGTGTGAAGTTTGAAAAATCTCAAATGATCGTAGTCTTAGCGGATGGACTACAAAACACTACCGAAGTTTATAAAACAGAAGTTCATGTTAAAATTGAAAGTCGCGACGTTAAAACAACACTTTATGCTCTGCCGAATGCCAGAAAATAATCGTACAATTTTGGGAATCGATTTTTTACGCAAAGCAAAAATTGTTTTGGATGTAGTGAATCAAGAATGGTTCTTTGCTGATAGATGTAGGTGGAAGTATAGATTCACTGAAGATACATATAGACCTTCCAGTGAATTAGCGATAAAATCCGTTGAATTAGACACCGTTTTTCTTAGAGAAGATGAAGGTAGACATCTAACTTCAGAGCAATAAGTTAGGTTGAATGAACTGCTTGAAAAATTTACTAGTAGATTCCAACTAGGAGAAGAGGCTACACCTAAAGTTAAACAATATATTGATACTGGAGTACATCCTCCTGTAGCAGTACCCCCTTACCGCATGTCACCTGCGAGAAAGGAAATTTTGCGTAAATAATTAGATGAATTACTCTCTAAAGGTATAATAGAAGAGTGTGAGTCTCCTTATGCCTCTCCTGTAGTATTGGTCCCAAAACCAAATGGAAAAACTCGCCTTTGCGTCGATTATCGAAAATTAAATTCCATCACAAAGACAGATAATTATCCATTACCGCGAATAGATGAATTGCTCCATGAAGCCAAACATACACCTTATATGACCACTATTGATCTGAAGTCTGGATACCACCAAATTGAAGTAAATGCTGCTGTTAGAGACAAAACTGCATTTATTTGTCCATTCGGAACTTTTCGGTACATTAGAATGCCTTTCGGATTGAAAAATGCCCCAGCAACCTTTCAGAGATTAATAGATAACTTTAGAAAGTCCCTCAAAGACATCTTTATATTGTCTTATTTAGATGATATTATAATTTTGTCGGAAAGTTTTGAGAAACATTTGTCTGATTTAGAAGTAGTTTTTTATAAACTATCGGAATTCAAATTGTATGCTAATCGTGAAAAATGCAATTTTGCCTGCCCCCGTGTTAAATATTTAGGACATTGGATAACAAGCTCTGGAATCGAAGTTGATCCTGGAAAAACCGCTGCAATTCAACAAATGCCTGCTCCTAAGTCTGTAAAACAAGTTCAATCTTTTTTGAAGTCCTGCTCCTGGTACAGACGTTTTATTCCCAAATTTTCAGATATAGCTAAACCTCTAAGTAATCTTACGAAGAAAAATGCAACTTGGAAGTGGGAAGAAGCAGAACAAAGCGCTTTCGAAACATTGAAAAGTTCATTAATCAATCCTCCAGTACTAAAGCAAAATGATCCGACCAAGCCCTATCTTCTTCGTACAGATGCCAGTGGGTATGCTCTAGGTGCTGTCCTCCTCCAGGGTCAGGGAGAAGAAGAGCATCCAATAGCATATGCAAGTCGTTTGTTAACTGCACCAGAAAGAAACTATTCTACCACCGAGCGCGAAGCACTTGCTGTCATTTGGATTTTAAATAAATTCCGTGGCTATACTGAAGGACATGAAATAACAGTTGCCTCCGATCTTCAGCCCCTAAAATGGCTGATGAGTTTAAAGTCACCGTCAGGCAGACTAGCCCGATGGGCTTTGCAGTTACAATCTTTCAACCTCAAGATTGAATATATTCCTGGAAAAGCAAACGTAGTTGCTGATATGTTGTCTCGCCCTATTTGCAGTTATGAAGAACCTTCTTGTGAAATTTGCACAATTTCGATTGATATGCCTATTAGATCTCCTAAAGATATCCGAGAAGAGCAATTAACCCGTTCGGAACCGCAGCACGTGGAGAAAAAGCTCTGCCGCAGGCCCGTGAGTCGCGGAGAAAGATCTACTCCACGGGCCCAGCCAATTCTCCAAGTTAAGCCTAACGCGTTAAAAAAATTCATAATTCTTAATATTTCACTTAAAAGACTTTACTGTCTTTGTAATATTGTTTAACATAATATATACTAACACTAGTAAAACTTCCACAGTTTTATTTTTTTTAATTTAAATATTTATGAGCATTTTAATCACATTTTGTACATGTATTTCTAATATTTAAGGAAATATAATACAAGTTATATGAAAAAGTTAACTATATAGCATGTTAAAATAATACGAAAAGGAAATAACATACACATAAAGATATTTTGTAATAAAAATAAACAGATATAATTAATTATACGTAAATATTTTCATGAGATTATAAAAGAAAAAATATATAATATAAAATGAAAACCAACCTTTTAAGAAAAATTTAGTAATGTGTGATATTTCTGAAAGCATGGATCAACACACAGCCCTACATTGCATATTTTACATTCATAGAATGTTTGTTTCTTTTTTTTATTTTTTGAACAAACAACACACTTTCTTCGATATTTTTTTCCTGTTTTGTCTATGTACAAATTTAGAAAATTACGGCCACTGAGTCTTAAAGGGTTAGAAACTGGTGATGTTAATACATTACCTGATCTTTGGTCAGCATATATTTCAATGAGTTGATAAATAACTTGCGATCTAAATTCCAGCAATGCGAGTTTCTTTCCAGAAGTTTTCGTATAAAGAATACTGGCATTTAAAATTGCCATATCCATAAATGCGAAAAATAATTTGCGATACCATTTTATAGTTTTTCTAAATGCTGGATAGTGTATCATTACTGAATCCCCGATATCTATTCCCCCATATTTTTGTTGTAGTCAAATACACATTCAAGTTTCGTAATTTCTTCTTGTGTCTTTCTATTTGTTACAACATTCACTGTGTTTTTGTTATGGAATGTTGACAGCATACTCACATCCTTTTTCTTATCCTTAAATCCAAATACATTCATTCCATCTTTCTGCAAGCATATGACTTCATTTTTGTCAAATTTTTTTGGTAAGTTTTTAGGCATTCCTCTTCTAAATTTATTCACTGTTCCACAAACGTTTGTAGCGTTCGATAGAAGGTGTGCAGCTAAATCAGGAGAAACAAAAAATCTGTCCAAGTAAAGATTGTATCCTTTACCTAACAAACCTGACATTAATGATTTCACTACTCGTTCACCGTACAAACCTGTTGTTTCTGACATTTCCGTATCTTTGCCAGTGTATACCAAAGCATTCCATATGTAGCCGGTGCTTGATTCGCAGAGTTTGTAAATTTTTATACCGTACCTTGCTCGTTTAGAAGGAATATATTGTCAAAAACCCAATCTTCCTTTCCACGCCAACAAGCTTTCATCGACTGAAATATTTCTTTCTGGTACGTAAAAAACATTTGAATTTTTGAATTAAAAGATCTATCACAGATTTTACCTTTTCAAATTTTTTAGATCCAGTGTCTGAAAAATGTAAATATCGTAAAATAGCTAAAAAGCGATTTCTTGCCATCACATTGTTGAAGAATGGAGTTGCAAACATCGGATTTGTCGTAAAATATAACTTGATTGAAGGTTTCCTTATTATGCTCATAAGCAGTACTAAAGCAAAAAATACTCTCAGTACATTGATTGTAATGTTCGCAATTGCTTTTTGCACTTGAGGTGGAGGGTTTTTATGCATCTTTCTCCAGTTCGAACGCAGCAAATTTATTAGTTTGTTCAACAATCAAATCGATAATGTCTTGACTGAAAAATAGATTATAATAATCTACTTCGTTCTCTAAGGGATTAGAACTATTTATTTTTGCACCGCAATCGGAAGAAAAATTCAAATTTGGAAGATCACTTATATTACTATTGCATTCTGAAGCTCTGGGCGCATTGATGGGATCATTTACATCATACTCTTCTGTCATTTCCGAATCGTTGGAATCAGTAAAGCATAAACTATTTATGCTTTCATCCGAACTCAATTCACTATCAGGTTCATTCATAATTTTAGAAATTTCACTCTCAGTTAAAAATCTCTGTCTTTTCGCCATGATTATTTCTGAGTATCTGATAAAAATTTTACGTTAAAACACCTCCGATCTGGAACAAAAGAAAGAAATCACCCACCAATACTAAATGACGCATTTTATCTGTAATACCCCCCATAAATAAACCAAAATCGCGATACCGAAAACGAACATCTCTAACGAGCTCGCTGCACGTGGCTGTGTTTACATAAACAAACGAATCATACCCCCTCCCTCACACCCTATCTAATAGAACTGAAAATGTCTAGCAGGATAATGAAGGTCAATGATCGGACGATTACCAAACACAAAACTAACGGACATCTAACGCCATCTAGTATTGTTTAAAAACGCTAAAATAACGTCCCAAATTCGAAATTCAAATATGAACCCGTGGGCTCTCACAGACGTTTTCAGTGAACCTCATATTTGAACCCGTGGGCTCTGAAGAGAGACTTTTCTGGGTGCATATATGGGGCGACGGTCCTGAACGGGTTAAAGGGTGAAGATTTAAAGAAAATTATCGAAGCGTTTGAATCTAAAGAAAATAATACAGATTTTGCTAATTGGACTGAACGTGGTTACCTTTTAAACCAAGGAGTCTTATATCGTTACTCTCCAGAATCAGATTCAGATGAAGCACAATTGGTTGTTCCTGTTCAAGAACGGAAAGAAGTCTTGAAGAATTACCATGATTCCCCGACCGCAGGCCATTATGGAGCCGCGGGAACCTATTACAGAGTATCCCAGAGATATTACTGGACCGGAATGAGAACAGATATCGCAGATTATGTTAATAATTGTGTAGACTGTATTCGTTATAAAGCGAGTAGCCAAAAACCTGCTGGACTTTTACAAACACCTGTTCATAGTCAAAGATTTGAGACTCTCTCAATAGACTTATTTGGGCCCTTGCCAGAAACAGCAGATGGGAAAAAGTGGATTTTTATAATCGAAGACTGTAGCACAAAATGGGTAGAACTTTTCGCATTAAATAACGCAACAGCCGCGGAATGTGCTGTTACCTTAATTGAGGAAGTGTATTTAAGATATGGTTTTCCAAGAAAAATCATTAGCGACAATGGTCCGCAATTCATCAGTGCTGTGATGCAACAAGTTTCTTTTCTCTTAAAGATAGATCAAAGTTTAACTCCGGTGTACCACCCTCAGGCAAATCCGGTTGAAAGAAAAAACCGAGATCTAAAACCCCGCTTAGCTATGCTAGTTGGAGATGATCATACAACTTGGAGTGAAAAATTACCAGTAATCCGTTTTGCCCTGAATACTGCAAGATGTAGTTCCACAGGTCACACAGCTGCATATTTAATGTTCGGTCGTGAATTACGTACCTCTGATGATGTTGCTCATGACTTACGCCCTGTAATTGCGAATGATAATTTTATACCCGAAATAACTGCTTATTTAAAAAAACTTTGCTAAAATTACTATGCAGATAAGAGATCGCGTAGAACGAAGCCAAGATAAGCATAAATATTATGCCAACAAACATTTAAAAGCTTCTAAACAATATAAACCAGGCGACCACGTCTGGGTTACTTTGCATCCCATTAGTCAAAAGAAAAGTAACAAAACAACTAAATTCATGCCCCGTCGCGATGGCCCCTATGTTATTTTAAAACAAAGATCTCCTACTTCTTATACCATTGCCGCTAAAGAAAACCCCTTTTCTCCCTTAGGAAATTATCATATATCAGCTTTGTGTCCTTACACGCAAGATTATGGTGGATGTTCTAAAGGCTTTATTCGTACTAGAGGTAGACCCGGTAAACGTCAGAAGCCCAGCCAGCAAATATTTACGAAAGGATAAAAAAACACGAGACCAATAGAGGATTTTAGGTACCAGAAAGCATCCCGAAGGAATCCACCCAGGAAATGCAGACTGCATCTGAGGGACCAGTAATGCAGTGTGAGAGGAAGAGTGTAACGCTCGAACAATACGCACTCCATCATATTTTCTCTCCTTTTCTTTTTTTTTCTTTCAAAAGAACAGACAAGCTGAGTAAATTAGACTTTATGAGATGAGAAGAATGTTTACAGAGTTGTTGCCGACAAGGCATTTGAGCTAAGCCGCAATTTTAAATTAACTGAGTTATTTTGTAAATAGTAACATGTAAATACGTTGTAAATATTAAATTTATTAGTCGATGAAAAGTTATTCAGTTTTAAATTGTAACTAAGATAGTTTCCACCCCGGATTCTAAATAATATGTTGCATTACGGCTTTGAAATTGTTTCAACAATAAAGAAAAAATGTTACATTTTCTATGAAAAATGTCCGTTGATTCGCAATAAAAAAGCGAAATTTCGAATTATTAAGAAAAATATTTGAATAATGTAAAAAAAAATTATCCGATGTTTCTCCCTGAGTCTTTCATCCATAGGCAAAGGCATTTCACCATTCGTTTTGACCCTGACGTCAGGCAAATGTTTTTGCACTTTAAATTGATAATATCATTACAATTAGTAAAGAATAAAAAATGAGTGGCATCAGGGACAAAAAGGTGGGGAGAAAAAATGAAAAAGTTATGATCTCCATAGGCTTTTCTATGTTAAATTAACATTGAGAAGTGACACTGGAAATAAATAAGTATTGTGCTGCCGCGCAATGCTTAAATGTAATGATTTGTTACATTATTGAATCGGGTTTGGCGTGATTTTTTTTTACGACAATTTTGCGAAAACCTCGCTTTTGAATACCAGTTACATATGCATTTTTTAATTATTTTCTATTACTTTTAAAATGTAATAACAATAAATAAAAAAATTAATTAATAACTATAGAACAAAACAATTTGTAACTTTTTTATATAAAAAGAAAATTAATTTAAATAAATTATTAATAAATAAGCAACAATAGCCGGGGTTACCACGTTAGGCAAAATAACGCCATTTTGGCACGAATTAGGTACCCCGGTGCGTATATTGCATCTGCGCCTAATATTCTTCTTTTCGCTTCGCTTTAAAAAAAGAAAGAAGTGAAAGCCATTAATTTTAAATATTTCAATTTTAAATGAAAGTTTTGTATTAAATAAAGGGATAATGAAAAAAAAAAAGCATTGTTTTTCGCATGCATTTAAGGGAGGCCAAACTGGTCGCCAAATTAGCTTAAAATGATAACCTTTTCTAAAATATGAAAAACAAATATCTGTTATGATTGAAATTTGAGTTGCCATCATTAGAAAAAAAAATTAAAATTAGAAAATAATTAATGTTTCGAAAAGTAATCCGAATTTAATAATTCTAATACCAGTATTGAGGTCTGCGGATCACTGCGGATATTTGGTGTTAATTTTATCTCAAGTATTCCATATTTTAGGAGAAATCGCCGTGAAACATAATCAATTGAATCAGTCTTTTCCTAGAATTGTTTCATAAATTCGTTACATTTCAGTCGTTTCATATACCCGTTTCATAAATTCGTTTCATTGGGATTTTATAAATATAGGGTAGATGTAATATTAGGTATATTGCTCTTTAGAATTAAGAAGAAAAATGTACGTCGTCTTACTGTTTTCCGACCGCATAATAGTCCATCCCATGAGTGGCACAACTGTGTGATGCCCAACGTGCAGGAGAGTAATCTGGCTTTGTTTTTTTCTTAAAACAAAAAATACCTAAATAAAAGAGAAAAAGTATGAGGTATTTTGACATCCAATTTCACAATTATTATTTTATTAATATTATTAGCCCCCGGTACGTTATGCTATTTCGTTCTCCCAGCTTATTTTGTGTAGTCTCCAAAAATAACGTTACCTTACAGAAGCCAGTCGTAAAACAAAGCAGTGGAATTAAATACTCAATAGCAATTTTTTTAATTTCTAAGCATTGCACAGTTTCAATTTTTATACTGGCGTATTGAAAAAAAGAAGTGTTTTTTAATGCAGTTGGTTTGAAAACTGCATCTCCATTTGTTTTTGAGGCATTAATTTTTTTGTATTTAGAGCCATTTCTTAATATTGGCAACGGAAGAACTTCATTTCTGTAGAAAGTGAAAGAAAAATAGCAATTATATCTTTTTGTTGCCATTTTTCCATAAAAACTGAAAAAAAAATTAATTAACATACGTGGTATTTTGAAAAAATATAAATGAAGTATTTCTGATAAAACAGGGAGCTATTAGAAACTAATTTTAATTTTAAATATCTATATTAATAACTAGCAGAATTACCCGGCTTTGCCCGTGTTAAACATGGGGACCTCCCAGGTAAAATCAAGTAAAATGAAATAATATGGCAATCATAATAATGGAGCTTTGTGTATTCTCGTCAATAAAAGAAAAATTATAATAAGAAAATATGACGTTACTATGTCACAACCATAGTAAAATCCCTCAACTTTAAGCATCAGAATGCGCGTTAAGTTTGGAGTGTAGTAGAATAATATATTATTTTAATGGCAATACAAAAAACGAAAATTAGCCAAATGGCGTAGCAGTTTTGGTTACAGTTTAGTGAAATTCTCGTTAGCATGCCATCTACCTAAATTTTAAAGCAAAAACATGTCAGTTAGTAACGCTGAAATCATACTGATGGTGATAACCGCCTAATCCATAAATTGTGTTTTTACTGGATTTTTTTCTTAATTTCTAAAAATTGTCCAATTTCATTTTTTACGTTGTCGAATAGAAAAAAAAGTGTTCTCAAAAGAAATTTGTTTGAAAATCGTATTTCATGTTTCTGATTTTTAATGGATTTTAAAGTATTTTTCAGACATTGATATTTTAAAATTTGTGTGCAACCAAATTATGATAGATGAACCCGTTTGCATTTAACGCAGTATTATAAGGATAAGACATGTCCATGAGTTAACACTGGCATCATATTTATGGCGGCAGTGACTTCACCAATAAATTTTGCTTTCACTGAAATTTGTTTAACCTCTAAACATCGCACATTATATTTTTTCAACGTCGAATGAAAAACAAAAAGTATATTCAACGATATTGCTTTGAAAAGTGTATTTCAGTATATTGATTTTATATGTATTTAAAGTAATTTTTAAGCGTGAATATTTTATAAATATGTGTGCAACCCAATTAGAAAAGATGAATCCGATTGCTCTTACAATGTAAATAATTCAGCATTTTTTTTTTCGTGCAATATTCCATAATTAAATCGGCAAACAAAATTAAAATTTGCAAAATAAATAAATAAATAAATAAATAAATAAAATTAAATCGAATATTCAAAATTTCCGATTAATAAAGATCGCAATAAATCGTAAAAAAAAAAAAAAAAAAAAAAAAAAAAAAAAAAAAAACGATTAACAGCTTGTTAATACTAAAGTACCAAAAATTCGTTTTGGTTTACCTTTTGGGCATTCTAAAATATATAGCAAATGTAAAAATCTTTTAGTGTTTTAAATTAAAAGCTATTTTTTTTCTGCACGCTGAACGGGCAGTATATGGCTATCTATAAGGGGGCTGGTCACCCAGCTTCCGATTTCCCCTCACTAATGTAAAGTATATGGGCATTCGTATATTTAAAATATCTCCTCGGTTAATTAATATTTTTAACTTTTATTTTTTGTGTACACTTCCTAAAAGATGTCTATTTTTTTTTTCTTAGTTCTCAAAATATTTTTAAAGTATAGACTTCATTTTATACGAAGTGTTAAAATCTTACTCACAGTTCGCCCGTTTTTAACACTTAAAACACATAAAATATTAAATTCAGCATAAGTTTTAGAAATATTTTGAAAAAAAAACTAGTATGTTGTGGCCATAACAAAACTTTCTTCTATATAAATCACGTCAATTTAATCATTTAAATAGTATAAGAAATTACATCAATTTAGAACCAATTCGTATCAAAGTATACCTGAATTCGAAGTTTGATGAAAATTCGTGCATTAGTCATTGAGATAGAGCTGCAGGGGAAATTCTGAAAAATTCAGCATAGCAGCGCCACCTGTTGGGCGATTTGCACCAAAACACAAACATCACTAATTCATATTAAGGTATACCGGAATCTGAAGTTTGATGAAAATCGGTGCATTAGTTCTGGAGCTAGAGCTATTGTGGAAATCACAAAAATGCAGCACAGCAGCGCCACCTGTTGAGCGATTTAAACGGAAAGGTACAAAACATCATTTCATGTCAAGGACTAACTGAATCTAAAGTTTGATGAATATCCGTGCATTAGTTCTGTACATTGAGCTATTGTGGAAATCGTGAAAAATGCTGCATAGCAGCGCCACCTGTTGAGCGATTTACACCGAAACATAAACAGCACTAATTCATATCCAGGTATACCTGAATCTGAAGTTTCTTGAAAACCCAAGTATTAGTTCTTGAGGTAGAGCTATTGCGGAAATCTCAGAAAATGCAGCATAGCAGGCCACCTGTGGAGCGATTTACACCACAAGAGGCAAAACGTCAATTCATGTCAAGCACTAACAGAATCTGAAGTTTGATGAAAATCCGTGCATTATTTCTTGAGATTGAGCTATTACGAAAATCGTGTAAATGCTTCAAAATGCAGCATAGCAGCGCCATCTGTTGGGCGATTTGCACCAAAACGTTACCAGCACCAATTCATATCAAGGATTAACGGAATCTGAAGTTTTATAAAAATCCGTGCATTAGTTCTTGAGATAGAGCTTTTGCGGAAATCCTGAAAAATGCTACATAGCAGCGCGCAGGGCGATTTACACCAAAAACTAATCAGCACCAATCTATAACAGGGACTACCTTAATATAATTTTTTATTAAATTCCGTGCATTAGTTCTTGAGATAGAGCGCCCACAAAATTTGTGTCACATACAGACAGACAGACGGACGGACGGACGGACAGACACACAGACAGACAGACAGACTCACAGACAGACATTTTGTAAAAACATGTTTTTTTTTTTTTTAATCTCTGACCCCTAAAACGTATAAATCCGTCGAAAACTGGTATTCGAAAATTTTCATGAAACCAATACTTTCTTCTTGTCAAGATAGAAGAAAGTAAAAAGAGACATCCTTTAAGAAGAGTACACAGAAAAAAGATGTTAAAAATATGAATTTTTCAAGAAAATATTTTAGATATACGAATGCATCAAAAGTCCATAGACTTAACATTACGGAGGAGAATTCCGATTTAAATCAGGGCAATGCGTACGGGTATAAAAAAATGAGGTGTACATGCAGAAAAATGACTTCCAGGCAGGCAAGAGATGTTTTGCGTCGTCTTTCACGAAGCGATATTTCCCTAAAATTGTCTCCCAATGAGGATAACATCCCAGTGAGAAGATCAACCTTGCCAAGAATTGAAAAACTTAAAAGCAATTTACGATATAAGAAAAGGAAACAGCATCCCATGTTGAAAGCTATCCATACGTTAACGAGAATCGATTGAGTTCAATATAATCAAACCTGGGAGGACCAGTGGCATCGTGTTATAGTCTCAGATGAGAAAAAAATTAATTTGGATGGCTTAGACGGCCTTGTTTTTATATTGGCATAACATGAGGAAAGAAGAGGAAATTTTCTCCGAAAGACAGCAAGATGGTGGTTCATTAATGGTGTGGGTAGGATGTGGCTAAGGCGGTAAACTTAACCTGGCTCTTCCTTCAGACCGCAAGAAGGCTACCAAATACCAAGAAATGCTAGAAACTCATCTACTGCTATTTGAAGAGAGAATTGGTGCCCTAAGTTGGGTTTCCAGCAGGACAATGTCGCCATTCACGTTGTAAAATCAGCCTGGAAATTGTTTTTGAATAATGGGGTGCATGTCATGGAACGGCTTGCGCTTTCCCCGTTATCTCAATCCCCAAGAAAATGTGTGGAATATCCTCAGTAGGGCGGTATATGCCAGTTGCAGACAGTTTCAGTCTGTGGCAGAAATAAAGGCCGCAATCATTGAAGCCTGGGATAATATTGATACTGCTGTGCTCCAGGAATTGGTAAATGGTATGCCACATCGTATATACCAAGTCATATATGAACATCGCGGATATATTGGCTATTAACTGTAGTGGCTTTATTTCGGCGGGACACTTTTCCCCACTCTTTTTTTTTACATATTCTTTTTTTTCCTGCCCAAGTGGGGCAGGGAGTGAGCTACTCCTTGTAAATATGTATTTGTAAATAGGCTTTCTTAAAATATTTGTTTCATTTTTATTGGTTTCTTTCGTGCCCAGTTACAGCACATAATCATGGTGGATTTATTTCGGTGGGACACACCTTATAGATAGATATACTATACTATATGGCCAAAGGTGACCGGTCACTTGCGATTTTAGACGTTTTGTTAAATATCTAGAAAAATGCCCGAGGAATTAACCCTAAACTGCAGGTGTGTAAACAATATAGTATAGGTCATATATTTCCGTGAAGATTTTTTCCTGAAACTCCATAGGGGACCGTCAACAAATTGAAAAGGAACGAATATCTTTTGGATAACCCTGTAAAAACTAATGTAGCAAACGCGTTCAAACTCGAGATTATTAATAAGTGGCTTATTGTAATATACTGTGTTAATTTTTATGAGGATAGCATGTATACTCGTTAGAGAAATTAAGGTTTTTATAAAAACAGTCCCAAATTTTGCCAAGTTTTTTGCTTATAATTTGCAGAGTTCTAAATATAAAAAAAAGATCTTTTCAGAAAATATGACAAATAACATTGTACATAATACCATCCAATCAGAATTAAAAAATAATAAAAATTGGATGAAAAATGAGCAAGTTTACTAAAAACTGTTTCACTGCGCAAGCGCGAATGCAATCAAAATATATTATGCATAATGTATTAGCTAAGTACATAGAGCAGCTTTTGGGAAAGTCTGAAAATCATAGCTTGAAAATTCTGAAAATAATCGTAAATAGAATAAGCTCGAAATCCGTTGTTCCCCAAAACAAGCAAAAAGGTTAGGGGCTGTATCAACATATAGTAGTAATGACAATACTGTTTACGCTATCTTGGCACTAATAAACAGATATTTGATACAACCCCTGATCTTTTTGCTTGTTTTTGGAAACAACGGATTTCCAGCTTATTCTATCGACGATTATTTTCAGAATTTTCAAACTATGATTTTGAAACTTTCACAAAAGTTGTACTATATACTTAGTTAATACATTATGTACATTATATTTTGATTGCATTCTCGCATGCCAAATAAAACATTTTTTAGTAAACCTGCTCATTTTTCATCCAATTTTTATTATTTTTTAATTTTGATTCCACAGTATAGTGTACAATATTGTTTGTCATATTTTTTGAAAAGAACTTTTTTTTATATTAAGAACTCTGCAAATTATAAGCAAAAAACTTGGCGAAATTTGGGACTGTTTTTACAAAAACCTTAATTTCTCTACGATTATACATGCTATCCTCATAAAAATGAACACAATATATTACAATAAGCCACTTATTAATAATCTCGAGTTTGAACGCTTTTGCTACGTTAGTTTTTACAGGGTTATCCAAAAGATATTCGTTTATTTTCAATTTGTTGACGATCCCCTGTGAAATTTCGGGAAAAAAATCTTCGCGGAAATATATGACCTATACTATACTTTTTAGACACCTACAGTTTCAGATTAATTCCTCATGTATTTTTCTAGATATTTAACAAAACGTCTAAAATCGCAAGTGACCGGTCACCTTTGGCCATATAGTGTATCTATCTCTACTATGTAACTATTATATCTTAAACATCGCACATTATATTTTTTCAACGTCGAATGAAGAACAAAAAGTACATTCAACGATACTTCTTTGAAAAGTGTACTTCAGTATATTGATTTTATATGTATTTAAACTAATTTTTAAACATGAATATTTTATAAATATACGTGCAACCCAAATAGAAAAGATAAACCCGATTGCTCTTACAATGTAAATAATTCAGCATTTTTTTTTTTTTTTCGTGCAATATTCCATAATTAAATCGGTAAACAAAATTAAAATTTGCAATAAATAAATAAATAAATAAATAAAATTAAATCGAATATTCAAAGTTTCCGATTAATAAAGGTCGCTATAAATAGTAACAAAAGAAAAAAAAAAAGAAAAAAAACGCTTAACAGCTTGTTAATACTAAAGTTCCAAAAATTCGTTTTAGTTTCCTTTTGGGCATTCTAAAATATATAGCAAATGTAAAAATCTTTTAGTGTTTTAAATTAAAAGCTATTTTTTTTTTCTACACTCTGAACGGGCAGTATATGGCCATCTATAAGGGGGCTGGTCACCCAGCTTCCGATTTTCCCTCACTAATGTAAAGTCTATGGGCATTCGTATATTTAAAATATCTCCTCGGTTAATTAATATTTTAAATTTTATTTTTCGTGTACACTTCCTAAAAGATGTCTCTTTTTTTTTCTCAGTTCTCAAAATATTTCTAAAGTATAGACTTCATTTTATACGAAGTGTAAAGATCTTACTCACAGTTCGCCCGTTTTTAACACATAAAACACATAAAATATTAAATTAAGCATAAGTTTTAGAAATATTTTGAAAAAAAAAAAAAAGTAAGAAAAATCATACGTTAAGCATAGATTATGAAACACATTCCAACACTTCCTGAATGCTTTAACAAAACTTCGTTATTTAGGGAAATAAAGTATATAAGAGAACTAACTAAACTTTTTAGAAAACGCATAAAACATTTGCAAAACTGACTTCAGCAGTTACCTTCCATAGCAAATATGTATTCCAATTCTTTTGAACAGCCCTATATTTGATCTGTAGGTTGATATAGATACTATATAATGGAGAAATTTAGTTTAGCAAGAAAACATATAACAGGTTGAAATTTCTCTTTCAGCAATTTATACTAATAGATGGAAACATACTTGAATACTTTTGTACAGCCCTGTAGTTAACCTAGTACCTTTTTTACACGCCACTATTTATCTAAAGTTTAATTCAAAGTAAAACACTCCTAAAACTACTGGAATCACATTTCAAGAAATTATCATTTATAGACGGCCATGTATGCAATTCTTTGCGTGACCCTGTATATCATTTTATGTATATTCTACAAACATTTCTTAATAAACTAAATTAAGTTCAGAGTAAAAATGCATAAATCATTTAAAAAACACCTTTAAGCTATTTGCAATTATACCCAGTAACCATTACGAATTCTTTTGTGTAGCCCTGTATATCAGTTAGAGCATTTATACACACCATATACAATGCATAGATATAGTGAAACATAAAAGCACATACCATAATTAAAAATGCATTTCCAGCAATCATTGCTAATGTACAGTACTTCGGATACAATATAGTAACTGAAATATTTTGGGTGTCCCTGTAAATAATGCTAATCACTTCGTATTATACATGAAATAACATATAGTACACCTCAGCGACGTATATCAATTTCATTATACATGAAATAATTTAACATAATTGAAATACGCCGGAAAAAATTCTCTCCACCCCTATATCATTATGCAACGGAATCCTTTTGTGTGGCCCTGAAAATGAATAATATCTATTCCTTGCGCTCCATATTCTACAGAATGAATATTTTAATGCACTTTATAAATGCATATCAATTTTATTATGTTTGAAAGCATGTAACATCATTAAAAATCATTTTAAACGATACCGAACGATTGGAAATAAAGTCTGCTTTTAAATGATGTATATAAAATTTGCTTAGGGGGTCATCTACATATTAAAACGAACCCAAACCTCATTTTTTTTCAATGGCAACACTCAATTTTAACGAGATATTTCAAATCTTCGTTTAAAACTATGCCCAGACACCAAATTTCAAGTCATTTGAATGATAAGTTTTTGAATTATTAGCATTCAAAATTTAGTGTTTCTAATGTTAAATTACATTTTCATATTTTTATTTATATCTCCTGAAATTATGCTCCTAATGTGCTAATTTTTTGTGTAGCAATAAAACTAATGTGACCAAACATAAATACGCTGAATTTGCAATTTTTATAATTTTATGATATGAATTATGAATTGTGAAAATAATATTAAAAAAAATATGAATTGCAACCTACAACTTTTTTGATGGACTTAGATTTATTAAGTCCTGCTTTATGAAAATCCAAAATTTCACATTTTTCTTCCAAATAGTTTTCAAATTATGCTTAAAATACGGCAAAATGATGAACTTAAGGGGCCGTCTATGATAGAAGTGAGTAGATATTTTGAAATTTCTTCTGCTGCCTTGTTATCTAAAAGACTTCATTGACTGCTTCAGGTGCCTTTATTAAGAAGGGGGCTCTCTCGGTTAGCAATCGAGTACCCAACTTCAATTTGGATACAGCCCTTAAAATACGCTCGTTTTAAAATAATCAATTTCGCGGAAACTTATGGTACGAATTGCATAAAAATTTGTTTTTAGGCTAATTGAAGGGTGTAGAGTTCATTTATGTTGTCAGAATTGGGTATTGCTTTTGAAAAAAATGAAGTTATGGTTCGTTTTAATATGTAGATGGCCCCCTAAGCAAATTTTATATACATCATTTAAAAGTAGACTTTACTTCCAATCGTTCGGTACCAGTAACTTTCTTCTACGATAATTTGTTGCGGAGTTAGAATGAGGTGTTTACTTTTTTTTTTTCCACGACTGTACATCAAGCTTCGTGCAAAACGCCCAAAAATTGAAGATTTGTATAAAGGACATACATACAGAGAACGGTTTTTATATATATACTAGGGGGCTCCGCCCCCTGCAAGCTACGCTCGCCAACCCCCGTTCAGACACTGTAGAATCTAAAAGCACGCTAATCTGATCGGTTTTAAAAAGATTAGAGAAGATTGAATTATACTGAAAAAACCTGTAGCGATCTCCCTGTAAACGGGTTTCCATTCTATTCCCTTTGATTGCAAAAATTTAAGGTAGAATCAGTTGCTGTTAAGACATCCAATGGTTGTTTTGGTGTTTGGTTAAAGAAGATCAGTTAAACATTTGAAAAGAATCTAAAATAAAATGAATTTGTAAACGGAGTCTTTATCTCTCGGTATTTTTTAACAGCGTTATAAAACGGTTGACATAATACAATTACTAAAATTTGCTGCTTTAATGAAGTAAGTGAACAAAAGCATTTTTGTATTTCTAAATTTGTTTGTAAATTCTGGTGTCATTCACTGATTTCAAGATTTTACGAATAGAAGTGCCTTGTCCGTGAAATGGTTAAACGCATATTAATGTATTTATTATTTTAAAGTTTCCTTTCCCTTTTAATAGTCACGTGTAAATACAATTTTCAGAACATAATTTTCAATATTTTCCTGCCTTTAACAAGTACTTATTTAATAGTAAATTTAAAGTTTTTTTTTTTTTTTTTTTAAATCGTTACGAAATATTATTCTTTGCGCTGTTTTTAAAATTGAAAACAATCTCTAAAATAATAGCCTAAGTCATGTGACTATCATCAACAGCTCCAGGCGGATCCCTTCGCTTTTTATATTCCAGCCGGCCATTTTGGTATTTTAATGTTAGCCAGCCACAGGTGTGATAAGTCGCCGAATATTATTCTATCCCCATTATTTCGTTTATATTATAATAGTCCAAGTCATGTAACTGCCATAAACAACGGGCTGATTCCTTCGCTTTTCATACGAAAGGTTTCCATTATGATTAAAGAATCAAAATTATTTTTTCGAATAAAACTACATAAAAGTTGCCATGATCACAAAGAATTCCTGGTACTTTTATGTCAGCCGGGAGAAAATCTCGCCAATAGCTTTTTTTTTAACTCGCCAGTTAGCATTTTTTTTATTTTTCGAGTGGTAAATTAAAACGGTACTACTTGGTTATCCCATCGACCAAAAATCTGTCGCCAAAGTATAAGATTAAATGCCAATAATGGTTGATCGTAAATGTCACATTCACTTGACTTTAAGGAAGTTATACCTGTTCACGCCATCAAATGATTTTTATTTCGACGATTTATTTGTATTTTTATTAATGTTATACTAATTTATTTGTTCTTTTGTTATTTAAAATAAAAAAATATGTCAATTTGTATAATTTGGCTATTTATATAATTTGGCGAAATTGGTCGACGGGAGAAGTAAGAACATTAAAACGTTGCTTTGAAGTGGAAATTAAATCTCATGATTTGTTGCGATGTCACATACGCACCGGGTTTGGCGTGATTTTTTTTTTACGACAATTTGGCGAAAACCTCGTTTTCAAATACCTGTTACATGTGTATTTTTAAATTATTTTCTGTTATTTTTAAAACGAAATAACAATAAATAAAAAAAATTAATTAATAACTATAGAACAAAACAATTTATGACATTTTTTATAAATAAAAACAAAATAAATTCAAATAAACATTTATTAATAAATAAGCAACAATAGCCGGGTTACCATGTCAGCAAAATAACGCCATTTTGGCGCCAATTAGGTACCCCGTTGCGTATATGACATCTGTGTCTAATATTTTTCGTTTCATTTCGTTTAAAAAAAAGTCCTTCCGGCCAGTGCCGGGAGGAAGAGGTAGCTTTCATATTCCTTATTTTAAAAAAGCCAACTTATATTATTCACACACACGAAGCTCAATTTAGTGGAAATCGAATATAGGAGATTCAATACTGATTTTTATCAATATAATGAATGAGAATTTCGCGAAATTAGTCAGCTTTATCCAAGCTGCTTTTCTTTAAAGTAATTTATATTTGGCTGCCAAATTCGGCAATTTCTTAAAGTGCCTGCCATTTTAAGACAACATGGTGGATGAGGTTAACCAGTGAACTTGGTCGAGACCTTAGTAGTCGCTGTGCACATGCTCACACACATCGGAATCGGTTGATATATACGAGTGCTGTCGCAGGCAAAAAATCAGATTTTTCAAAATGTCATCCATATTAGAAATTGAAACTGCTATATCTGAGCCATTTTTTAAGATAAAGACAAACAAAAAATGCTTCTGAATCATTATATCAGGGTCAATAACTTAAGAAAGAAACCTTTTTCAATTTCTAATTTTTTTTCACCTCATTTTAAATATATATATATTTTTAATTTAATGGCCGCCATTTTGAAACAAGATGGTTGATGAATCTGGTCAGCGAACTTGGTCGAGATATTGATGTATACTATCCACATGCCTTCTTACATCGAAATAGGCGAATACGTGTGTTATCGCGTGACAAGTACAAGATCGTTTCAAAATGTTAGCCATGCTAGAAATTCAAAGAGCTATAATTCAACCATTTTTTAAGATATAAACAAAAGAACAAATTTTCAGAAACAAAAACTGCTCCGGAATCTTTGTATCAAGGCCAAACACATAAAAAAAATCTTTTTCATTTTCCAATTTTTTAATACCTCATTTAAATTTTAAATTAATTTTTTTTTAAATCGAAATCCTTTTGAAACAAGATGGCGGATGAAGCTGGCCAACGAACTCGATCGAGACATTGGTATGTACTATGTACAGACCAAGCTACATCCAAATCGGTTCATAAATACGCCTGTTATCACTTGACAAATATCAGGTCGTTTTAAAATGTCAGCCACAACAGAAATTCAAAATGCTGTAATTCAGCCATTTTTTTAGATATTGACAAAACAAAAACTGTTCCGGAATCTTTGTATTAAGGTCAAACACATACGAAAAACATCTTTTTCCATTTTTGATTTTTTGGTACCACATTTCAAATTTTAAATTAAAAAAAATTAAATTGCCGCCATTTTGAAACAAAATGGCGGATGAAGCTGGCCAACGAACTCGGTCGAGACATTAGTATGTACTATGTACATACCGAATTACATCGGTTCATAAATCGGTTCATTACATCGGTTCATTTTCCAATTTTTTGGTATCTCATTTTAAATTTTAAATTTAAATTTTTTTTTAATGGCCGCCATTTTGAAACAAGATGGCGGATGAAGCTGGCCAATGAACTCGGTCAAGATATTTGTATGTACTATGTACACACCAAGGTACATCCAAATCGGTTCATAAATACGCCTGTTATCACGTGACAAATATCAGGACGTTTCAAAATGTCAGCCACGCTAGAAATTCAAAATGCTCAGCCATTTTTTAAGATATAGACGAAACAAAAACTGCTTCCGAATCTTTTTATCAAGGTCAAACACATAAGAAAAAAATATTTTTTCAATTTTCAATTTTTTGGTACCACATTTCAAATTTATATTTTTCTTAAAAATTTAAATGGCCGCCATTTTTAAACAAGATGGCGGATGAAGCTGGCCAACGAACTTGGTCGAGACATTGGTATGTTCTATGTATAAACGAAGTTACATCCAAATCGGTTCATGAAGACCCCTTTTATCGTGTGACAAAATTCAGGACGTTTCAAAATGTCAGCCACGCTAGAAATTCAAAATGCTATAGCTCAGCCATTTTTTAAGATATAGACGAAACAAAAACTGCTCCGGAATCTTTGTATAAAAGTCAAATACATAAGAAAAAAATATTTTTCCATTTTCAATTTTTTGGTACCACATTTTAAATTATAATTTTTTTTAAAAATTTAAATGGCCGCCATTTTGAAACAAAATGGCGGATGAAGCTGGCTAACGAACTCGGTCGAGACATTGGTATGTACTATGTACACACCGAATTACATCGCAATCCGTTCATAAATACACCTTTTATCGCGTGACAAAATTCGGGACGTTTCAAAATGTCAGCCACGCTAGAAATTCAAAATGTTATAACTCAGCCATTTTTTAAGATATAGACGAAACAAAAACCTCAAACTTCAGTTTAAGTTAGTCCCTGATATAAATTGGGGCTGATTAGGTTTTGGAGTAAATCATCTGATAGGTGGCGCCACTATGCAGAATTTTTCACGATTTCCGCAATAGCTGTGTCTCAAAAACTAATACACAGGTTTTCATCAGATTTCAGAATCAAGTATTGATATGAATTGGTGCTGACTAGGTTTTTGTGTAAATTGGCCAACAAGTGGCGCTGCTATGCTGTATTTTTCACCATATTCGAAATAGCTTTTGAAGAACTAATGCATGGAATTTCACCAAACTTCAGATTCTGTTAAACATTGACAAGCGTTAATGCTGATATGGTTTTGATTTAAATCGCCCAAACGGCTGCTATTCTGCATCTTTTCAGGATTTAAATGGCTGTTGTATGTCGAGAACTAAGAGGTGAATAAGAGAAAAATAATTGTCATTCATTTTCAATTTAAAATCACTACTTTTCTGTTACAATTTTAATGAAAGAATTAATAAAAAAGAAAAGTGCCCAGTTAAACTGATGGCATTGATCTCACAGGCTATTCACACTAATTGTATATTATGCTCTTATTTCAAAGATTCTTTTCTCCTCGAAAAATAAATTAAGAGGGTATTAGACCACCCTCCCCTAGTTTGCCCTCTTTATACTTAACCAATGAGCCTCCAAATGTCACCAGAGATACGCCTTATCAGAATAAACCGGTATACTAAATTTGAAGCAAATCTGATAGAAAAACACATTTATCTAAATTAAGGGGGGGGGGGGGTAATTAGCCATCAGTTTTCCCAATAAGAATTAAACAACGACCATTCAAATCTAATCAGGTAAGCGCCTTGTCAGAATTAATCGGTATACCAAATTTGAAGAAAATCTGATAATTCTGCATAAAAAACCTGATATATCCAAGTTAAGGGGTGTTAGTTCCGGGTTCCTCCCTTTAAACTTAAGCAATGAAACCCCAAAACTAATGAGGGAAGCGCCTTATCAGGATGAAGCTAGAAAAAAAAAATTGAAGCAATTCGAATATTTCTATCAAGAGTTATTGCATTACATGCATACATACCTACCTACATACATACATACGTATACACCTACATACAGAACCTGCGGGCACATTAGCTCACAGGCTATAGGATTTGATAGCCTATGAGCTAAAAAGTCCTTCCGGCCAGTGCCGGGAGGAAGAGGTACCTTTCATATTCCTTATTTTTAAAAAGCCAACTTATATTATTCAAACACACGAAGCTCAATTTAGTAGAATCCGAATATAGAAGATTCAATACTAATTTTTATCAATACTAAATCATTATGAATGAGAATTTCGCGAAATTAGTCAGCTTTATCCAAGCTGCTTTTATTTAAAGTAACTTATATTTGGCTGCCAAATTCGGCGATTTCTTAAGTGCCTGCCATTTTAAAACAACATGGTGGATCAGGCTAACCAGTGAACTTGGTCGAGACCTTAGTAATTGCTGTACACATGTTCACTCACATTGGAATCGATTGATATATACGAGTGCTGTCGCAGGCAAAAAATCAGATTTTTCAAAATGTCACCCACATAAAATATTGAAATTGCTATATCTGAGCCATTTTTTAAGATAAAGACAAACAAAAAATGCTCCTGAATCCTTATATCAAGGTTAAATACTTAAGAAAGAAGCCTTTTTCAATTTCTAATTTTTTTTGCACCTCACTTTAAATATAATTTTTTTTAATTTAATGGCCGCCATTTTGAAACAAGATGGCTGATGAAGCTGGCCAGCGAACTTGGTCGAGATATTGATGCAAAGATATGGTTTCGAGATATGGTTTCAAAATGTTAGCCATGCTAGAAATTCAAATGCTATAATTCAACCATTTTTTAAGATATAAACAACAGAACAAATTTTCAGAAACAAAAACTGCTCCGGAATCTTTGTATCAAGGCCAAACACATAAAAAAAAAATCTTTCATTTTCCAATTTTTTAATACCTCATTTTAAATTTTAAATTTAATTTTTTTTGAATGGCAACCCTTTTGAAACAAGATGGCGAATGAAGCTGGCCAACGAACTCGGTCGAGACACTGGTATGTACTATGTACAGACCAAGTTACATCCAAACCGGTTCATAAATACGCCTGTTATCGCGTGACAAAAATCAGGTCGTTTTAAAATGTCAGCCACAATAGAAATTCAAAATGGTGTAACTCAGCCATTTTTTTAGATATAGACAAAACAAAAACTGTTCCGGAATCTTTGTATTAAGGTCAAAAACATACGAAAAAAATCTTTTTCATTTTCCAATTTTTTGGTATCTCATTTTAAGTTTTATTTTTTTTTTAAATTTTTTAAATGGCCGCCATTTTGAAAGAAGATGGCGGATGAAGCTGGACAACGAACTCGGTCGAGATATTTTTATGTACTATGAACACACCAAGGTACATCCAAATCGGTTCATAAATACGCCCGTTATTAAGTGACAAAAATCAGGACGTTTCAAAATGTCAGCCACGCTAGAAATTCAAAATGCTATAACTCAGCCATTTTTTAAGATATAGACGAAACAAAAACTGCTCCCGAATCTTTTTATCAAGGTCAAACACATACAAAAAAAAATATTTTTTCAATTTTCAATTTTTTGGTACCACATTTCAAATTTAAATTTTTCTTAAAAATTTAAATGGCCGCCATTTTAAAATAAGATTGCGGATGAAGCTGACCAACGAACTCAGTCGAGACATTGGTATGTACTATGTATAAACGAAGTTACATCCAAATCGGTTCATAAGTACGCCTTTTATCGCGTGAAAAATTTCAGGACGTTTCAAAATGTCAGCCACGCTAGAAATTCAAAATGCTGTAACTCAGCCATTTTTTAAGATATAGACGAAACAAAAACTGCTCCGGAATCTTTGTATAAAGGCCAAATACATAAGAAAAAAATATTTTTAAATTTTTGATTTTTTTGTACCACATTTCAAATTTTAAATTTAAAAAAAAGATTTAAATTGCCGCCATTTTGAAACAAAATGGCGGATGAAGCTGGCCAACGAACTCGGTCGAGACATTAGTATGTACTATGTACACACCGAATTACATCGGTTCATAAATACGAGAGTTACAGTGAGACAAAGGTCATATATATATATATATATATATGGATATATATATATATATATATATATATATATATATATATATATATATATATACATATATATATATATATGTCAATTTTGAACGGAGGGTGGTTTCGGGATCTGGGGGTCATGATCGATGAAAATATACCAAAATTTTTTTAAATCACTTTCCTCCGAACGGCTGCAATATGTAGCTTTTTGTAATGAAAGCTACCTAAAAGAGAAATATTAAGGGAAAATAAAATTGTAACTCAATAATGAAAATAATTTGATTAAAGGGTAATTCTTCATGCGTACTTTTATTCTTAATAATAGCAAAAAGTTAATTTTTTGTTAGTTTTTGAATAATGGGTTAATACTTGGTAGTAACTAAGAGTATGTTTCGTTTCGTGGACAAAATAAACAAGTGAGGAATGAAAAATAAAGTTCTTACGGTATCCAGAAACTCTACGTATTTCAAAATGTAGACCACCCAACCAGCACTAGCTACCTACAAAAAATAGAAAATTATGATGAAATTAGTATTTGTCCTGTTAAAATAACCTTTTTTTGTGTTAGTCTTCTTTTAAAGGTTCTCAGGTAAACTTTAATTTATTATCTTTTGTTTAATTTATTATCTCCCTTTATGCTGAAGTACAACCATTTATTCTTGTAGTAGGGTGTCCATTGCTAAAATTCTCATGCTCATCATTGAATTGTAGGATATTTTTATCAAGATTTGTTCTTACGATTCAATTAATTTTTCATTCATGATGGAATATATGGCAGCAAAATTAGTTAAACAATTTTAATAGAATAATGTATAATACAAATACAGTTTGAAAATAATGATTAAATCGATTAATTAATAACCATTTTTAAAGCAAATTTGTTACCGAAAATATTACTGACGAATTCTATATAGTCTAGCATGATATAATATAGGACGATAGTACAATAACAGCAAAATTAACTAGTGTCAATCAAAATATTTCGTTCTTTTCTAAGATAAGTCTGGCAACCCTAGTCCTAAGACCCCTTCAGGGGTCTTATACCTTTTAAACGTGACGAAAATCAACAAAAACATTCAAAGTTTGAATTAGTGTAGCTTCAAAAAATTATTATGTATAAACATGAAATTTTGATTAGTTGTTGAACTAACTGAGTTTTTTAATATACTGACATTAGGAACTGACTAGCCTTTTGTAGAATTTGTGCATTATTGAAATTAAAATACAACCTTTTTACATCTTGGGAATGTATGTATGGAGAAATTTTATATAGACAGTAAGCATATGTGTGTTTAAAACGATATGCTTTTAAGGGAACAAGGCACCACTAAACTAATTTTTTTAGTTTTATAAATTTCACTTTAAATATTATTCAAGGACAAACTGTATTAGTCCGAGAGCTGTTAAACATTTTAGGGTAGTTAATTGAGGCACCATGAAAATTTGTGTAACACTTCTTTTGCAATGTCTGAATATGCATATATTATATATATACCACACTAGAAATTAAAAAAAAATATATATATATATATATTGGAGAAAAAAAAAAATCCTGGCTATTTTTAACTTTACGTCCATATCAATTAAAATCACCAATATTTTTTATGCAAATTTGGTTTATATATAAAATGAAAGTGTGCATAAAATTATATCTAATTAAATATACAGGTAAGGAAAAAAAAAAATGAAATTTTATGAAATTTTCATTATTGTCATATCATATTGCTGCAATTAGCGACTTTGAATTTTTGCAATTATATTTAATTTTTAAAAAACTGACAGTTTTATGACATATATAAGGAAAAACAGCTATAGAAAATTTCATAGAATTCAGAGGAAAAATTATGCTCATGGAGCATTTTTAAATAATGGATATCGACGAAATTACTGAGAAAAACGAATTTTAATATTTAGTACAAGAACAAACAATAAATGTACCATCTAATGGACTAAATTCAAATATAGCCACAGTTTTAATAAATTTGCTGAGTAATTTCATAAAATTAATGGCTTACATCGGATATTAATATCCCCTGAAATTATAATCCTGATGTGGTAATTTCTTGTGAGGTTATAATACTAAAAAACACTAACATAAATAAATTGAATTTGTAATTTTAAAAAATTGTATCAACTGTATTGTATTGTGATTAATGAATTATGAAATTAATATTCGAAAAAAATAGGAATTGCAATCTACAATTTCTTTGATAGATTTATATTTATTATGTCCTGCTTCATGCAAACTCTCAATTTCAAAATTTTCTTCCAAGTAGTTTTCGAATTATGATTAAAAAAGTCAAAATGATGGTTTAATAACACAATTGCACCATAAAATATAATAAATAAAGACAAAATCTTGCTGAATGGTACACAAAATGGTACACAAAAATTTTGTGTACCATTAAGCAAGATTTAGTCTTTATTTATGATGGTTTAAGTCTATGATATGCAGAAAAGCATATTTTGAAAAAACATATTGTACTCATTTTATTGAAACATTTGGAATGGCAATAGTCAAAACATATTAAGCGAGTGAAATGTTTATATTGGTAAGAAATAATATATTAATTGAATTGACATAGTCATTTTGCATCATTTCAATAATCGAGTACCGAACTTCAATTTAGATACAGACCCTAAAATAGGCTCATTTTAAAATAATTAATCTCGCTGAGACTAATCGTACGAATTTCATGAAAATTTGTATTTAGGCTAATTGAAGGGTGTAGAATTTATTGATGGTGTCAAATTTGGGTATTGCTATTGGAAAAAAAAGTTTGGGTTCGTTTTAATATGTTCCCCTAAGCAAATGTTATATGCATAATTTAAAAGTAGACATTATTTCCGATCATTTAGTACTAGTAACTTTCTTCTACACGACTTTCTTGCAGAGTTAGTATGAGTGAATCCCTTTTTTTTCACGACTGTACATACGTAATTGATATTGTTATTTTATTTTGTTTTAGTTATAATTACCATACTTTAAATAGAAAATTAAATGGGGTTTGTGAAATTACGTAATATGTACCAGGCGTGTAGAATTTTTTTAAATCCCTTACTTTTGAAAATAAAAACTAAACCAATAAGTAAACAAAAATTGAAATAATATCTTACTTACATAGTATCTTATATCACCTTTTATGATCCGCGTTCCCTTGCAGAATTCTTCTCTGGAGATTTGCGGCCAATAATAAAATACCTGTGTTAAAAGGGGAAAAAATAATCATTTATTACTTCTTTCAAGATATCCATATGCCTTCGGAACGAATTTTTGTACACTTCAAGTTTAAAATTGATAATTATTATTATTATAAATATTAATCTCTTCAGAGAAAAGAAATCATAAATCTCCTCAAGTAATTATTATTACTTGCGACAAACATTGATTATGGAACACTTTCCCATACTTCCAGAATACTTTAACATAACTTCGCCATTTAATAAAGTGAAGAAGATACCTAAGTAAACATTTTTCAAAAGGTAGGATTACCGAGCCAGTAGTTGATCAAATAAGGTCAATGCTACGGGTGTTTTATTGTATTTCCTTCCTTTTAAGTTTTAGACGTACACTAAATTGGTTGCTACAACCCTTAACCCTTAATTGTATAGTGATGTAAATTTCCATCAGCTTTTTATGTAATTTTTAATACATAAATTAAGTTCTTGCAACCATTATATTTATATAGAAATATTAATCTTCTAAAAATTACAAAAATATGATACTAAATAAAGTTAAAAATCTATCTTAAGATTTCTGGTGTCTAATCCTTAATATAAAAATAAAAAACACAATCCTAAAAGAATAATTCATGCATTTAAGGGTTAATGAATATGCTATAATGGGAAAAAATGAAATCTGTTGAAATTAAAAAGCAATAAAATTATAAACAATTAGTTTCTTTAATTGCCATTTTCCCAGTAGTTGATCCATCGAAGAAATCAGTTGAAAATTCAAAAATTAATCTTTAAAATATCATGCTTGGGCTGTGATTAACAATAATTCATATAAAACTATTATTTAAATAAGCAAGATGGAAGTGAATTATTTTAACTTACCGTAATTGTCTCCAATTAATCAAAAACTAAATTTTTACATTTTCTAATTTAAAAAAAGAATCATAAAATGGCTTCTCTTACAGCAGGTAGCTGAAAACAATGTGACAACAGGTGCTCCAACATTCAAACAAAGATATTATGTCTAGTACCACGTGTAAAACTCATTTCCGCCTGAAATGGCGCAATAATTAAAAATTTTGATCAATTACACTGTTAAAAATTTTGTAGTAGGTTTAACCAACTTTTGGTGCTTGAGTAGCTGCCACCATAAGATGGTGAAATCTCACTCCAAGATTTGAGCTCCGATTGAACCTTAGCTCCAAATGTTGGTTGAAGATTTCACCATCTTATGGTGGCAGCTATTGGAGCACCAAAAATTGGTTCAACATACCACAAAATGTTTAACAGTGTACTTGAGGGGTGTTAAATACTACCTATAATACATTTGAAAACCAGATTTCAACAATTACCGTCCATAGTTGGCAAGGTTCTCCAATTCATTTGTTTAGATCTGTATATGATCTATAGATCTATTTTAGATTCTACGTAGTATGATGAAATTTAGTTTAGCAAGAAAACGCATAACACATAGTTGAAAATTCCCCTTCAGCAATTTCTACCAATAGACGGAAACGTAGTTGAATTCTTTTGTACAGTCCTGTATATTACATACAGATTTTTATACGCCACATATGAAGGTGAAATTTAATTTTGGCAAAAAGATGCTGAAAACTACTGAAAACAAACTTTCAAAAACTATTGTATTCTTTGTATTCCAGTTCTTTGCAAAAAAAATTAAAAAATAATAATCATTTTCATTTGACAAGTATGCATCAACAATTAGGCTTCAAAAATTCCAAGCTATCCCAATTAGACCGGGCAGTGGTGGCCAAGCTGGTAGAGCCTTATACTGGTAGCCGTTGGTCGCAGGACCCAGGCTGTCTGCCGGCTAAAATTCCGTCATGTACGCTAATGGCACCTGGTGCATGTAAAATCCGTCGTGGGTGCAAAGTCCTCCAAATTACCTGTGAATTATACCTCTGGAGGTGCCTTGCCAGGTGAAGGTCTCGTCATCTGATCAAGGTTCTGAATTACGAGGGCAACTTGAGTAGCAATGTGCAGGAACCAAACGACAGGATATAACGTTAAGTAACCGGCAAAAGATGTAGGCACTGCAAATAGGATGACGATCGAGACAATGATGTCAGGTTTATTGCCGCTTCGCGGCGATTAGGCATGTCAGGTACTAAACCCGTTAAGCTGGGGCAATCCATCAGGTAGGGGCCTGGTCATCGTTTAGAAAGAAAGAAAGAAAGACCTGTATATCATTTTATTTATATACTACAATCATCTCTTAGGGTACTAAATGTTGTTGAGCTGGAAAATGCATAACTCAAATAAAAAAAAACAACTTTAAGCAATTTACGCTCATTCCCAGAAGGCCAGCTAAAGTTGTTCAGCAAGTTCGATCTTCTAAACAAATCACTCGCTGCCATTGGCAAAAGAAATATAACCGCTTTTTCGCAACATCGTACACCGGGTTTTATGTATGTAGATTATTTTTTATTAAGTAACATATGTGTACTCGTAAACGAACTTTTTTTACCTATTTTCATCATGAGAGTGCATTTCACGAATTTCTTTTATATTTAGAAATTCCAAATCCGTACAGGAAATTAAACAATTAAGAAAAATCATGCGTTAAGCATAGATTATGAAACACTTTCCAACACTTCCTGAATGCTTTAACAAAACTTCGTTATTTAGGGAAATAAGGTATATAAGAGAACTAAGTAAACATTTTAAAAAACGCATGAAAAATTTGAAAAATTGATTTCAGCAGTTACCGTCCAAAGCAAATATGTATTACAATTCTTTTGAACAGCCCTGTATTTGATCTGTAGGTTGATATATATATATACTATATAATGTAGTAATTTAGTTTAGCAAAAAAACATATAACAGGTTGAAATTTCTCTTTCAGCAATTTATACTAATAGATGGAAACATACTTGTATACTTTTGTACAGCCCTGTAGTTAACCTAGTACCTTTTTTACACGCCACTATTTATCTAAAGTTTAATTCAAAGTAAAACACTCCTAAAACTACTGGAATCACATTTCCAGAAATTATCATTTATAGACGGCCATGTATGAAATTCTTTGCGTGACCCTGTACATCGTTTTATGCATATTTTACAAACATTTCTTAGTAAACTAAATTAAGTTCAGCGTGAAAATGCGTAACTCATTTAAAACCACCTTTAAGCAATTTGCAATCATACCCAGTACCCATTACGAATTCTTTTGTGTAGCCCTGTATATGAATTACAGCATATTCACACATCATATACTATACATAAATATAGTGAAACATAAAATCACATAACAGAATTAAACGTGCATTTCCAGCAATCATCGCTACTGTACAGTACTTTGGATACAATATAGTATCTGAAATCTTTTGTGCGTCCCTGTAAATGTTTCAAAAAAAAAAAAAACGCTTCGTATTCTACATGAAATAAGTAATAGTAAACCTCAGCGACGTATATCAATTTCATTATACATGAAGTAATTTAACATAATTAAAATACGTCGCAAACAATTCCCTCCACCCGTATATCATTATCTAATGGAATTCTTTTGTGTGGTGCTGTAAATGAATAATAACTATTCTTAGCACCGCATATTCTACAGAATGCAAATATTAGTGCACATCATAAATGCATATCAATTTTGTTGTTTTGGATGCGTGTAACATCATTAAAAATCCTTTTAAACGATTTCTTCCCATAGGCCCTAATGTAACGGAAAACTTTTGACTGCCCCTGTAAATGAACTAAACACGGTACAAACTTCATTTGAAACAGAGAACGTGCTAGGGTAAACATTAATAACATCCAAAAACTTCAGGGCAATCCGAGTATATTTACGGGAGTTAGAGCGCAGACAGACGGACAGACGGCCAGACAAACCGAAGTCATAAACACTTACACAAATGGTTTACTACCTAAAAAATTATTAGTACAGTTTAATAACGTTTAAAATGATGTACTTTCGGCTATATACATAGTCATCATCAGAATTTCAGATTTGAGCTGGGGTTACGAACACTACTTATCCATATCTCATTGGTAAAAGACTTGCTTCAAAACCGTTCATCCGTGTGTCGCTATTAAACGGCGAAAAACAGAAAAGAGATGGGGGTAGGAGGAAGCTATTCGCCATTTAATTATAAACTAGCAGTTTATAATTTTTATTTAAGCAGAGATTTTAAAGTCTATTCAAGCAATCATTTACAAACAGAACTTCATATTAGTATAAAAGATATCTGCACAGAGAATGGGTTCTCGCTTTTTCATATTAATAGATTAATTAATTCTTTGCAAACCATAAAAAATCCTCCAAGAACATCTTAACAAAGAAGAAATACTGCAAGAAAAAGAAGTACATGCCTGGCCTTTCGGAAAAGCTGCGACATGGTCTTTTTCCATTTGATATAAATTTGACTGCTGCCCCCCCCCCCAAAAAAAAAAAAAAAAAAAAAAAATTGGAGAATTTACTGAATGCAAAGATTGACCCCGTCCAGTGAGATGAAATTTCCGGAGTCCATCATTCCATTTGATACTGAAATAGACCACCAACTCAAATACAGTGTGTCCGGGTTAAAAGTATTCAAAAGTTATGGCTTATTTTTACGGAACTACCCATTATAGTTTAAAAAAAAAAAAATTCTCTATTCTAAAAAAAAGTAACTACCGCTGTCACCGCCGCCGCCGCCGGTTTTGAATTTTTTGTGACCGGAGGTCTTTCTTCGTTAATATTAAGAAAAATAATGGATACAAAAATATGAAAATCGGTAGTATTATACAGAAATGTTTGATAAACACGCTGATGCAAACAGTTTTCAAATCGAAGAATTATTTTAAGAGATATTTAATGCTAAAGTTGGACAAAATCGTTCCACTAAAAAAGTTTTATAGGAGAAAAAACTATACATCGAAATTTAATAATTTTTAGATAATTTTATACGTTATAATTTCCCGGTGTGCAGAATTCATTTATTTTTTAAATTTGACTCATTTTTCAAGGTTTTATTTCTATTTTAAATTCAAATTTTCAGCATGTCGAGAGATATTTTTTACTTATTTTAGGAAATGGTATTAATTTAACCTGTTGCCAACTGTATAAACAACGGAAACAATAATGTTTGCTTCAAATTAAAAATTTATTTACACGTGACTATTATAAATAGAAAAGATACTTTCAAATTAAAATTAAATAATTGCGTATAAAAAGCAGGAACTTATTGAAAATTACGTCATGAAAACTATACACGTGAATTTTAAAAGAGAAAGGATATTGTAAAATAATAAAATCATTAACATGCGTTAGAAGTCTTAAATAGGTGAAATTACGTCATATTTACGTCACTTTACAGTTATTACATAAAATGAACACAAAATAATATTGCAAAAAACTTTAAATTTAGAAATTGTGCTAGACATTTATTTGATATTTTGAGAGGATCTTTTCAACTATTTTTGTTAGGAAAGTGCAAATAATATTTCATTTCTAAATATTTTAACTAAGTATTATAATTAAGTATTTTCACGTGAATATTTAAAAGAGAAATAATAGCTTGGTAGAAATTACGTCAGATTAAAAACGATTAATTTAAATTGTCTCATTTAAAAGAACTTTCGTTTCGCTTTGTTAAAAAATACCAGGCGACAAACACTCTGTTTACTTAATTCCTTTTATATTAGCTTATTTTGAAATGTTGTTACACATGTCTACGTCATCAAGTTATTTTTATTTCGACGTTTTATTTGTAATTTTATTAATGTTGTACTAATTTATTTGTTCTTTCGTTATTTAAAATAAAAATTATGTCAATTTGTATAATTTGGCGAGTGGTTTGGCGATTTATATAATTTGGCGAAATTGGTCGACTGGATAATCAAGTAGTACCGCAGCGGATTTGGCGTTAAAATTCCCCAATCAAAGAGAAATGAATAGAAATCCATTTATAGGGAGATCGCCACTGTTTTTTAAATTATAATTCAAACTTTCGAAATCTTTTTAAAGCCGATCAAATTAGCGTGCATTTAGAGTCTGCGGTGTCTGGACGGGGGTTGGCGAGTGGTTTGGCGATTTATATAATTTGGCGAAATTGGTCGACGGGATAATCAAGTAGTACAGCAGCGGATTTGGTGATAAAATTCCCCAATCAAAGAGAAAGGAATAGAAGTCCATTTATAGGGAAATCGCCACTGTCTTTTTAATTATAAATCAATCTTTCGAAATCTTTTTAAAGCCGATCAAATTAGCGTGCATTTAGAGTCTGCGGTGTCTGGACGGGGGTTGGTGATTGTAGCTCGTAGGGGGCCGAGCTCCCTAGTTATTTAAATAGAATGATCATCTTACCAAGTTTTAATATAAAAAGATTTCCATGTGTGCACCATTTGTAGAATGACAAACGCGTCTAAACAGTAATCCAGTTCTCTCCAAGTGTTTCGTAGCATATCAGAAGTTATTAGACGAACTGCTTGAATGATAAACTTCTTCAGCTCATACACAGTAATTTTTTGTTTATACACAACGGATTTAAGGAATACCCAAGGAAAAAAGTATAATGAAATCAAAACCAGAGACCTTGGCGGCCAGGCAATTGGATTGGCCCCGTCTGCCAATCCAACTTCCAGGAAATGCCATATTCAACAAGTTGGAAATCGCTTGTCAAACGTGGCAAATGAGGTGCGTTCGTTCTATAACTAGATTTATAATTATTTTTTGCACCCCATAATGTACTGAATGTATAATTTTTTGCACTTCATAAAGTGCATAGTCTGTAACATCATTAAAATGCACTTGCAATATTTTTTTTCCCATTCCCCGTAATGTAACGGAACACTTTTGACTGTCCCTGTAATTAAACAATACATCCGATTTTCATAAAATTTTAAATGGCTCAACAAAATTTTGCTACAGTTATACATTTAAAATTTCAGACCATTCGGAAGGCTGTAACGTCATTAAAATGCACTTGCAATAATTTTTCCTATTGGCCGTAATGTAAAGAAAATTTTTTGACTGTCCCTGTAATTGAACTATACATCCGATTTTCATAAAATTTGAAATGGCTCGACAAAAATCTGCAACAATCATATATTTAAAATTTTAGACCATTTGGTTGGGTAGTTTTTGCTCTGTTATATGCGGACAGACAGACAGACGGACGGACGGACAGACGGACTGAACGACGACTATAGGTGCTACGCATTTATATGATTACGAACGCACCTAAAAACGCAGTAACATCTCTGTTCTAGTGTAGTGGAGTCCCAAAAAATCTCGGAGGGGTTTCCAATCCACAGACGATCAGTTTATTATATTCTAATGGATAGTTTTGTAATAATAAGCCATACCTTTTGGATACTTTTAGATCGGACACCCTGTATATCGAGATGATGACTCGAAAGTTAACAAGTTGGAAATCAAACGCGGCAAATAAGGTGCGTTCGTACTATAACTAGTTTTATAAATATTTTTTGTACCGCATATTGTACGGAATGTACATTTTAGTGCACTTCATAAGTGCATATCATTTTCATTCTGTTCGAAAGTCTGTAACATCATTAAAATGCACTTGAAATATTTATTTTCCCATTGGCCGTAATGTAACGGAACACTTTTGACTGTCCCTGTAATTAAACTATACATCCGATTTTCATAAAATTTGAAATAACTCGACAAAATTTTGCAACAATTATATATTTCAAATTTCAGATGAAGGCTGTAACATCATTAAAATGCATTTGCAATAATTTTTTCCCATTGACCGTAATGTAACGGAAAACTTTTGCTGTCCCTGTAATTAAACTATACATCCGATTTTCATAAAATTTAAAATGGCTCGACAAAATTTTGCAACAATTATATATTTAAAATTTCAGATCATTCGGAAAGCTGTAACATCATTAAATTGCACTTGCAATAATTTTTTCCCATTGGCCGTAATGTAACGGAAAAATTTTGACTGTCCCTGTCATTAAACTATACATCCGATTTTCATAAAATTTGAAGTGTCTCGACAAAATTTTGCAACAATTATATATTTAAAATTTCAGATCATTCGGAAGGCTGTAACATCATTAAAATACACTTGCAATAATTTTTTCCCATTGGCCGTAATATAACGGAAAACTTTTGACTGTCCCTGTAATTAAACTATACATCCGATTTTTATAAAATTTGAAATGGCTCGACAAAATTTTGCAACAATTATATATTTAAAATAAATATGTAGGTTAATATTTAGAGCATGTTCCTCACCTCCGTGAATCTCTTAATTTTGAAAATGTACATTTCAGAGAAAAATGATTAACAAGAATTTACAATGACTGTAAATCAAACAAGTTGGAAATTGTTCGTCAAACGTGGCAAATGAGGTGCGTTCGTACTATAACTAGTTTTATAATTATTTTTTGCACCCCATATTGTACTGAATGTATAATTTTTTGCACTTCATAAAGTGCATAGTCTGTAACATCATAAACATGCACTTCCAATAATTTTTTTCCCATTCCCCGTAATGTAACGGAACACTTTTGACTGTCCTGTAATTAAACTATACATCCGATTTTCCTATAATTTGAAATGGCTCGACAAAATTTTGCAACAATTATATCTTTAAAATTTCAGACCATTCGGAAGGCTGTAACATCATTAAAATGCACTTGTAATAATTTTTCCCATTGGCCGTAATGTAAAGAAAAACTTTTGATTGTCCCTGTAGTTAAACTATAAATCCGATTTTCATAAAATTTGAAATGGCTCGACAAAATTTTGCAGCAATCATATATTAAAAATTTCAGACCATTCGGTTGGGTAGTTTTTGCTCTGTTATATGCGGACAGACAGACGGTCGGACAGACGGACGGACTGAACGACGACTATAGGTGCTACGTATTTATATAATTACGAACGCACCTAAAAAGATTGTTTCAAAACTTTAAAAGAGAAGAATTGAATAACATATAAAAGATGGGTAATGAAAAAAGATGGGAAATGAAATTTTTGTGTTTTTTATATTCATTCCAAATAAATTCATTATGCATTTTTATATAGAATTGCTCCTTAGTTATATACACTCTATAATTTGGAGGAGTGAAACGTTCACTATTTGAAAGAGTGACAGGCATTTTTAATCTTTTTGGAGTGAATTTTTTAAAAATACACTCCTTAAAGAGTGGAATTATCCACACTCTAGAAAGGAGTGAAATGTCTCACTCCTAAAAGTGTGACTTACGTATGCATTGCTTATTAACCAATCACAGCAGCAAGGCGATGACACCCTTACAAGATAAATGATCACTTTTTCGCCCGCCATTTTAAGATTAACAGATTAGGATATTATTCTTTATGGAATACATAAAATAAAGGTAAGTCTTATTTAATTTTAAGCATTTATCCGTGTAGATATGTTAAATGTTAATAATATGAGCTAAATAGTTGTATGTTGTATAGGAAAAGATTGATCGTCGAATATTCAAAAGTGATTGTGAAATTTCTTCATGTAGCGGTCTGAAATGTAATTGTTTTAAGGGGACCGGGACTCCTCCATGTTAAATTCACCAATTTTATGTACATTTTTCTCAGAAATGGTGAAAGATAGAGCTCTAGAATATTTAGAGTAGTTCGAATAACATGCTTTACGTATTTTAACAGACCATTTTCGTTCTAAGTGAAACTCGCAACTAATTATTAATTATTTATTGAAAGTCATTTTTAAATTAGCATTTTTGGTAAGATTTCACTACCTAAAATAAATAATCCTCAACAAATCATTAAATCTCCGTGTTAAAGTATATAATATAACATAATACAAGTATTAAAAAAAATCTGAGTTCTTAAGTTTAATAGATATTGAAACAAATTGGAAATTGCTCGTCAAACGTAGCAAAAAAGGTGCGTTCGTACTATAACTAGTTTTAGATGTATTTTTTGTACCGCATATTGTAATGAATGTATATTTTAGTGCAATACATAAGTGCATAGCCATTTCATTCTGTTCTGAAAGGCTGTAACATCATTAAAATGCACTTGAAATATATTTTTTCCCCATTGGCCGTCATGTAACGGAAAACTTTCGACTTTCCGTGTAATTAAACTATGCATCTGATTTTCCTGAAATTTGAAATGAGTCTACAAAATTTTGCAACAATTATATATGTAAAATTTCAGATCATTCGGAAGGCTGTAACGTTATTAAAATGCACTTGCAATAATTTTTGAATGTCTCTGTAATTAAACTATGCATCCAATTTTCATAAAATTTGAAATGACTCGACAAACGTTTACAACAATTTTATATTTAAAATTTCAGACAATTCGGTTGGGTAGTTTTTGCTCTGTTATATGCGGACGTAGTGTTGAATTCAGACACTTTTCTTCGGGAGGGATTTCTGTGGCTCCGAGAGTGGGGGGGGGGGGGGGGGGGATTGCACTTTTGGACTATTGAAAACACAAAATCTCAAATCTTCGGGGGAGACATCTCATTGCTCCGGGGGGGAATGTCCTCCCGGACCACCCCCTGAAATCAACACTGTGACAGACGGACTGAATGATGCCTATGCGTACTACGTATTTATATAATTACGAACGCACCTAAAAAAGGAAAATAAACAGGAAAAATTCAAGTTTTGAGAAAAAGTCAATTAAAGATTTAAATTGCCATTAAGCTGTGAAGTACTCTTAGAAAGAATGAATAAATTTCAACACTTATTTTTTTTTTTATATATAAACATGTGTGGCACGTCATTGGAAAGACAAAAGTTTAAACTATTTAATGATATAAAAAAGTAAAAGTCGATTTTTAGGTGCGTTCGTAGCTACATAAATACGTAGTACCTATAGTCGTCGTTCAGTTCGTCTATCTGTCTGTCTGCCCGCATACAACAGCGCAAAAACTAACCAACCGAATCGTTTTAAATTTAAAATATATAATTGTTGCATAATTCTGCTGCGTCATTTCAAATTTTATGAAAATCGGATGTATAGTTTAAAATACAGGGACAGTCAAAAGTTTTCCGTTACGTTACGGCCAATGGGAAAAAAATATTTCAAGTGCATTTTAATGATGTTACAGCCTTCCGAATGGTCTGAAATTTTAAATAGGGTAGATGTGCCACTAATGGACACCCTTCTATTAATGGACACCCCTTGATGTTTTTGGCTCTTTAAAAGTAACTAATAAATATTTAACTTTAATTAATTTTTTTATAATTGCCCCTTGCATGCTGTATAAAAGTGGGTTATTGTTGACACTTTTAATCAAACCAATTAGGAAGCAGAAAATAATGTTTCAAAGTTTTGCTGTTTTTCTGTGACAATCTTAATGAAGACGCTAAAAGCTAGCTTCGTTTAATTAATTTATATATTATTTATTTTCTTGAAAATTTTGAATGCTTTGGTTTGAGTAGTTTGAATAGAAAACTTAGACTTTTATATACTAACGGTCATTTACGAAATTTCATTTATTTTTAAGGTTTTAAGAGACCTTGCTATTTTAAAATCTGGCAATGAAACCAGCTAGGAAGCAGAAAATATTGTTTAAGAGCACAGCCAAAGAGGGGCTCATGGGGCTTAATACCTCTCCATTTAAATGAAAACTATTAAGTTACAGAAGCTATTAAAAATCTATTTTCTGTCTTAACTGTTTCCTTATTCACCTCTGACGAAAAAAAGAAAAGAAAAAGGTAATACAATAGAAAGTTAAATTTTTTTTAAATTTTAGTGCACAATTCACCTTGATTTATAATTAACATATATAAGATACACAAAATGTAAATATATTGCTTACAAGTGTCAAGTATGATAAAATCCTTTAAAAACATTAAAGTCATTTAAAATTCATAACGTTTTCGACCGACACTTACTCGGTCATCCTCAGTGAAAAACTAGCAGTTGTACTGTCACCGCGTCTCCAGCCTTGTCCGGAACAGACCATTTCACTTCAAGGGTGGATTGGAAAATAAGGGGGGGGGGACATAAATGCTATTCTTTTATCGAAAAGTACAGATTTATTAACTATTTATTAATTCTTTCCAGACTGCGTGGATATCATATGATAATATATCGTTACAAACTATTTCTTTATTTGATATTATTTCCAGAGATTCTCTTATGATATCTGATTGTTATGATATCTGATCTTATGTTATTGATTCAACTTCGAATTTTATTGAGAAAATTAAAAATATTAAGCTTGGAAATTCCAGTATTATGGCTAGTTAAGACGTGGTATCTTTATACCCATCCATCGATATAAAAGAAGTTACTAACATCATAGAGACTTTGATCGATTCTGATCCTTCCTTTACAGAAAATATTAAAAATACAGTTAAATCAGGTTTAAATTTAATCATCAACAACAACATTTTCGTTTTCAACAACCAAGTTTACAAACAAGTCAATGGGGCCCCAATGGGTTCCCCCATTTCAGGTTTACTTGCTGAATTTAAACTAGTCCTCTCGAAACGTCTAAAACGTCCTCTTGAAAATATAATCATGGAAACCATAAAACCAGGTCCAGATTGCTGGTTCAGATATGTAGATGATGTCTACATAATATGGAATCACGGAAAAGATGCATTATACTCATTTCTAGATAAAATCAATAACCTTGACAACAAAATTAAATTTACATTAGAAATAGAACAAGATCAAAAACTGGCTTTTTTTGGATGTACAACTAATCAGAGATATAGATAAACAGAGTATCGATCGTACAGTTTTTATAAAAGTTAACAGATCTAATTCCACTATCCCGTTTAACTGCAGCTCACCTATAAATTACAAGTTAGCACCTTTCAATTTTTATATAAAAAGAGCTTTTGAAGTTTGTTCGAGCCAATTCCTTAATGAAGAAATAGATATAATTAGAAAAATAGCAGCCGAAAATTCTGTTCCATCTCATTTCATTGAAAAAATCATAAACAGACTTAAAAGGAAAAATGAAGAAAGGCAAAATACAGTTCCGATTAAAAGTTTAAAATTCTGTAAAGTTAATTACATCCCAAGGTTTTTCGAGAGTATGAGGCATTCCCTCCTCAAGTTTGGTATTATATTAATCGCAGTCCCTCCCCCGAAATTAAAGGATTTGTTAAATACGAAAATTGACCCTATCCAAGCCATCAATAGATCGGGAGTATATATTATACCCTTCAAGAAAGGTAATAGAGATTTTATGTACATAGGTATGACACTGCGGAAATTTCGTGACAGAATTAAGGAACATGAAGCAGATCTGAGATTGAATAGACCCCACACTGCATTATCAAGATTAGCACAAATTCAACCTATAAAAGTAGATTTCAATAGAGCCAAAATTATTTTCCATACAAGTAACCACCAAGAAGCTATCATAAGAGAATCTCTGGAAATAATATCCAATAAAGAAATAGTTTGTAACGATATATTATCATATGATATCCACGCAGTCTGGAAAGAATTAATAAATAGTTAATAAATCTGTACTTTTCGATAAAAGAATAGCATTTATGCCCCCCCCCCCCTTATTTTCCAATCCACCCTTGAAGTGAAATGGTCTGTTCCGGACAAGGCTGGAGACTCGGAGACAGTACAACTGCTAGTTTTTCACTGAGGATGACCGAGTAAGTGTCGGTCGAAAACGTTATGAATTTTAAATGACTTTTATGTTTTTAAAGGATTTTATCATACTTGACACCTGTAAGCAATATATTTACATTTTGTGTATCTTATATATGAAAAAGGTAATAGTTATTAATTTATAGGCAATATTAATGAAACTAGTAAATCTGCAGATCAGTGGCCTCAAACATCAGTTCTACAGTTTTATTTTGAAATTATTTTATTTAGCATTTAAAATATTCAACTCACAATATCATTTCTTTCATATTTGTAATATTAATTATATAAATGATATATCAAGTAATGTCTGGAAGATTAATTGTTAAAAATAGCGAGACAAAACTAAACACTGACATTCCAAAACTTTTTTTTAATTATTATTACCTTTTGAAATCCCCCGCTGTTTAAATAATTTGATAGCTGTAATTGCCTGATATTTAGAATTTGAACTATCCATCTAAAATAATTAAAACATTGATCTTCTGGTAATTACAATAATTGATG
The DNA here is from genome assembly GCA_963932465.1 of Maratus speciosus. Classification (NCBI taxonomy): domain Eukaryota; kingdom Metazoa; phylum Arthropoda; class Arachnida; order Araneae; family Salticidae; genus Maratus; species Maratus speciosus. Next base: position 573,563,302 of record OZ010793.1, read on the forward strand.
CAAACAGTAAATGATTACCACAAATATTTTATTAATTACTGGTATCCTTATTGTTAAATTTATTTGAAAATAACTATTTTGTTTCATTAGTATGTATTCATTAAATTCTGGTTCTAAATACAGTCATAAAAACAATTATATTTATTACTTTTTATGGGGTGTCCATTACTGGAACAGAGGGTGTCCGTTACTGGGCCTTTGGGTGTTTTGATATATTTCTGTTATTTAAAATTAAATATCGATTCGTATTGGGAAATGAGACTATAAGAATGGTTAAATATTGTCGATAGATTAATATAATATTGAAAAAAACTGGGATATAATAATTATAACTACATATTAACAAAAAAAATAATTTTAAAAGAAATTCCTTAAGGGTGTCCATCACTGGCACATCTACCCTATATAATTGTTGCAAAATTTTGTCGAGTCGTTTCAAATTTTATGAAAATCGGATGTACAGTTTAATTACAAGGACATTCAAAAGCTTTCCGCTACATTAAGGTCGATGGGAAAAAATTATTTCAAGTGTATTTTAATAATGTTACAATCTTTCGAATAGAACGAAATAGATATGCACTTATAAAGTTCACTAAAATATACATTCAGTACAATATGCGGTGCAAAAAATATTTATAAAATTAGTTACAGTACGAACGCACCTCATTTGCCACTTTTGACGAGCAATTTCCAACTTGTTTTGATTTTCGAGGTCAATCTTTTCCTATAAAACATATAAAATCTATTTTTCTCATATTCACAAAATACAATATCTACGCGAATAAAAAATTAAAATTAAATATGGCTTCCATGTTTCAGCAATAACGGACGAAAATTAGAAATCATGATTAAGTTAAGGAATATGTTTAAAAGAAAAATATATACATATTCCAGAGAACTTAAAATTTAGACACCATGTTCATATTAAATAAAACAAAAGCAAGTGACAGCGGATAAAATATATATATATATATATATATATATACATTCTTAATATTTAAATCATGATTAGAATTTATTTAAAAAAGATGTGAGTTTATAAGCATTGCTTTTTAAATGGAAAAATTAAAAATATTTTAGAACGATAGGACTTTTCAAAAATAGCAATAATGTAAGGAAAAAGTACGATTTTTTATTTAAAACAAAAATTAAAATCAAATCAAACATTGTTAAACATATAGCATCCACAAAAAGTTATTAATAAAACTTTAAAAGTAATATCTTTATAGGGCATGCAATAAAAGCAAGCACAAAGGATAAGAATGGAATAAAATATTTTAGTTTATTTCTATCAGTAATCTAATTTAAATTCGCATGTAACTTTAACTGAATTTTTCCTTAAAAGTTCAATTAATGTTACAAACTATGAATAAATAAATATTGCTGATAAAGTATTTTATTCCAAACTTTACCACGCTAGTATCTATTTTCATTGCATGCTGTAAAAGATGTGATTCTTTTAAAATGACCATAAAAGCAAAATAAAAAAAGAATCGACTACATAAAAAATGAACATTCACTCCTATGAAAGAGTGACTATTCACTTCTACCAGGAGTGAAAAACCGCACTCCTTTAGCAAGAGTGAATAGTCACTCCTCCGAAAAAGTGATTATCCACCCCTGTTTAGAGTGAATATTCACTTCCCAGGAGTGACTATTCACTCTTCCAGAGAGTCAAAAATTTCACTTTTGCTCAGAGTGAATAGTCACTCTAAAGAGGTTGGGCATATTTTGACTCTGCGATAGAGTGACTATACACTCCTCCGGAGTGAATAGTCACTCTTATTTTATTTAGAGTGTATCTAATAGAATAAACAGTTTTTTATGCTTTGACTTACTACACAAAAATAACTGTAGCATAAAGTTCACCTCCGTGAATAATGTTAATAAAAAAATGTGTTTTTGAAAAAAATAAATGTAATGTATCTGGGCCATTGCTGATTTTTACTTGCAGTAAGTGATAAGTTTCTAAAAATGATAACATTTGTTTTGAAAAACGAAACTTTTTTAGGGGAAAAATTTGTATTGAAAATGTACACTTTTGGTAGAATGACCCTTATATGCCTTTTAAATGTACTTTTATCACTTTTAGCATGTATTAGCTTAGTTTGATGATTATAAGTAATTTTCTTATATACTTTTATAATAAAACACGTTTTTTGTTTTACTTACTATCGATATACTAGCAGTGTAACTTGCTACAACTAAGAAATTGAAGAATATCATGGCTTTTCTTAGATCATAAGGCTTTCGATTCTTCATGAAAGCTGGTCCTATGACTGTTGAGAAGAGGGCGTAAGAGCCGCAAAGGATGAAAGGCAGGTAGTTGTGTCTCACCAAAAACCATGTTCCTACCTCTGGATCTGAGAAAATAGGTATCATGCATAAAATGTAGTCAGTATAATGCTATAAAATAGTTAATATAATATTAATTTTTGTTTTACATAATTTTTATACTTTTGCTTTATTTTAAGTGCGGGCATCTCCGAGTGGTCTCAAATCAACATGGCTTCGGCGCAGGGAGATTATTGAGTGCCCGGCTGAGGACGCCATAACTGTCCCTTCGTTTTCGGAAGAAGATCAAAACGGGGTCGTTGAAGTGTACAGGTCGCCGATGGAGCTCCATGTTTAGCCCCGAGACTACGCCTCTTTCGATGTGCACCTGGATAGTCTGTCGCGTGGGGTATCGTCCTGCGGACATCCACTCTTATCCATCGCCGATGCAAGGCCGATGCTGCGGCTAAGGGCGTCCGCCTTTTTGTGTGAAAGCAGATGGATATCCTGGCATCAGATGAACGAACAGGGCACATCCGGACGGTCAAAATTTTTCTTTCTTTTTCTACTTTCGTAGCCCTGATGGTTGACCCTGGTACACACGATGCGGGAGAACTTAATTTTTCTAATTTTATTCTATCTCTTTTTCCCCTATGCCTAACATTTATGTTTGTGCTGTTTATGTGTTTGCTTTATCCTACCCACTGGCTGGACCATCAGAGGTAACCTCCCATAGGGGATCCTCATTTCTAGCTTGCGGAAGAGTAATTTATTTTGATCCTGCAGACCTCAGGTACTGCAATTCTGCTGAGAGGCCTCGCGTTTGGAGGCGATGATGGAACGATTGCTCTAAATTCGGCTCCGTCAAACTTAACCATTGTTATAGCTGAGTGGCAATACGTGCTAAACTTCAATGGCATCTTCCGTAAAAATTAGGCCCCACATCAAACAGAAAGATGCATGTTTCTCACCTTGTCAATCCGCGGAATACTCGAAGAAAAGTACACTAGTGATTACTGCTTATTTTGTTGTTATACACATTGTAATGTTTTGCTGTTTTTCCCGTACTCAAAATTTGTGTCTGTTTTACCGGTAAATATTTAGATCAGTATTTTGTCCTAGCCGATCTCCATTGCACCTGAAATAAACGACTATTTTAAAGCTATTAATAATGTAGTCAATAACTTAAGTATAATAATTTAGTTCATTTCTAAGATTTAAACAACCGAAATTATTTTCTGATTTCAATTATTTCTGTTTGTTTTCACTTTATTAGCTTCTTTATCATTAGTGATTGTTATACACATACTCCTCATTACTACCACAAAATATCGATATATGTTTTCAAAACTGAATTTTTCACATTACTTAAAAGCATGTTAAGGTTTTTATGAAGCTAAATTAAGTAAAACAAGTAAGAAAAATCATGCGTACAGCATAGATTATGAAACACTTTCCAACACTCCCTGAAAGCTTTTACGAAACTTCGTTAGTTAGGGAAATAAGGTAAGTAAGATAACTAAGTAAACATTTAAAAATTGGTTTTCAGTAGTTACCGCCCATAGCCAAATATGTATTCCAATTCTTTTGAACAACCATGTATTCGATCTGTATGTTGATACATATATTATATAATGGGAAAATTTAATTTAGCATGAAAATGCATAACAGGTTGAAATTCATCTTTCAGCAATTTATACTAATAGATGGAAACATACTTGAATACTTTTGTACAGCCCTGTAGTTTACCTAGTACCTTTATTACACGCCACTATTTAGCTAAAATTTAATTCAAACTAAAACACGTTTAAAACCACTCAAATTACATTTCCAGAAATTATCACCCATAGAAGGCCATATATCTAAGTCTTTGCGTGTCCCTGTATATCATTTTATCTATATTCTACAAATATTTCTTAGTACACTAAATTCAGTTCAGCGTAAAAATGCATAACTCCTTTAAAACCCATCTTTAAGCAATTTATATGCTCATACTCAGTAACCTTTACGAATTCATTTCTGTAGCTCCGTATATGAACTATAGCATTTATACGCACTTTATAGTATGCATAAATAATAAATATAGTGAACAAGTAGGTAAGTGTGATCAGAGACCGCACAGAGGATTTCGTTTAATATTCCTTTCAAAACACTTTATCCTTTTGAAAAATCTGCTAGTTCCACATTTCGCAACCAGGGGCGCACTCTATTCTAAACAAACCTCTATCCTTAGAAACTCGGTTTTATATACTATCCGTAGATATATTAGTCGAGGGGATTGGGCCGATAGCACTCGAGATAAGTGCTCCCCTGCAGGCGGTAAAAAGTGGAACTAAAATATGTAAGGCTATGGTGCATAATATGAAAGAATGGTCAAAGGTCAGTCGGCAAAAGTTGGTAAAGTGCTCCCCGGATGAAAAGGGCGGAGGTTAGAAAAATTGCTTAAAATACACAAGTTAGAACCCAGAAGAGTAAATAATGTAAGACTTTTTGAAATTTTTATGATTTTCCGTGTGTTCTGAGGTATTCAGCTACACGTATGCAAAAATTCAGGTCTCCAACTTAATTAGGGCTCTCTCAGAAATAATTGCTTAAAATACATATGCGGTAGCTCAAAGGGTTAAACGTAAGATCTTTTTCAAGATTTTATGATTTGTCGCCTGGCCTCAAGTGTTCTGCTATAAGTATGCAAAATTTCAAATCTCCAATTTAATAAGGGGCTCAGTTAGAAATAATTGCTTAAAATACGCATGTGTGAGCCCAAAGGGTTAAAGGTACGATTTTTTTTAATTTTTATGATTTGTCGTAAGATATGTGGTGTTCAGCTATAAGTATGCAAAATTTCACACCTCCAACCTAAATAGGGGCTCACTTAGAAAGAATTGTTTAAAATACACATGTGGGAGCTCAAAGGGTTAAATATACGGCTTTTTCAGAATTTTATGGTTTGTCATTTGATGCGAGGTGTTCAGCTATAAGTATGCAAAATTTCACGCCTCCAACCTAATTAAAGCTCACGTAGAAAGAATTGTTTAAATTACGCATGTGGGAGCCCAAAGGGTTAAATGTACGACTTTTTCCAAAATTTTATGATTTGTGGTATGATGTGTGGTGTTCAGCTATAAGTATGAAAATTTTCAAGTCTCCAACATGTATAGTTTCTGAGAACGCGCTCTGTGAGGGACGGATAGACAGACAGACAAAGGAACGAGACGAATAGGGTTTCGTCAGATGAACGAAACCCTAAAAAAGCGCATATCGTAATTTAAAATGCATTTCGAGCAATCGTTACTAATATACAGTAATTCGGATACAATATAATATCTGAAATCTTTTCACGTACACCGCAAACATTTTCCCTATACCATTATGAACGGAATTCTTTTATGTGGCCCTGTAAATGAATAATAACTATTCTTTGCATCGTATATTCTACAGAATGTATATTTTAGGGCACTTGATAAATGCATATGAATTTTATTATGTTTGAAAGCATGTAACATCATTTAAAACCATTTTAAACGATTTTTTCCCCATAGACCATAATGTAACGGAAAACTTTTGACTGTACCTGTAAATGAACTAAACATGCTAGAAACTTTATTTGAAATAGGGATAGTGCTATGGTAGAGGTCACTAACATCCAAAAATTTTAGAACGATCTGACTATATTTACGAGAGTTAGAGCGCGGACAGACGGGCAGACGGACAGACGGCCAGACAAATCGAAGTCATAAACAGTTTTGAACTTTGTTGGAAAGTGTTAAAAAGGAGGTTTATATAAAAAAAGATGGTCCTTTTTTAGATGTGTGAGATTATTTTTTATATTCATAATTACCTTTATTTTGCAAGTAGGGTAATGGATATATTTAAGCCACATAAACCTCCAACTGCATTAGAAAGAACATTTTGATATTTTTAAAATATTAAATTTGATCAAAAATAAAAATCGCGAAACACAAATTTTGATTTTTGAAAATATATTATGTACTAAAAAAAATATATATATTAGATTATAATTTTAATTATGAGATTATAATTTTAAATTTATTTTTTCGGTGCAGTTTTATTCATACAATGTACAGTTATGCAGATATCAAAATCCTGATTTATATCTGCATAACTGTGTTTTTTACAAAGCTAAAGCATGCTTAATAATACATTATATATAGCTAAATTAAATGATAAAAAGTTTGATTTTTTAAATCCACTTTTAAAATGTATATATGTCCTTTATTTAATTAGGAGATTATAAGTGTAAATTCGTGAAAAGCCTTGTTTTCTAAATTGCTCAGTTAAATTTAAAAATGTTTATATAATTTTTAAACAATTCCTTTTTCAAAAGTAAATAAAGTCGAGAAAGAACAGTTTGCTATTTCTTTTTCTTAAATATGTGATTTAATTTTATTAGTATCAGTATTTATATTCTTATTAAAAAGAATTAAGAAAAATATTTTTATTATTATTATTATTTTAATTTCATCATATAACATTAGATTTTTGAAACATTTTAAAAACTGTGACTTACATCGCAATAGATGTTTTAAACATGGTTTTGAAATAATATTAAAAAATTAATTTAGCAGAATTGATAGATTTTCTTTTAAATTGCCAAAAAACGTAACACCTTTAAAGCGCCTGCCATCTTATTAAGAGAACAATGATTTAGTTGTAATAAATAGTGTTAAAAAACAGTTACACTTTTTGGGGAATGGCAACCAGTTGGGTAATATGGAATAGGTTTATAAGGAATATTAAAATTGTAAGAAAACTACGAATTAAAAGAATAACCGACATTATTTAATGAGCAAACCTTAGTATATCAGCTATAAATCATCAGATTCTTTGAAAAATTGGTTTAATTTTTAGTCTCGTCTTAATACAGTTGACTATGGCTGATATTCCATATTACCCGACATACCATCTTGAAAAACATAACATCTTCACTCGTCATCAAGTTAGCATAGAGAAAAACTGACCAGCTCAGCAATAAATATAACTGTCCAACTTTATACTGAACTCGGTTAACATGTCTTACAATGATTAATACGAGTTTTATAAAATTTACTCGCAAAAAACTACAACAATTGAGAATAAGATTTTATTTCACCGTGTCGCTCCAACAACAGGTATCCTAGCAAAACTGAGCACAGAGCCTCAAGTGCTGATTGTATTGGGATGTCCTATGGCAGTTTTATGCTTGGCTACAACACCGTACGCTCTAGATATTGAAGTATTCCATATTGTTCGACCATTACATAATACCCGAACTACCTCTATATATCCGATATTTTTTGTCATTCTTTAGCACTCGTATTTATATTTTGAAAATATTTGGATGTGTCTACTCTTTCGGAAGCCGCGCCTAGCACTCTGAGACGATTCTACTATCCAAAGGTGTGTTACGCTGAATTGGGCATTTTCCGAAGTTCTATATCCGCGTTTATTTGTACGTTGTCATTAACATTGGCACTCAGCCAAATACAGCTGAATGAACTCTGCTAATCTCTTTTCTGATAAAATCAAAGCGTGACCTGACGCATGCGCAAAAGCGCGGAAGGTTTTGCTTTCCGAAAACAAACAGTAAGCATATGGATTCATCAAGGTCTCCACCGAATTCATCGGTCAGCTTGCAACCGCCACCTTGTTTCAAAATGTCGGTCAATTAAAGATTACAAATTCAAAAAAGTGCACAAAAACATTAAAAATCCAGAAAGTGTTTCCCATAAATGTACGGCCTTTATAGAAGGATTTTGGAGGATATTTTTGTTTCGTCTCTGTCTTAAGAACTAGCTGAAATATAGCAGCTTAAAATTCTAGAGTGACTGACATTTTGAAAAAAGACAACAGATTAAAAACTTGTATGTTGTGGCCATCACAAAACTTTCTTCTATATAAATCACGTCAGTTAAATCATTTAAATACTACAAAAAATTACATCAATTTAACACCAATTCATATCAAAGTATATCTGAATTTGAAGTTGGATGAAAATTCGTGCATTAGTTCTTGAAATAGAGCTATATCGGAAATTCTGAAAAATGTAGCATAGCACCGCCACCTGGTGAGCGATTTACACCAAAACATAAACAGCTCTAATTGATATCAAGGTATACCTGAATCTGAAGCTTGATGAAAATTTGTACATTAGTTCTTGAAATAGAGCTACAGTGGAAATTCTGAAAAATGCAGCCCAGCAGCGCCACCTGTTGAGAGATTTGCATCAAAACACAAACAACACTAATTCATATTTAGGTATACCTGAATCTGAAGTTTATTGAAAATCCAAGCACTAGTTCTTAATATAGAGCTATTGCGGAAATCGCAAAAAATGCAGCATAGCAGAGCCACCTGTTGAGCCATTTACACCAAAATGTATAAAACGCCAATTCATGTCTAGGACTAACTGAATCTGAAGTTTGATGAAAATTCGTGAATTAGCTCTTGAGACTGAGCTATTGTAGAAATCCTAAAAAATGCTGCATAACAGCGCTACCTGTTGAGCGATTTACACCAAAAACTTATCAGCTCCAATCTATATCAGGGACTAACTGAATATATATTTGTATTAAATTCCGTGCGTTAGTTCTTAAGATAGAGCGCCCAGAAAATTTGTGTCATACACATAAGACCGACCGACAGACAGATTCACCGACTCACAGGCAGACATTTTGTAAAAACATGTTTTTCGGAATTTCTGATCCCTAAAACGTGTAAATCCGTTGAAAACAGAAAGTCGAAAATTTTCACGAATCCAATACTTTTTTCTTGTAAAGATAGAAGAAAGTAATAAGAGATTCCTCAGTAAATTTGTTTAGTTTATGAGCTTTATTGGCCGTAGTTTCTCGTAAATTTTCTTTCATTGTCGCAAGCTCGGACTGGCCCGCCGGCTCATCGGCCTGGGGGCCGGTGTGCCCTCATCCAGAGGAAATTTCGCACCCCTAAGCTGCTCCAATATTTTTCCGTGGCTGTACACGTACATTCTGATTGGTGTACTAAATTCCGAGGATTCTCTTAGGGACATAATCAATTAATAAACAGGTAGCATAAGAGATGGACTTTATTATCATAAAGAAATTGACGATACATCGTAGGAATTTGCAGAATCTGAAACCAAATCTGACTTGTTTGAATACAGTTGAGGGAGGAAACATGCACCCAGAAAGAGGTTTCGTAGCTACGGACTCCTGCACGAGACTTTTTCAGCGATTATTAGAATATCCTTTAGTTTTTAATTTCATATAAGATATTTTGTTGTTAATTGGAAAAGCATAATCTTTCTTTTCGGGGAATACCGCCTTGATGACAGCTCTCTGGATTGCAATCCTGCAATCTGCGGGATACCGCGGCTAGCGTCTTTTTCATTAAAAAAATCTACCACAATTTTCAGATAGTAATCTTCGCTTTATTTAAATACAGAATGCCCGTAATTAAGTAACTATTTGGAAATTCTGATATGTATTTTAAATAAAAACAATTTTTATTTAATGATAGAAAAATCTATTATTAAACAAAGCGTTTCGAAAATTTTGTGGCATTATGTAGATTTAATGGAATTTCAAACATTCACGGGGAATATAGCGAAGTCTTCTATCTGGACTAGATTCAGAGATGTAATATTAAACCAATTTCATACTTGGTGCTATGAAAATGTGTTCAACCTTGTCAAGTCAGATTCAACATAAGCAAATAAAATTGACTTGAGTTCATTAAAATTTTTGCGCCCTTTCCACCTATCCAGTCCGACACTGCATTATCGTAGCCATTGCCCCAACTCTAATACGTTTAAAACTACTTAGTCCCATCCGCCAGGCTCAAAGTCTACCCAAGCTTGTGATACTTGGCGAAATATCACCAAATTTTTGTGACGAATATAGTTCGCTTTAAATGAAGCCAACGGGGTGACTAATTTTTCGAAAATCCACGCATTTTATCTTCGTGTGTTTGAGTAAAATTATATGCATTTTTGGAAAAAAAAGGAAAAGGGAAGCTACCATTTCCTTCCGTTAAAAGACCAGGAATGTAAAGAAAAACTGTGGAATAAAGAGACAATTTTGAAATCAATTTCATATCACAATCTTTTTACTTTATTCTATCTTTACAAGAACAAAGTATTGGATTCGTGAAAATTTTCGACTTTCGGTTTTTGACGGATTTACACGTTTTAAGGTCAGAGATTCCGAAAAACATGTTTTTACAAAATGTCTGTCTGTATGTGACACAAATTTTGTGGTCGCTCTATCTCAAGAACTAATGCACGAAATTTAATAAAAATTATATTCAGTTAGTCCCTGATATAAATGGGTGCTGATTTGTTTTTGGTGTAAATCGCTCATCAGGTGACACTGCTATGCAGCACTTTTCACAATTTCCGCAATAGCTCAATCACCAGAACTAATCCACGGATTTTCATCAAACTTCAGATTCAGTTAGTCCATGACATAAATTGACGTTTTATACATTTTTGTGTAAATCGCCCGACAGGTGGCGGTGCTATGCAGCATTTTTTGCAATTTCCGCAATAGCTCAATCTCCAGAACTAATGCACGGATTTTCATCAAACTTCAGATTCAGCTATTCCATGACATCAACTGACGTTTTATACATTTTGGTGTAAATCGCTCAAGAAGTGGCGCTGCTATTCTGAATTTTTTGCGATGTTCGCAATAGTTGTATCTCAAGAACTAATGTTTGGATTTTCAACAAATTTCAGATTCAGGTATACTTTGATATGAATTAGAGCTATTTATGTTTTGGTGCAAATTGCTCAACAGGTGGCGCTGCTATGCTGCATTTTTTAGAATTTCCACTATAGCTGAAGCTCTGAAGAACTAATGCACGAATTTTTATCAAACTTCAGATTCAGGTATACCTTGATATCAATTAGTGCCGTTTATGTGATTTAAATAGAAGAAAGTTTTGTGATGGCCACAAATACTAGTTTTATTTCAGATTGAAAATCTTAAAGTATCGCTGCATACGTTCGGAGTGCTTTTTTTTTTTTTTTTAACACTATATTGAATAATTACACATATTTTTAGTTTAATTGTGATAGAGAAGGATTTAAAAAAATAAAATCCTAACAATATCTTCATAGCATTTTAAAAAGTTGTGGGCTTTTTTTGCCCTTTTTTTTTTTTTTTAGCAAAATTTCATGTTTACGCCAGACAGCGTACACTTCAATTCAACTCAATATATTTAAATTTCCTTTGTACCAGAGGGCTCGAAAAATCCCATGCCCGACATCAATGTTGCTACTTTTTTTTAAAATTTGGTTGGCACCACTTTTTTTGAAAGGTAAAATTCGCCTTAATTAATCTGTCATTAAATAAAACGAATTTTACCATTCCAAAAAAGTGGTGCAATCAAATTTTAAAAAAGTAGCAACACTGATGTCGGGCACGTGATTTTTCGAGTCCTGCTTTGTACTACATACTACAATGGCACTTACTAGTGCACTCAACTAAAGGTTTTACAATACCTTATATGAACTAAAATAATTTAACTGAAATATTTCAAGATATGTAAACAAAAAATTAGTTTTTTAATTAAAAATTACCATATTTTTATGTTCGAATACCTATAAAATAATTACATTATCAGATAGTACTTAGATTCTAATTCCGAACATAGTGAGTAATATGGAAAGCACTCTGACAAAATTTGACTGAAATATGTTTAAAACATTTTATGGAATGGAGTTTATCCCTCTAAGTGTTTGGGGCTTAATATTCCGTTCACTAAAGCTGTAGGTTTCACAGCAATACAAGCAATATTTAAGACTAGCAGAACTACCCGGCTTCGCCCGTGTCAATTATAAGAAACATTCCAGGTAAAATAAATTAAAACGAAATAATACGGCAATCACAATAACTGAAATTTGAGCATTCCCATCCACAAATCGTTATAAAGACAATCAAAAAACATGGCGTTATTGTCTTGCAACCATAATAAAATCCCTGAGCTTTAATAACAGAATGCACGTTTTCTTTGGCAGGTATAAGAGAAAAATATGTGATATTCCTGACAATAAGAAAAAAAGAAATTCCTCCAAATCGCGCAGCACTTAGTGATATTCTCGTTTGTATGGTATTATCTACATTATAAAGTAAAAACACTATGTCATTGCCCATAAATTGTGCCCCATAAATTGTAACCCATAAAACGTGCCTTTACTGCAATTTTTCTAACTTTTAAACATCACACAATTTCATTTTTTTACAATGTCGAATAGAAAAAAGTCCTCTCAAATGAAATTTGTTTGAAAATTGTACCTCGGTTTTCTGATTTTAATGGATTTTAAAGTAATTTTTAAGCATGGATATTTTTAAAGTTGAGTGCACCCGATTACGAAAGATGAACCTGTTTACACTTAACGCAATAGTATAAAGAAAAGACATGTCTATGAGTAACGCTGGTATCATATTTTCGGTGGCAACAACCTAACACAACAAATTTCCAGTTTATTGCAGTTTAACGTCTAAACATTGTGCATTCGATTGTTCCAACGTATTATAGAAAACAAAAGTACTTTCAGTGATATTTGTTTGTAATGTTTATCTCAATTTAAGAATTTTTTATGGGTTTTAAAATAATTTTTAAGCATGCATATTTTTTAAATATGATGCAACCCAAATACAAAAGATTAACTCAATTGGTAAAAAACATTGTAAATAATTCGGAATTTGTTTGCTTTCTCGTAATATTCAATAACTAAACTGGCAAACGAAATTAAAACGCCAAAAATGAAATAAAATAAAACACGAATTTAACAGATATCAAATCAAACTACCCAAAATAACCTGATAAGTACATAATATTCAAATGGGAATTTCGTTCCGGGTGCATATAACTTGAATTCTTCAGAACGGATTTTCATGCGACTTGCAATATTAGTTTTTTAAGGAAGATTTTAGTGCGTAACATATTGTTTTCCGGTGCTTAGTCATAGAATTACAGGGGAAAGTTATATAATCATGTGAACCCAATAATGAAGGATTAGTCTTATTAGCTGAATGAAAAATGCAGAAATATTTTTATCTCTAGGTATATTGACGGTTTTATCTTCCGTAATGGGGCTGTGCGCTACGGTATTCTTATTTTAATGAGTGTGCCTGACACCTATTAGGGCATGCACCTTTGTTTAAAACAATATAGAATGACTTATGTTTTAAGGGACTGTATGGCATGCAACTTGATTACAAAATACTGCCCTGCAAATGCTTAAGGTGCTTCTCCAGTTCCCTGCTCAACAACGCGAAACTTTCTGACACATTTTCTGACTCATTAAACATAAAGTCTTAAAATTTGTAAGCCTAACTATTAAAGCGATTTGGAATTGAAATGAGTTTTTCCTTTTTTCATAAATGAATTACTTATCGAGTTATGAGCAATTGTGGTTACGTGACAACCGGTTTTTATCCTTTATTGCACTGTAGTGTCCGAAATTCAGTTCAAAACACCAACTGAAAGATCTTATACCTTTACCAACAAATGGAAACTATCTTTCGATTACATAGTTTCTAAATAAGAACTCCTGTCAATTTCATGCGTTTCCGAACAAAAATTAATTAAAAAATATGTCAGAAAATAGCTCCTTTGGATTTGAGAACAGCCTTAACTTTATGAACAGCCTTAACTTGAAGTTTATGAAAAAACTCACATTTTTAGTTTTAATTTTGGAACTCGCGAAATTTAAATTCAGAAAAAGGATGTTCTTTTGACACATTGTGGTAATTTTTTTAACTTTTAAAATTAAAATACATGTTTTTTTTGGCGCGCGTAACAGAAGTATTCAATACCTTCAGAATACGGGGGAAAATGCCAAAAAATACATCCAAATGAGGTAGTAGCTACTAATTTTTTATTTGGAAAATTTGATGATTAAATGAAATGATGTCATTTTCCATAAATTTTAAATCAAGACATCTGTCAAGATTTTTTTTGAAAATGTAAATAACCGCTCTCTTTTTGCTGTAAATCACAGAAAATGTTAGCACTGAATCTAAACCAATACAACACTTAGCGATAACGTATAGCTATAAGATATGGCTGTAGTATACAATGGAGGTAGTAAGCAAAATATAGGAGCCATATGTTTACAATGAGTTTGATTACGCGTTGAAAAGATTTGATAGAATGTGACGTCATATCTAGTCTTTTTTTTTTCCTTTTTTTTAAATTGTTTTCATGAAATTTGAATGTTTGTATTAAATAGATGTTTTAATTTTAAAAAAAAACATTCAAATTGAGGTGCTACGTTATTTTCCCGCTCTTATAGTTAAAGTTTTTATTTTATATACAAAAAAATGTAAATTTTCTGTTTAGAATGACGTCAATATCAAACACGCAAAAATATAGCAAGAAAATCTGAATTTTTATTGGCAAATAGAAACAAAATGTACGCGTTATCCTTATTTTTTTCACATTATTGTGTCATTTTTTAGTGTTTGGCAACAGGAAAGAAACGTTTGAATTAAAAAAGATTTAAAAAGATATATTTCTATAATGTTTAATTATGGAAGTGGTAGAAAAAAGGGATAAATAGTGGTCTGATAATTTTTTAAAGTAGACAGTGATCTTTTCCACGTTTTAAAACGTATGTACATCAAGTTTCGTGCAAATAGGTCAAAAATTAAAGATTTGTATAAAGGACATACACACAGACAACGGCTTTTATATATACTAGGGGATCGTACCCGGGCTTCCCGGGTTAAAGAATATAGGTGAAAGCATTTTTTTAAATTGAAAACTAATAATTTTTTTATATGCAATAAATTTTTTAGATTGCCCACTTACATTAAAAAGCATTTTTCATATGGGAAATACGAATTATACAATCAAATAAATTTTTGAAATTTATCAAAACCGACATTTTCTTATTAGCCACATGCTAAGAGTTATTTGACCAAGATTTTGCTACTTACGGCATCCTTTTATATTCTGATAATTTAAGAGCTTATAGAGCTTTCAGAGGTTATGTTAAATTTGTGTTTTATTTGTATTATTTTATTTATTTATTCATAGGGAAGGTTTTTTTTTTAATGAATATTAGCCGTAAGAAAATGGTGATATCTTTATTCTGTTTTAGGGGCAAACGGATTAATCTTTCGTAATCGAGCTTCGCACGATATAGATAAATTAAAATATATTTCATGCTTTAAAATTGTTTTTAAAACCATAGACAATCAGTAAACTGAGATGAATTTTGCAAACAAATTTCACTTGAAAAATAAATCCTATTTGGTGATCTAAAAATTTAAATTGTACGATTACAAATACGTTAGATTTGTGCTTTTTTTTTAATTATTCTTTTATTTGTTTATAAAAGAAGCATTAATTTCGTTAATTTGTCTTTCACAAATATGTTAGATTGGTGGTTTTTTTAATATTATTCTTTTATTTGTTTATAAAGGAAGTATTAATTTCGTTATGCAAAAAAGTCAGAAACAAATGCTGAAAAATGTTTGTTGCTTTATGTGCAAAATGTTTATCATTATTATGTATTGAAACCGGCACGTGATAAGATAAACTTAAAACAAAATCATGCTTAAAAATTATTTTAGAAAATATAATACATCAGTCAATTAAGATACAGTTTTTAAACAAATTGCATTTGCAAGAAAAATTTTTTTCCCCTATGCGACAAAAATTGAAAATGTACGATGGTCAGAAGATTAAAAAATTGCAGTAGCGAAAAATTCAAGACAGAAATTTGATCGTGAGGTGTTGCCTTTCGCAAAATGACGTCAGCGTTACGCACAGATACGTCTGTTCTTTATGATACAGATACTTAATCAGTAAAATATAATAAAGATCAGTTATTAGGATGTGGTTATCAATTGAGGCTCTTATGCTTGGTTTTCCGGAATGAAAAACAACAATTTTCACCTTCTCAAAATTTGCATACGCACTTCTCATATCCATATTCATCATTCTTTTAAAAATTGTATTTTGTTTGATCATTTAAAAATCATTTTAACTCAAAACTTGAAGTCACGATTGTAAGCAACATCTTTTATGTGAATAGATGCACTCTTTACTTGAGATTCTAATCTCAATTCCAGAGAGTAAAAATTTCCGTAATTTATGTTTTTTAGACGAACTTGTGTTAAAATGTTTAGTTTTATCTAAGAAAATGATCGTTTTCTTTTAAATATGACTTCATTTTCACTTAAATAAGCATTTCGCCTAGTGTCTGAAGCTTAGTACCAGTACACATGCAGAAGGAAAAACAATATAGAAAATTTATGAGGAAAAATGCGTGTTTTCAAAAGCAGTACGTCATTTTCCGTTATTACGCCCCTAATATAATATTCTGCTCCTAGTGGGATTTTGCGACACTAAACCCTATACAACAATTTTTATCAACAATTTTGAATTTTTATCAGAAAATAGCATGAATAAAGATAAAAATACCTCATTATTTCTCTCTTGTCTGCAATAATGAAAGCTATCTAATTTTCACCATATTGAAGAAATTTTATAAAATGCTTTTAAAATTAAAATATAAAAGAGGAGATATTAAAAAAAAAAACAGATAGTGCGATCACATCAGCAAATGAAGAGCTTTCAATTAAAAAATATATATATATTAGTAAAATTGGTTGAGCTGAAATATCATGGCAGATGACTAAAAATACACTTGTGTTTTAAATATATAGATTATATAAAATTAGGAAAAATTAAATTAAGCAAATTATGTTATTTTGATAAAATTATTGTAGAATGTCCTAAAGAATAGCATTAAAATTTTATCATTCGAGAGAATTTTGGACAAAAACTTCAGGAATATGATATTATTTTAAACCACGAATTATTTGTTTGCTTGTCTAACTCGGCGAAGCAAATCCATCCAGGCGAGAATCATCAATTCCCGTAATATAAATCGCTGTTATTTGTATGTCACCTCTTTTTTGTAAAGACACTCTAAATTTTTGTAAAGCATTGCGTTTTATCAGTGTGTGATTTCGATTACATTATTTTCAAAAGTGAAGTATTTTCACCTGTGAAGAATTTCAAAGCAGCTGGGCTGTGAAAATGACGCACTTCTACAAAACATAATTCAGGTTTAAGAATTAAAATACACGCTTTTTTATAAAATGACGTCATTTGCATCCGCTTAAGCAATCCACTTTTACAATTCAATCTTAAACTTCGTCTATAGAAAAGTATGCATATGACGTCATTATCACGGAATAACAGACAATATTCTTGACATAGCCCATATTTTAATTTAAACTTTTTTTCAGGTTTTATGAGAAAATGGCAGTAAAAAAATACAGTATCTCCGATTTTTGATTATTTTCCGTTTACTTTCAATTTCAATAGAAATGGGGTAATTTTGTTGCCACGATAAGAAAAATGGTATTAAAAACTATAAAAAAAATTAATATCTCAAAAATAAATTGAGATACAGCTTTCAAACAAATTGTATTTAAAAGATCACTTTTTCCCTTATACGACGGTGTAAAAATTTAAAATGTGCGATGTTTAGAAATTTAAAAATTTTCAGTAGAGAAAATTGCAAAAACAAAATTTTATTTCAAATTTCAAAGTGTTGCCATTCGCAAAATGACGTATGCGTTACGCACAGATATGTTTGTCCTTTATAATATAGACTAGGGGATCGTGGCTTCCCGTGTTAAAGAATATAGGTGAAAACCTTTTTTTTTAAATTGAAAACTAATATATATATTTTTTTGCATGCAATAAATTTTTTTGATTGCCCACTTACATTAAAAAAGCATTTTTCATACGAAAAATACGAATTATACAATCAAACAAATTTTTGAAATTTATCAAAAGCGATATTGTCTTATTATAGCCGCATGCTAAGAGATATTTGACCAAGATTTTAAACTTACGGCATTCTTTTATATTCTGATAATTTCAGAACTTATATATGTCTGTTAAATTTGTGTTTTATTTATATTATTTTATTTATTCATTCATAGGGAAGTTTTTTTAAAAAAGGATATTAGGCCCTAAGAAAATGATGAACTCTTTATTTTGTTTTAAGGCCAAACGATTAAATCTTTCGTAATCGAGCTCCGCGCGATATAGATAAATAAAAAAAAAAATATTTCATGCATTAAAATTGTTTTTAAAACCATAGACAATCAGAAAACTGAGATGAACTTTGCAAACAAATTCCATTTGAAAAAAAAAATCCTCTCTGATGATCTAAAAATTTAAATTGTACGATTACAAATATGTTAGATTTGTGTGTTTTTTCTTTTTTACATATTATTCTTTTATTTATTTATAAAAGAAGTGTTAATTTCGTTAATTTGTCTTTCACAAATATGTTAGATTGGGTTTTTTTTAATATGATTCTTTTATTTGTTAATAAAGGAAGTATTAATTTCGTTATGCAAAAATAGTCAGAAACAAATGCTGAACAATATTTTTGCTTTATGTGCAAAATGTTTATTATTATTATGTATTGAAACCCGCACGTGATAAGATATACTTTTAAAAAATCATGCTTAAAAATTATTTTAAAAAACATAATACAGCAGTCAATTAAGATACAGTTTTGAAACAAATTGCATTTGAAAGTAAATTTTTTTCCTATGCGACGAAAATTGAAAATGTACGATGGTCAGAAGAGTAAAAAAATGCAGTAGTGGAAATTTCAAGACCGAAATTTGATCGTGAAGTATTGCCATGCGTTAAATGACGTCAGCGTACGCACAGGTACGTTTGTCCTTTATAATATATCGGGTGTCGTAAAAAGGGATGACTGATTTTAAAATTCAATAACTTGCAAACGGTGACAGATATGTTAAAAATTCTTGCAGGAGGGTTATGCATGAGGTCAAAAGTTTTTTTTTTTTTTTACAGCGATTTTCGATTTTAGTTCAAAGTTTAAATAATAGATGGCGCTGCGATCAATAGAGGCTAAATTCAGGCTCGATTTTTGGCACTTCGGGACACACTCAGTGCATTTTAATCTCCTTTTTCCGCATGAAAGAAGAGAAAAGCCAAAAAATCGAGCCTGTATTTAGCGCCTATTGCTTACAGCGCCATCTATTGTTTGTAATTCGAACTAAAATCGAAAATCACTGTAAAAAAACTTTTGACCTCATGTATAGCCTCCCTGGATGAATTTTTTAAATATCTGTCACCGTTTGCAAGTTATTGAATTTTAAAATCAGTCATTCCTTTTTAGGACACCCGGTGGATACTTAATCAGTAAAATATAATAAAGATCAATTATTACGATGTGGTTATCAATTGAAGCTCTTATGCTTGGTGTTCCGGAATGAAAAATAGCAATTTTTACCTTCTGAAAATTTGCATACGCACTTCTCATATCCATATTCATCATTTTAAAAAAAATTGTATTTTGTTTGATCATTTAAAAATCATTTTAACTCAAAACTTGAAGTCACCATTGTCTGCTTTTATGTGAACAGACGCACTCTTTACTTGAGATTCTAATTTCAATTCCGGAGAGTAAAAACTTCCGTAATTTGTGTTTTTTAGACAAATTTGTGTTAAACCGTTTAGTTTTATCTAAGAAAATGATCGTTTTCTTTTAAATATGACTTCATTTTCACTTAAATAAGCATTTCGCCTAGTGTCTGAAACTTAGTATCAGTACACATGCTGAAGGAAAAGCAATATAGAAAATTTATGAGGAAAAATGCGTGTTTTCAAAATCAGCATGTCATTTTCCGTTATTATTCCCCTAATATAAAATGCTCCTAATTTGATTTTGCGCAACTAAACCCTATACAACAAATTTTATAAACAATTTTGAATTTTTATCAGAAAATGGCATGAATAAAGATAAAAATACCTCTTTTTTTTTTTCTCTTTTGTCTGCAATAATGAAAGCTATCCAATTTTCACCATTTTGGAGAAATTTCATAAAATGCTTTTAAAATTAAAATATAAAAGTAGGGATATTTAAAAAAAAAAGGTAGTGCAATCACATCTACAAATGAACAGCTTTCAGTTGAAAATAAATAGTAGTAAAATTTGTTCAGCTGAAAGATCAGGGCAGATGACTAAAAAACACACTTGTGTTTTATATATATAGATTATATAAAATTGTGAAAAATTAAATTAAGCAAATTATGTTATTTTGATAAAATTATAGTAGAATGTCCTAAAGAATACCATTAAAGTTTTATTATTCGAGAGAATTTTGGACAATAACTTCAGGAACATGATATTATTTTAAACCTTGAGTTATTTGTTTGCTTGTCTAACTCGGCGAAGCAAATCTTTCCAGGCGAGAATCATCAATTTCTGTAACATAAATAGCTATTATTTGCATGTCACCTCTCTTTTATAAAGACACTCTAAATTTTTGTAAAACATTGCGTTTTATCAGTGTGTGATTTCGATTACTTTATTTTCGAAAGTGAAGCATTTTCACCTGTGAAGAATTTGAAAGCAGGGGGGCTGTGAAAATGACGCACTTCTACAAAACATAATTCAGTTTTAAGAATTAAAATACACACTGTTTCATAAAATGACGTCATTTTCATCCTCTAAAGCAATCCACTTTTACAATCCAATCTTAAACTTCGTCTATAGAAAAGTATGCATATGACATCATTATCGCCGAATAACAGATAATATTCTTGACATAGCCCCTATTTTAATTTCAACTTTTTTTTCTGCTTTTATGAGAAAATGGCAACAAAAAGGTACAGTAATCTCCTATTTTCGACTATTTTCCGTTTACTTTCAATGACTTTCAATAGAAATGGGATTACTTTTGTTGCCACGATTGGAAAAATGGTATTAAAAACTACAAAAAAATTAATATCTCAAAAATAAATTGAGGTACTGCTTTCAAACAAATTGTATTTAAAAGAGCATGTTTTTCCTTATACGACGGTGTAAAAATTTTAAATGTTCGATGTTTAGAAGTTTAAAAATTTCCAGTAGAAAAAATTGTACAACCAAAATTTTATTTCAAATTTGAAAGTGTTGCCATTCTCAGAATGACGTATGCGTTACGCACAGATATGTTTGTCCTTTATAATATAGACTAGCCGCCTTCGCCCGCTACGCTGGTCGGTTTTTCTAAAGAAATCTTGAATGAAACAAAATATATCTGTGAATTTGATCATGCGTTTTAAAGCAATATGGACATTTACCTGGTGTATCCAACCGAATTGCTGAAAGCAATATGAATGTCATTACGCTATTATATCTTTTATTGAGTCATACAAAATTTAGACTGTTAAGGACCAATTTCTTTAGTTGATCTGTTAGTGTAGGATTGGGTAAAGAACAATATGTAATATACTAAAAGCGTTCATGAAAAATTATCAATGCAAGTCTCATCAGAATCTGTTAATTGGACTTATTGAAAAGGCTGATCGTTCATAATAATTGGGTTCGCTTGATTCTAGAACTTTTATCTATAATTCTACAACCAAGCAACAGCAAATGATATCTGCTTTATACTAAAACATTCATTGAAAAATTAACTAACCGATCAAGTTGTATCGAAATCCACTTAGTAGAATATTTTAAACTGAAAAATATACCGAAACCTTCCCTAAAAATGATCTAATTAACAGTTTAAATCCCATAAAAATTCATTCAGTGGAACCTTTAAAAAAAGCTTCTTTCTTAATCTTTCAAAATTGGGTTCATCTGATTTAGAACTTTCCCCATAATTACTTAACTAAGCAACGTAGAGCATTATGTTTTATACTAACATCTTTTCTGAAAAATTATCTAACTAACAATGTAAGTCCCGTAAAAATCTATCCCGCAGAACTCAAGATATAAGCGGCCGGAATGAAATTTCTCTATGGGAGGTAGGGGTAGGTATTGCATCACTTCTGAATTTTATAAGGAACTCAGCTCAACTTCCATAACTACAGCATATATACTCTCTAGTATACCCTATCTCTGTAGAGTATATCTGCCAATTTTCTTTACTGTATTACTGAGAACTTTTTCCGCATAGCTCCGTAACTATACACCACAGAATGATATGATATATATTGAAAAAATCCCTGAAATATTATCTAACTTACTGTGCATTTAATTAGTTTATTTGAAATCTTTCATAATCGAGTTCACCTAATTTTAGAACTCCCGTAGCAACTTAAAATGATGGTTTTTACATTAAACCATTTATAAACCAAATTTACTATTTAACAGTGTAAGTTCTACAAAATTCTATTCAGTAGAATCTGAGTTATAGTCATATTTACAATATTTATTGCTCGTTAAACCTTTTTTCTTTACATTTGAAATAAAATCAGTAACTGTTTTGGTATTTCCCTGTTATGCCAACGCGATTGTCACCAAGCGTAATAGTTGGCACAAAAACGAAATGATACATTTGAAAAAAAAAAAAATAATTTTGTTGATAAAAAAAAAAATGAGCATTTAAAAAATATAACTTTTGAAAATTACAGACTTTGACCTACCATTTTTTTTAAATCAATAAAAAAAAAAAAAAAAAAATAAAAAAAAAAAAAAAAAAAAAGCAATTTAACAAATTACAACGACCATTTAGAAAATGATTTTTTCAAAGACTAAAATTTAAGTCATAAAAAATCGCACCGAGTTGATCCTACATTACGTACGCCATGAATTAAACATTAATAGTGTTTTATCCACCTGAAACTTACGGATTATCCAAGCATTTCATTGGCTGCTCGGGAAAAGGCTTTTCCATCGTCAAATTTCCAAGAAATCTGACAACCAATTTTAAATGAAATTTCATTCTTAAATTTCTAAACATCCGACAATTTACTTTTTATACCGTCGGATAGAGAAAAAAGTTACTTTTAAATGCAATTTGTTTGAAAGCTGTATCTGAATTTGTTTCTGAGTTATTAATTTTTTCTTGGTAGTTTTTATTAATTTTTTGTCATAGTGGCAACAGAAGATACCCATCGTTGTTGAATGTAAAGGGAAATACAGATTACTGTATAGACCAATCAGAACACGAATAAAATGCGGATTAAACCAATAAAAACCTTCAGATATGCTTTTGATTTCCTACCCTGACAGAGAACAATAACCATTTTTCCAAATGATTAATAAAGGGAAATACAGATTACTGTATAGACCAATCAGAACACGAATAAAATGCGGATTAAACCAATAAAAACCTTCAGTTATGCTTTTGATTTCCTACCCTGACAGAAAACAATAACCATTTTTCCAAATGGTTAATAATGGTACTACTTGGTTATCCCGTTGACCAAAAATCTACTGCCAAACTATAAGATTAAATGCCAATAATGGTTGATCGTAAATGTCACACCTACTTGACTTTAAGCAAGTTACACGTATTTACGTCATCAGGTCATTTTTATTTCGACGTTTTAAATGTAATTTTTATTAATGTTATAATAATTTATTTGTTCTTTCGTTATTTAAAATAAAAATTATGTCAATTTGTATAATTTGGAGAGTGGTTTGGCGATTTATATAATTTGGCGAAATTGGTCGACGGGCACCAAAATAAATACTTAAAATATAAGAATAAATAAATATTTTGCAAGTAATAAAATATAGTCAATTTAAACCGCAGTCTTGAAATTGTAAATGTCTTTTACTACTGAAGCATAACGTACGTAATACGTATGTCTCACATTGCAGTAAACATTTCATTCTTTCAATGAAGACATTCATGGTTTTTTGAACAAAACATTTTTATATGTATAATTCCTAACTTCTGAAACAATTTTATTGTAGCTTCCTCATCATCAGATAACTGCGAAATGGTAAAATCTATATCAGTATCAGTAATAAATATTATCTATTCAAAAAATAACAAATTAAAAAGTGTTGCGAGATTATGATGGAATAAAATAAATTCCATCATTAAAAATTCCTGCATAAAAATATCCACGTTCAATAATTAGAAAATGTTAATGTGTGGCACGGTTTGCAATAAAAATCGTTTGCACGATTAGGGTTGAAATAAATGGCGCGATACCATACATTTTGGCATGGTATCGCGACGAAAATTAGAACGAAAAAGTACCACAGTTTTTTTTTTTTTTTTTAGTTTTAGTTTTAGTTTTTGAAGCGTTTGAATTTTTTTTTTCTAATTGACGAAGTTGTTTTTATTTAACCAAAAGGATTGGTTATAAAATTATTCAATTTGAATTTCTTCCCTTGCTATTCTAACAGAATGAAGAGAATGAGTTTTTAGAAATAATCACTCGAAAATTTGAGGATTTGGCGCCAAAGATAGCGCCAAATTAGAAAAATATGAAATATCTCATGAACTATTAGACTTAAAATAATTTGGTTAGTACCATTCGATTCAGCATACAAAAATAGACTAAAATATGTTATCCGTTGGAAAATAACTATAAAATCAGATTTTTATGGAATTTTTTAAAAGTTCTTTCTGTTTTTTACCCCTCTTAGGGGTGGAATTTTAGAAAATTCTTTCTTAGCGGCACTCAATGTCATAAGAAGTATTTTTACCCCAAATTTCAAGATTTTAGGTTCAGTAGTTTGGGCTGCGCGTTGATTAATACAAAATCCAGACTTTCTTTTATATATATAGATAGATAATATAATTATATAGAGTTAATGAATTTTAAATACATTGAAGAATGATTAATGCTCTCAAGAATTACATTCATATTTGTAATTAAGTTGTTTTTTTTTATAATGTTGAAAGAATCATATTTTCTTAGCATTTAAAACAAGATGCAAGGAAAACAACATTACAATTTTACCCTTTTGCAAGACGCTCGGAAGGTTAACGAATATGGAGACAGCGGAAAAATTGATTTTCCAGAAATCGTATTAAAAAATTTCTTTTATATCAGCAAATAAATAAATAGAATGCTAAATTCATCTTTCAAAAGTTAAACTTAAAATTACACTATGTGCAAATTACTTAAAAGATGAAAAAATATTTTAAAAAGTGTTAAATTACTTTAATATCCTTAGTACTTTCAACTATATACATAACCTTCGTCAGAGAATACAAGCGTCTTATTTTCAAATTTTACGTAGTTGGTGTCGAAAGGAGTGAAAGTGAAAGTCAATTTTTAGATCCGGAAAACATTGGAAAAATAAAAATATGGCTATATAGGGAAGTAGAATATTACGTGTTTTATGATTCTTTAAGTAAACTGAGCCAAATTCTGGATTAGGATAAAACGTTATTACAAACAGTATTTTCTTTAGTAATAATTTATATTGATTCACGGATAATTAAATCATGATAATTCTTTAAGGGGCATATAATTTTTGTATCTTCGAAATTAACTTGTATATTCTGCTTCTGGTTAAGTCTTGACAGGGCTGTTTTTGGCCGGTTGTACTTCAAATCTCTCAAATTTCCTTTAATACGATCTTTAAGTTTACAGTAGAAATTATAACTAAAGAAAATACTGTTTATAATGACGTTTTATCCAACAACATAATCAGAATTTGGCTCAAATTGCTTAAAGAATCATAAATCACTTAATATTCCACTTACTTCCATATCTATATTTTTATTTTACTAATATTTTTCGGATCTAAAAATTGACTTTCACTTTCACTCCTTTCGACACCAACTAAATGAAATTTCAAAGTAAGACGCTTGTATTTTTGTATTCTCTGACGAAGGCTATGTGTACAGTTGAAAGTACTAAGGAAATTAAAGTAATTTAACACCTTTTTAAATATTTTTTCATCTTTTAAGTAATTTGCACATACTGTAATTTTAAGTTCTTTTATATCTTTCAGAAACTTACAAAATTAATCTAGAAGTATCAATTAAGGTTTATTAAAATATCTATCTATATTATAAAGGACAAACATATCTGTGCGTAACGCATACGTCATTTTGCGAATGCAGCACTTTGAAATTTGAAATAAAATTTTGGTTTTGCAATTTTCTCTACTGCAAATTTTTAAACTTCTAAACATCACACATTTTAAATTTTTACGCCATCGTATAAGGAAAAAAATGTTCTTTTAAATACAATTTGTTTGAAAGCTGTATCTCAATTTAATTTTAAGATTTAATTTTTTTGTAGTTTTTATTACTTTTTTTGTAATCGTGGCAACTGAAGTACTCCATTTCTTTGAAAGTAAAGGGAAAATAATAAAATAATAAATTACTGTATCTTTGTGTTGCCATTTTTTCATAAAAACTGAAAAGAAAGTTGAAATTAAATACGTGCTATGTTAAGAATATCGTTTGTTATAAAACCCGATAAGTTTTGGCTTTTTTTCGTTTTTATTTATCAACTAGCTGTTTAACCCGTTATATGCACGGGAGTTCATGAATTTAATTCTAAAACCAAAATAAAAAATAACTATTGGATTTAGTAAAATATTTTTCCACTGCTGTGCCTTTAAAAAAAAAAAAAAAAAAAAAAAAAAAAAAAAAAAAAAAAACATAAATTAAGTCAATTTTTACTCTACGGTACTGAGATTAGAATCCTGAGTTAAGAGTTCGACTGTTCATATGCAAAGATTTTGCTGTCAATCGTAACTTCACATTTTGAATTAAAAAGATTTTTAAATGATCAAATTAAAATACCAATTTTTTAAAAGAGTGATTGCGGGTATGACAGGTTAA
Organism: Maratus speciosus; assembly: GCA_963932465.1. Lineage (NCBI taxonomy): Eukaryota > Metazoa > Arthropoda > Arachnida > Araneae > Salticidae > Maratus > Maratus speciosus. The sequence continues at coordinate 573,590,117 of OZ010793.1, forward strand.
TTTTTAAATTTATCTCTATCGCGTGGAACTCGATTAAGGAAGATTAATCCGTTTGACCTTAAAACAACATAAAGAGTTCACTTTCTAGCAACTAATATTCCGTAAACAAAAATAAAACTTCCTTTATGATTAAATAAATAAATAATACAAATTAAACACAAATTTAACAGACACGTAATTGAACTACGCGCTTAAAGCTCTGAAATTATCAGAAAATAAAAGGATGTCGTAAGCAGAAAAATCTTGGGCTTATAACTCTTAGCATGCAGCTAATACGAAAAAAGATCACTTTTGATAAATTTCAAAACTTCATTTGATTGTATAATTCATATTTTTCCCATGAAAAATGCTTTTTTATTTTTAGTGTGCAATCTAAAAAATATATTGCATGTAAAAATAAATATTACTTTTCAATAAAAAAATTGGTTTTCACCTATATTCTGTAACCCGGGAAGCCCGGGTACGATCCCCTAGTTTATGTAAAAAACGTAAGGAGCTTAAACCTATAACTTTAGTTCAACCTCCTTGAAAAAACGTAAGAAAAGGATGCATAGAATCTTTGTTTACATTTTTCCTGACCTTCCCAAGCACACTTCCGGTATTTGACTCATTACTTCCTGTTTATTAATTTGTCCGTAACTTCTCTTCTACTAATCATAGAAATAAAATTAAGGCAGATTTGGAATCGTAAACGATTGCTCTTTCAAATAAAACACTAATAAAAGGAAGACAGATTTGGAATTGTAAACGGATGCTCTTTCAAATAAAACACTAATAAAATTAAGACATATTTGAAATTGTAAACGATTGCTCTTTCAAATAAAATAATGATAAAATTAAGACAGATTTGGAATTATAAACGATTGCTCTTTCAAATAAAACAATAATAAAATTTCGAAATTTTTTTACGAAAACGGCCATTTTAATGTAGGCAGAATACTTTAGGTTAGGGAAAATAATTGAATACAGTTAAAGCACGATACATGATTAAGATAAATGGGGAAAATATTTTGATTAATTAATTTGAAACTTCAAGTGAAACAGAATTTCCTTGAAAATAAAGTAAAATTACAGACAAATATCATAACGCATTAATTAACTGTTTACATTTGTTAACGAATTATTTTAACCCATTTGTGCCTGAATTTTTGTTTACTCAAATTTGTTGGTAAAATCACTTTAAAATGTTGCAAAAGGAACAAGAAAAATACTAAAAAAAAAATACGCTAACAAATTTTCGTAATTATTTGACAAAATGTAAACGTACTAAATATGGAAATATGCATAATATTTGTAATAATATAACATGCATAGTTATATGTTTTATCTATATTTATATAAAATAAGCTTTTAAATTGTGTATTATATACTATAATTAGTATTTTTATGAATTACTAAAAATATATATTTATTTCTTTGCAGAGACTAATAACATTATAAGTTTTCGTAATAATAAACTAAGAAAAATCGTGTTTATGGCTTAAAAACAATTTGTTACATAATAATCTTGAAAAGGATTTTACATAAATAACTGTCTTCTCAATGGCTAACAAAAATATGTACCCATTCTTGCCTAGCGTCTTATATTTTGTACGTTAAAAAAATGCATAAAAAATAGGCTTGAACATATAATTTCACAATTAAAAAAAATACGTATTTCAAAGAAGTCTACAAGCAAAGATTATGACTTATTTCTTTGGATCCTTGTTCGAAAAAACACAAATAAATTTACTTTTTTCGTTTCGCGACCTTGAAAAATGAAGAATATATAAACTCTGAGAAAAGCCTTCATTTTAAGCAAATAAATGTCCATCTTATGTTGTCATCTTTCGGTAACAGATAAAAACATTTATAGATAATTATTTCATACAATTTTCAAGTTATAAAGAAGAAGAAAATTAAACAAATTTATTAATATTTCAAGCGTCTCAAAAATTGGACGCTAAGCATAAACGGGTTAAAACTTACCTCCCGAGTTTAATATGATTTGTAGCTCCTTTAGAAAATCTTTCATATTTGTTTACTGCAGCTTTTGTCTTGTACAATTGTTTTCTAGTTGGCTGAAAAAAGGGTTATTAAAGGATTATGTAAGATATGCTGTTGTTTCTAATTAGGTTACACCCTACGGAAATTACAAGAGGAAAATATTACAAAAATTTCTTCCTGGTATATATTTTGTCTCATACACTTGATTATGCAAGTTCACAGTACCTAATCAGTGAAATCGAAGTTTCTTGGAAACTGAAAGATATAAAAAAAGTCCTTTCGGCATGTGCCGAGAGGAAAAGGTAGCTTTCATATTTCTTGGTTTTAAAAATTTGCGAATTTTACTCGAAGCTAATTTTACTCAAATTTTAAGAAGCTAAAACGCGACAAACCCGATAAGAGAATATTCGTCAATACTGAATTTCAATGAGAATTGCGCCAAATTAGTAAGCTATAGCCAAGTTGGCATCATTTATGGTTACTTATTATTGGTCGCCAAATTTAGCGGTATTTGACCAACTGTCGTCAAGCTTGGCGAGAATTTGAAGCTAACGGATATTAATAATATGTAAGCATTGCGCGGCAATATTATTTTTAATGGCCGTCCTTTTGAAACGAGATGGCGGATGAAGCTGGCCAACTAACTCAGTCGAGACATTCATATGTACTATGCGCGTACTTAATCTTATCGAAATCGGTTCATAAATACGAGAGATACAGCATGGCAAAAATCAGGCTGTTTGAAAATGTCAGCCATCCTGGAAATTCACACTGCTATATCTCAACCATTTTTTAAGATAAAGCCAAAGCAAAACCTGCTTCGGAATCCTTGTATTAAGGTCAAACAATATTTTTTTTAAATTTATTTGTACCGATTTTAAAATTTTTAATAAAAAAAATTCTAAATGGCCGCCATTTTGAAACAAGATGGCGGATGAAGCTGGACAACGAACTCTGTCAGACATTCGGATGTACTACGCATACAATTAATTTCATCCAAATCGGTTTATAAATACGAGAATTATCGCATGACAAAAATCTTATATATATATATATATAAGTCATATTTGAACGGAGGGTGGTTTTGGGGTCTGGGGGTCGTGATCGGTGAAATCATACCAAATTTTTCCGGAAGTGCTTTCCTCCGGGCTGCTGCAATAGGTAGCTTTTTGCTTTTTGGAATGAAAGCTACCTAACAAGAAAGACAAATTATGTGTCAAACATAGGGGAGAATAGTACACAGTGAGACGAAAATTATTATTACTTAACAAATGGCAACGATTTTTATTCTTTTGAAAAAATTTTTGCTACAACTTTAAGTTACATAAATACGCTACATATTAATGTATAAATGGTTTTAAAAAAGTTATTTATAAAAGTACAGAAGCAGCATAAAGGAGTATCAAAAATTGTCTCACTGTGTACCACTTGTGGTACACAGTGAAACAATGTATACATTTTCATAAATCATACATTTTTATACTCTATCAATAATTTTCTGCAGTTTATGACTTCTAATTAATATTTCTAGATTAAATTTTTTTTAAAATATGAGCCTCGGTTGGACAATGGCAGACATTGGGCTACCTTCATGCAAACTTTCAGCCTCTTACGTTTAGTAGATTTCACTAACCATCGCACGCCACCCCACACACAGAGATAGAGAGAGAGAGAGAAAAAAACCTTCTTTTATTAATAAATAACTTTTTTTACGTCAGAACCGCATAGTAGATACACAATGAGCACTTCTCACTGTGTACTTTCGTTACGTTGTAACAAAATGGATGCCATATCTGTTTCATCATCAGTTTCATAGCTTTGAATGCTTGTGTTGTTTTGTCGACATAGTCTATCATTAGATATAGCTAGGTTTGGTTAAGTAAATATATGCCATAATGAAAGAAATAAACTTTAAAATGGACGTTTATGTAACTTTAACCCCTGTAAAATAAATAATTACTTACTATTTTGTTGGACGAGTAACCGAAGTGCCGAAACTACATCCACGTGTTGCATAAGATGAGGTGGTTCAGTGTGTGTTCCAGCAAGGAGAAAAAGTTATAACTATATGTCAAAATGGCTGCTGTCTCACTGTGTACTCCCCTACCCTATATTATAAATCCCCTTACAAGTCATTCATTATAACAAAACTTGACGTCTAATTAAACAATTTGAAAATGAATACCACATTTGAACACCGAATTTTAACAATTTTCATCCATAGTCGGGAAAAATCCGAACCTTTTTGGGAAGTCATGTTTATGATCTATGTAATGATTTGTATATGCAGTATACAGTATGCTAAAATTTAGTTCACTTACGAAACTAATAACACAGTTGTAAATTATCATTCAGCAATTTCCGTCTATAAAAAACTAGTCGGATGGGGCAATCCCAAAACTTTCTTCTATCTCATAAATGTTAATGCTTCAAAATTCACTATCACAGTGCCAGAATTAAATAGCAATCTATGCCAATCGTGAAGATTGTACAGGGATGAAATTCCGTGCATTAGTTCTTGAGATATGGCTATCGCTAAAATCATGTAAATCCTTCAAAATACACCATAACAACGTCACTTGTTGGGTGATTAACACTAAAACGTAATCAGCAACAACTTTTGTCAGCGTCCAACTGAATCCTAAGTTAGATGAAAATTCGTGCATTAGTCCTTGAGATAGGGCTATTGCGGAAAAATACAGCATACACTGTAAAAAAAAGTGGTAACTTTCCACGTAAATTCCAGGAATGATAGAACAATAGCGAAAAACGAAACTTAAAATTATACTAAGGCTACTGTTCTAAACATTTTATTTAAACTAGATAAAACTACCAGTTTTATATTGAGGGAAAATGGGCCAACTCTCTATTTTATATCACTTTAAATATTCCATCACTTCTTCCACTTGTACATAAAGAAAATTAATCAGACAATGAAAATAGTACTTACGTCTTACGTGGGTAGCCGGCCTCGTACTTCAGAAGAAATAAACACGAACAGTCACAAATAAATGCACAAACGATCCCATATTCAAACATTTTGTATTTACTATTTAACTGAGGGGACTTACACATGACTTCGCCCCATGTATATTTTCACATTCACATTTTTAACTGTCTACATTCTCTAAACAAACTTCTCCGAACAGCCATCTTACTATACATTCTGCGAGCTAGCAGAAAAAAGAACACCTACATTTCTAAAACATGATTCCTGGGCTCGCCAGGCCATCTACCGGCAAGAATCAAAATAATACACAATTATCACATATCAAGGAATAATCTAACAGAATATTAATAATTATTAAATCTACACTGAAAACAAAAATTAAGAAACATTAATGATACAATTTGCACACATATACAAAAGATATAAAGAAAGATATAAAGAAATATATAAGACAAACTCAAAATTAAAAGAACTGCAAACTGTAAATATAGTCTAAATCAGTTTTGGTGCTGCCATCTTCAGGCAATAGTTATAAGGAAAACAGTCATTTCGCAACACTCCCACCTTTTGATTTGGTGAGAGTCAAATCAAAAACTAATTGCTGTATCTTTAGAACAGGAGCACACTTCTAAAGGATAAAGCTTGCGCACAGGCCGCACTAATGTGCCATTTTTTGTCTTAACTTTAACTACTCTGATACGTCCGTCTCGACCCGTACACAGTTCTTGTACTCGAGCGATTGGCCAGTTGATGCGCTTGGTGTTTTCTGAACCGATAAGCACAATGTCACCTTCGTGGATATCACAGTCCTTTTGACCATGTTTTTGTGCCAATTGGCTAAGATATTCTTGGCGAAACCTCATCCGAAATTGTTCACGAAGTTCTTGACATCGACGTTGGCGAACAAACAGTTTGTTGTTATCGACGAAGTCTAAATCCACTACACCTGAGGTTCGAAGATCGCGTAAAAACATCGACGGAGTCAATGGTGCAAGATCTTCCGTATCATTTGAAACGTAAGTGAGTGGTCTACAGTTGATAACATCTTCGGCGTCACAAATAATTGTGAGCAGCTCCTCATAATTTACTGATGCTTGCCCTAGCACTCTGACAAGCAGATTTTTCGTGGTGCGGATTAGTCGCTCCCACCATCCGCCCCACCATGCAGCAGTAGGCGGAATAAATTTCCATTTTATGGGATTTAAAGTTTCATGAGAGACTACCTTCTCCCAGCCAATTTTCTTCAATGCCGTGGACGTTCCTACAAAATTGGTGCCGTTGTCCGTGTACACAACAGAAGGACGGCCTCTCCGGGCTATGAATCGACGAAGAGCTTGTATAAAGTACTCGGTGCTTATAGAAGTGACAAGTTCTAAATGTACACATCGGTACACAGCACACGTAAAAAGAACTACCCACGCTTTTACTTTATTTTTGAGAATCAGGGGGCCACATAAATCGATTCCTGTTATTTCAAAACTAAAGGCATCGCGAGCCCTGTCCAATGGCAATTGGATGGGTGCAGTAGTTGGCGGCTTTACTGTAAATCTTTGGCATGGTACGCATTTCTTTATTACTGATCTAATAGTTCGTCTAGCGGGTATGATCCAAAACTCTTCACGTAATATGACCATAAGAGTCTGAATACCAGCATGAGAATTTTTCAAGTGATAATCTCGTATTAGACAGTGGACAATATAATGTTTGGAAGGTAGCAAAACAGGATATCTAAAAGCGTAATGATCATCACGTTCTATAATTTTTGTCTTTACTCTAAGTAGGCCCCTCTGATCTCTCTCCGTCAGGAGACCATGAACTGAATCTCCAGTCTCTGAGAAACTCTCCGTCTGTACAAGTGAAAGAAGTGTGTTTTTAGCTTCTTGAATTTCATAAGCAGATAGAAATGGTTCTTTATTAATGTTACGTTTTAAAGAATTACTGATAAAACTTTTTACCCAACTTAAAACCCTTATCATCTTTGAAAATTTAGAGAATCTCTCATACCATTTAATTTCTTTAGGATCCTTTATAATATTTAAACTTAAATTTACATTTACCCCTTTCTTGCGTTCAGAAAAAACTAAAGTCTCATCTGGCTCTATTTCTAGCTTTGGCCAGTTGTCGCTATGCTCTTTTAGCCAGTTAGGCCCATACCACCATTTACATTCCCTAAACCGACGAGGGGAGCAGCCGCGAGAAGGCAAATCTGACGGATTAAATTGGCTCGGAACGTAAGACCACTGATTTACTTCTGTGACAGCGCAAATTTCCTTCACCCGATTGCCCACGAAAGTTCCCCAACTATCATTTCTTTTAATCCAGGATAACGCGGTGGTGGAATCGGTCCAAAAATATTTTGGGCAGTCCTGTAGCGAAAGAGCTTCTGTAGCATATTTAGAAAGACGCACCCCTAAAACACACGCCATAAGTTCGAGTCTCGGGATTGTAACCTTTTTTAATGGTGCGACTCTCGCTTTAGCCATAACTAAACTTACGACTATTTCCCCTTTATGTTCACATCTCAAAAAAATAACGGTCGCATAGGCATGTTGGCTTGCGTCACAAAAAACATGGAGTGACCAGGAACTCCTATCTCCAAAACCTATGCGCCGCGGCAATTTCAAATCCGTGAGTATACCCAAATTATTATACCACTTTAAGAATTTAACTTTAATTTCTTCAGGTAAAGGGATATCCCAATCTACTTTTATAGTCCAAATTTCCTGAAGCAATAACTTTGCCGTCAACAAAACAGGTGTCAGGAAACCTAATGGGTCAAAAATAGTCTGCGTTAGGGACAAAATCTCTCTTTTCGACAAATTCTCTGAAATCGGTGAAGTCTTAATACTAATACGCAGGTTATCTTCGTTCCTGTCCCACATAATTCCTAAAACTGATACCGGATCCTCTAACACGGATTCTGTACCCAAAACATGTGACACTGCACCGATATCTGTCCCTACTGAATTATAGGTCCACATGCGTAGCTCCATCTTCGCTTCGGCGAGAACCTGAGTAGAATATTTTATAAAGTCTTCGAGTTCTTGCTGATTATCAACGGATGTTACGCAATTATCTATGTATAAAGATTTATCTAGTTTCTGAGCCAAAAACCTCTTTTCGGGTGGCACTTGTGACAAATGGTGCCTTATAACCGCTCCTAATAAAAATGGGCTGGAGGTAACCCCAAAAACTACCCTAGTATGGCGGAATACTTTTATAACATTTTCTCTCTCCCACCATAAAAATCTCAAAAAATCCCTATCTTCTTTTCTTAATTCTATTTGCAAAAATGCACGTCTAACATCGGAAGTTACCCCAATGCATTTTTCCCTAAATCTCAACAAAATCGCAGGAATTTCTTCAATTAAATTTGGTCCCTTAAATAAACAGTCATTGAGAGAGGGAGCTCTACCCACTTTGCATGACGCATCGAAAACAGGTCTTATCTTAGTTGTGGCACTATCTGGTTTAAACACTGGGTGGTGGGGAAGATAATGCCCTTTCCTCTCTAGTTCTGCATCTGGTACTACCTCAATTACACCCTCTTCCATCCATTCGTCAAAAACCCTATTATATTCCTCAAATTTATTCAAAGATTTAAGTTTTCGGGAAACACTGAAAAGCCTCTTTTCGGCTACATGACGATTTGATGGTAACTCTACATTGGTTCCCAACCATGGTAAACCGACACAGTAACGACCCTCTTCGTTTCGAGAAAGAGAATCTAAGAATTGTTCCCGGGCCATTTCTTCTTCCGCAGCCTTAGTCAAATTTTGTGGCGTATCTAATATTCCGATTGTTTCTAAATCCCAAAGATCGTAAATTTTCAAATCTCTGATAGCCAAATTCGTACACAAAGTTGTAGCCCCTTGCTCTTTAGGAGGAGAAAAATCATCCAATGCACCACAAACGGCCCAACCCAACTTTGTACAAACTGCGGTCAATCCTCCTTTTAATTGCTTAACTAGACCCGTGAGAATTTTCCCATATATATCACTACCTATAAGCATCTCAATTTTAGGATGATCTGCACCCATATCAGATAACCAAATTTTATTACGTTTCAATTCCCTTAAAATTGGTCCTCTAGGTAAACGCGGAATGTCACCGCAGATTACGTCTTGGTCCAAAAAATCAAACTCTAAATCTGGATATTTCCTTTGATTTAGTGAGCATACCTTTACCCGATATTTGTTATGCAACTTCGGAGCAGTTCTAGCACCCCGAATAAAGTATGAGCTATGCTTTCTTTAGAAATAATTGGTAAACCCAACTCGACTGCCAAAGACTCTAAAATATATGACTTTTGCGAACCGCAATCAAGAAGTACTCTGACTTTTTTCACTTTATTCGCACCCGCGACTTTTACCTGCAAAGTCATTAATGCTACTTCCGCGGTGCAAGTTTGCCTGGCAGCAGTCATTTGTGCATGCTCTGTTACCGTCTTTTCTTTCGGTGGTTCCCCTTTTTTATGCATTTCAGGGCAAAGTAAAATCAAATGAGGTCTGCCACACAAATAGCAACGTACAAATTGCTTACAAAATTTGGCAACATGATTAGGTTCTAAACATTTTAGACAACACCTCTTCTCTTTAACTTTAGCGATTTTTTCCTCTAAAGTTAATAAACGGGCTTCGTAACAATTTTTGCTCTCATGGTTTTTATCACAAAAAATGCACGAACGCTCTTTGATCGTTAGGAAATTTGATGCCGTAGGAATATTAGGTTTTTTAAATTTATCCCTTACCTCACCTCTTACTTTTTCATGATATATTTCCCTACGATTGTTATTTTCAAAACCGCTGCGTGCTAGTTTTAATCGCTCTTCACCCTCAACTTCCGCTTTTAAGAATTTCATTAAATTATTGAGGCGAGAGAGATCTGTTCCCTCGGATTGATTGAAAAATGGACTTCTCTGCCACGCTTTCAGGACATCCTCTGTTAGGCTAGACTCAACCATAGGATATAACCACGATGTGTTTTCACTCGATTTTAGGCCTAATGAATCTAGAGCCCTCAACTGGGCTTCAATTTTATCGTACAGCTTATCAAGGGGCAATTTATTTCTATTGTCAGCTTTTACATTCGAAATAATTAATTTAATCAACTCCCTTACATAAACTTCGATCAATAAATCGGGCTTCCCAAAACGTTCTGTCAGCGCCGCAACTGCATTTTTATAATTATCAGAAGTAATCGGGTAACTATCGATAAATTCCTTAGCCCGTGACCCTATTTTCATACTTTGTACTAAATAGGAAAATTTATCACTGTCATGTAAATCTGGGTCTTCGTGAATTTTTTGAAACTGGGACCAGAACGGCAGCCAATTAATTAATTCTCCGTCGAATTTCTTTAATTCTATTTTCGGAAGCTTATAAGACTTCATCTTATTGCCCGTAACGCTGAACTCACCGTCTGGCCTCGCCTCTGTAATTATAAATTTTTCATTAAACTGACGAGTCAGCGTGATGAAATCATCCGAATAAACTTCTCTGTATTCTATTTCATTGGAAACAATTTGTCCCGCGGCCGTCCCATCAGCGGTTATCAAATCTAAAATTCTATTATCTAAATCATTTAATTCCGCTTGTATGTTTTGTAATTTTGCATATTTATCTTTAATTAAATTTACGTCACAATCATCCTTTACACGTTCTGTTTTCAGAATATTTGCTGTGCGTGTGAAAGACGAGCGAGCGCCGGTTCTTTTGAGTTTTAAAGCTTCCATAATAATAATACAAAAAATAATACAATAATACTCTTCAAAAAATCTTTTATAAAAAAATATCACAAATAAACAAATAAATTCAGTAAATAAAGTACCTTAAAAATACATAGAGAGCCTAAGAACACTTAAGAACAATAATAGAATAACCCAGTCCCTGTTCGGGCGCCACTAATGATAGAACAATAGCGAAAAACGAAACTTAAAATTATACTAAGGCTACTGTTCTAAACATTTTATTTAAACTAGATAAAACTACCAGTTTTATATTGAGGGAAAATGGGCCAACTCTCTATTTTATATCACTTTAAATATTCCATCACTTCTTCCACTTGTACATAAAGAAAATTAATCAGACAATGAAAATAGTACTTACGTCTTACGTGGGTAGCCGGCCTCGTACTTCAGAAGAAATAAACACGAACAGTCACAAATAAATGCACAAACGATCACATATTCAAACATTTTGTATTTACTATTTAACTGAGGGGACTTGCACATGACTTCGCCCCATGTATATTTTCACATTCACATTTTTAACTGTCTACATTCTCTAAACAAACTTCTCCGAACAGCCATCTTACTATACATTCTGCGAGCTAGCAGAAAAAAGAACACCTACATTTCTAAAACATGATTCCTGGGCTCGCCAGGCCATCTACCGGCAAGAATCAAAATAATACACAATTATCACATATCAAGGAATAATCTAACAGAATATTAATAATTATTAAATCTACACTGAAAACAAAAATTAAGAAACATTAATGATACAATTTGCACACATATACAAAAGATATAAAGAAAGATATAAAGAAATATATAAGACAAACTCAAAATTAAAAGAACTGCAAACTGTAAATATAGTCTAAATCAGTTTTGGTGCTGCCATCTTCAGGCAATAGTTATAAGGAAAACAGTCATTTCACAACAAGGAACGTTCCGCCTTTTCTCAGGTTTTAAGAATAATTTAGCTCTTTCCTGTGAAATTCTGGTTTTCATATCTGAAACGGTCCCGAACAAAAGTTAGCAACAGCAAAACGGTGCGGTCGCCATTTTATTGTTGTCCACCGCTCACGCAGGCGCGGATCCACGGGGGGGGCGATCGGGGCGATCGCCACCCCCCCAAAAATCCACCGATTGTCGAGAATTTCGACAAATGGTCGCCGAAAAAAATCAAATTCGTCAATCGTTCGCAGGTTAAAGGATCGCAAAAGGAACGCAAATTTCGTCAATTTCGTCAAAGGATCGCGAAAAATCTCGAATTTCGTCAAAGAATCACGCAAAAACGCTAATTTCGTCAACGGATCTCTAAAAAAATGCGAATTTCTTCAAAGAATTGCGAAAAAAATGCGCAAATTTCGCGAAAGAATCGCTGAAAAAACGCGAATTTCGTCAAAGAGTCGCCAAAATTAACGCACAATTAGCATTGGGAGGAGATTCCCCTAGGCGCGCATCCACCGGGGGGGTAGGGGGTTAGATCGGGTCAAAGAAGGGAAGAACAAATTACCAAGTTGACAGCGAAACAGCACCGAAAACTGGCGATATGAAACAATTAAAATAATAAAACTTTGTACAAAATCACCACAAAATAAAAGCAAAACATAGCACGCGTTTCGAGCTAAAAATATAACAGTTCGTCATCAGCTACAGTAAACACGTGTCCGTAAGCGGACAAGGTCAAAAATGAACTGAAAGGGAGAGAATGTTGCAAAGAATGCGACAGATGGCGCTAGCTGGAAGGGGAACATACAGAAGAGAAAAGTGTTGCCAAAAAAATAGAAGAGAAATTGATCGGGAAAAAATGGAAATAAAAGAAATAAACAAAATTAAAATAAAATAAAAGAAGTAAATTAAAAAATATAAATAATAATAATAAAGAAAGAAATATAAAAGAATAAAACAAGAAAAGAAACAAGAGAAGATGGAAAAGAATTACAAAAGTAATTCCCACGCTGGAGATAGGAAAGGAGATGATGGGAGATCATTGACAAGATTAGCAGAATTTTTAGAAATAAAATATGCTTCATGAAAATCCAAGTGAGAGGGAGAGGCAGGGGAAGAAATAATTTTGGCCATGGGGAAATTGAAACAATGACTGGAAGACCAACAGTGAGAAGCAATCGAAGATTTAGAGATTTCTTGATTTGCAATATACCTCTGATGCACACCTAATCTGAATTTTAAAGCTCTCTTTGTCTGACCAATATAACCTAAATTGCAAGAGCAAGGAATAAAATAAACACCCCACCGGTTCTCAGTAGGAATAGGATCTTTTAGAGAAGAGAATTTAATTTTATTCATAGGTTTGAAGATAACTTTAAAATTAAAACGAGAAAGGATTTTAGCAATTTTAAAACAGAGAAGAGAATAAAAGGGCAGAACTATTATAGAGTTAAAATTAGGAGGATTATTTTAATCAGAAAAAGGACGTTTAGGCTTATTAAATTTATACAAAGCTTTATCAATCAAAGAGGGATTATAACCACGAGCAAGGGCAAGAGATTTGAGATAATTAATTTCATTATTCAGAGTAGAAGTGTCAGAACAAATGCGTAACGCCCTAAAAACAAAAGTATAAAAGGACGCCACTTTTTGTTGAGGAGGATGATTTAAGAAAGCATGAGGAACTTCATTCCGTTCCTAACCTTCTTATTAGTAAGGCTGATAAAGGTGGTCAAACAGTTCTTCTCAATAAATCTGATTATATTTCCCACGCTGAATCTATGTTAAACTCTGGTCCATATTCCAAATTAAAGAAGAATCCTTCTACTAAGCATTTATCTGATATCAAACATGTCATTAAAAATTCTGTCTTTCTTAATGATAACACCAAACGTTTGGTCACCCCTTCTATCGCTAATTGTGCTCGTTTCTATGCTCTTCCTAAGGTCCATAAACCTACTCTTTCCTTTCGCCCTATCGTTTCCAATATTGGTACTGCTTCTTATAAACTTGCCAAGTTCCTTTCTAAGTTACTCGCTCCTTTATCTTCCACTAACTTTCACACTGTGAAAAACTCTTTTGACTTTGTTGATAAAATTAAACGCCTTTCTCCTTGCAATTATATAATGGTTTCCTTAGATGTTAAATCCCTTTTCACTAACGTGCCTGTTCAAGGGGCAATTGATTGTTTGGAAAGAAGGTTGCGCGAATTTCATTACTCTTCCATGGAGATTGATGAAATCCTGCATTTAGTTAGTATTTGTGTCAGGCAAACTGCTTTACAGTTTAATAATTCTTTCTATTCTCAAACTGAGGGTTTGGCCATGGGTAATCCAATGTCTCGTCTTTTATGTGATAATTTATATGCATTTTATTGAAGAAAAACTCTTCAGTTTATATAAATTTCCTTTCTGGTTTAGGTATGTTGAGGATATTTTCCTTTTAATTCCCTCTGACCTGGATCTTTCTAATCTCCTTTCTCTTGTTAATTCTGTTGATCCTTGTATTCAATTTACTCTCGAAGAGAACAATTTTCTTCCTTTTCTTGACGTCTTGGTTTCGAAACACCCAGATCGGTTCTCTACCTCCGTTTATAGAAAACCTTTCGCTGTATCTCTTCCTCCTCATGCTTTTTCAAATCATCCTCCTCAACAAAAAGTGGCGTCCTTTTATACTTTTGTTTTTAGGGCGTTACGCATTTGTTCTGACTCTTCTACTCTGAATAATGAAATTAATTATCTCAAATCTCTTGCCCTTGCTCGTGGTTATAATCCCTCTTTGATTGATAAAGCTTTGTATAAATTTAATAAGCCTAAACGTCCTTTTTCTGATTCAAATAATCCTCCTAATTTTAACTCTATAATAGTTCTGCCCTTTTATTCTCTTCTCAGTTTTAAAATTGCTAAAATCCTTTCTCGTTTTAATTTTAAAGTTATCTTCAAACCTATGAATAAAATTAAATTCTCTTCTCTAAAAGATCCTATTCCTACTGATAACCGGTGGGGTGTTTATTTTATTCCTTGCTCTTGCAATTTAGGTTATATTGGTCAAACAAAGAGAGCTTTAAAATTCAGATTAGGCGAGCAAACAGAGGTATATTGCAAATCAAGAAATCTCTAAATCTTCGATTGCTTCTCACTGTTGGTCTTCCAGTCATTGTTTAAATTTCTCCATGGCCAAAATTATTTCTTCCCCTGCCTCTCCCTCCCACTTGGATTTTCATGAAGCATATTTTATTTCTAAAAATTCTGCTAATCTTGTCAATGATCTCCCATCATCTCCTTTCCTGTCTCCAGCGTGGAAATTACTTTTGTAATTATTTTCCCTCTTCTCTTGTTTCTATTCTTTTTATTTTGTAAAAAAAGGGGATCTTTTGGTTTTTTCTTGTTTTATTCTTTTACATTTCTTTATTTCTTATTACTATTTATATTTTTAAATTTACTTCTTTCATTTTATTTTAATTTTGTTTATTTCTTTTATTTCCATTTTTCCCTATCAATTTCTCTTCTATTGTTTTGGCAACACTTTTCTCTTCTGCATGTTCCCCTTTCAGCTAGTGCCATCTTTCGCATTCTTTGCAACATTCTCTCCCTTTCAGTTCATTTTTGACCTTGTCCGCTTACGGACACGTGTTTACTGTAGCTGATGACGGTCTGTTATATTTTTAGCTCGAAACGCATCCTATGTTTTGCTTTTATTTTATGGTGATTTTTTACAAAGTTTTATTATTTTAATTTAAATTACCTAGTTGGTTTTTAAGAAATCAACACACCATACTCATTTTAGCTTTTAACTGACTAGGATTAGGACATAATCATTTTTTTTCATATATGAAATACCCTTGAAATTTACCAATATGGGTGGAAATAACAGTATATTTTAACACATTATTGGTTTTCTTCAGAAAACATTAAGATGCTTGAATTTTTCAAAGGACCTTTCTTTTTCTTGTTTCTTTCTTTCTGTGGAAATTGCTATGAATCCCATTCTTTTCTCAAACAATAAAGCACTCCTCAAAAATATCGTTATACAGAAATTAGAATTGCAGCTTCTTTGAAAGAACGAAAAAGTTTCAACACTTTAAAGGGATCCGCATAACGTTGTCAATTTCTGTTGTAGAGATTCAACAAAAGGTACACGAAATGGCATCGTCCCCACCTCAACCCATTAGTGTCAAAAATTATGGCGCCATATGCCTTTTGACAGGCTATAATCCTATTTTGTTCACTAACTGCCGAAACGTCAGTGAGGTTTACCATTGACACCTGAAAAGTATTTTCGTTTGCTTGTCTGTCTGTTCCGCGAAAACTGCCGATAAAAACATTGGAGGATCTTGGGGGAGTGACCGCCCCGATCGACCCCGCCTCCCCCCCGTGGATGCGCACCTAGGGGAATCTCCTCCTGGTGCTACTTGTGCGTTTTTTCCGCCGACCTATGACGAAATTAGCGTAGTTTTTTCGCGATTCTTTGATGAAATTCGCATATTTTGTGCGATTCTTTCGCGAAATTAGCGGTTTTTTCGCAATTGTTTGGCGAAATCAGCGTTTTTTTCTGCGTTCCTTTAGCGAAATTTGCGTTTTTTCTGCGATCCTTTGACGAAATTTGCGTTTTTTTTTCGTGGTCCTTTACGAAATTCACGTTTTTTTGTGGCCGTTTGATGAAATGTCCGATTTTTTGGCGAAATTCCCGTTTTTTCCGCGCTTCTTTAATGAAATTCACGTTTATGCTCAATCCTTTGACGAAATTCGCATTTTTTTGAGTGATCCTTTGACGAAATTCGCGTTTTTTTTATTTGCGAACGATTGACGAAATTGATTTTTTTCGGCGACCATTTGGCGAAATTCGCGATAATCGGTGGATTTATATTTTTTTATCCAAAGGGGGGGGATCTCTTCCCCCCTTCCTTGAATCCGCGCCAGTGAAGAGGTATACACACCACTTAGATGACACATTTTGACTTTCTAGTATGTTAAAAGCCCGTCAGATTTCTGAAGGGGATCCTTTTTCAGAGATTATCCTCTTTCAGAAATCTGATATTAAAATATGGATATGATGGTTATGTTTTTCAGCTTTCGATAATTGGTTCTTATGTATTTTTTAGTGCTGAATCCAAAAATGATCTTCATTTTTTACCATGTCATCACGTTAGGATTTTCCATAAATCGCAAATTTTTAAAAAGTCTTACATCAAAATCAATTATCAAAAGTTTAAAAAGATAATCATCGCAGGGTTGTGTTATTAACGTTGTTTACCATAACTAAAAGAACAAAAAATAAGATAAATAATTACCATAGTATAAGAGTAAACAGAAAAAGAAAAAAAAGACATTTAATAAATAAATTCTGTTATAACGTTTTTAATTTTACGACCTAATAAGTAACAATAAACGATATTTTGCGGAGAGGGCGGATTATAAAATAAGAGTGCTGGATAACCGAGTGTTTCGGTTAATCGGATGTCGGATAATCGAGAGTCTGTAATATTTTTAAATCGCATTAATTTCATATTCATTTAATAATTAACTGCAAGGAAGTATTTCAGCAACAGAAAGTATGACCACGTTGATTATATGTCACTCGGTATCGCCCCCCCCCAAAACGATTCTCTGGATCCGCCCCTGCGCTCACGCTCGACTATCGAAAACGAATTCCTTATACGAATGTCAAAAAATCATTGTGGAATAAATGAATTGAGGTCATAATCATTTCCGTCTGTATTGTCAAGGTCTTTCAGATAAAAATGCAATAAATCTGTGACACCACTAACAAGGAGAAGGTCCGAGGTTGGTCTCTCCGAATGCAATGAACATTTGTATTTCGATAGAGTATAGTTAGTATATAAATATATGACCGCCATAAAGCGCAACCCCCAGGGGGGGTGTCTTGAGAAAATAAGTCGCAAAGTTTAAGCTATAGTTTATAATCGGATAAATTTCAGCTTTTCGCAAGCGGCTCCGTCGCATGGTCGACAGCATGCTGGCTTTGAGTTTTTTCTACCCGGGATCAAACCCGGCTCGGACTTGTTTTTTGGAACGAAAATTTTTATCAATCATTTTCGAACCACAATTGAAAAAATGTGCATAATAATTGAAATTTAGCAAAAATATGAATTAAATGTATCTTTTGTAGCATATAAGTGCTTTTTTAACTACGAAATTTCGCATGTTTAAATATATAATGAAAACTAGCAGCCTTCGCCCGCTACGCTGGTTAGTTTCTCCAAACGAATCTTTAATCAAACGGAATATATCCGTGTATTTGATCTTGTGTTTTATAGCAATATGTATATTTACCTCCAATTTTCTTCCTTATTGCTGAAAACAATATAAACGCCATTACGATTTTATATCTTCTAATGTGTCAGACAAAATTTGGAGTGTTAAATAGCAAATCTTTTATTTGATCATTTACAATAGAATCTGAAAAAGAACTGTAGAACAATATGTAGTACACTGAAGTCGTGTCTGAAAATATAAAAATGCAAAGAGCATCAAAATTCGTCCTATAGAACCTTTTAATAAAGCTAATCTTTCATACTCGGGTTCACCTGATTATAGAACGTTCGCCTATAATTCTATAGCAAAACAATGTTGAACGATATATGTTATATACTAAAATATTTTCTGAAAAAATATCTAACAAATAGTGCTAATTCAGACGAAATCAACTCAGTAAAACCTTTTTAAACGGCTAATCTTTCATAATAGGAATCACTGATTAAAGAACTTTCGCACATAATTCTATAACTAAGCAACGTAGAATGACATGTGTTATATACTAAAATCTTTTTCCAAAATTCATCTAACTTTATAATTTTTCTGAAAATCCTTTCAAAAGAACTAAAGCTATAAGTAGTCTTATTGAAATGCTTCTCTGTCTTTTATATATGTAGTAGATAATTAAATATATTTTTTCATAATCGCGTTAACGTGATTATAGAACTTTCAGGGATATAGTGTAGGCTATACGTCGTACATCTTATGGATTTTTCAGAAATTATGTACACCCTCCATAGCTGTAACATATATACTCTCTAGCATATACCCTCTGCCTCTAGCATTTATCCTCCGATTTATTACGATTACACAACTGAAAACTTTCCCCATAGCTCCATAATTAAAAATGTAGAATGATATATTAAATATTGAAACAATCCCTGAAATATTATCTAACTGTGCAATCCCAATGAAAATACGTTCAGCATAACTTTAAATAAAAGGTAATTTTTCATAATCGGGTTCACTTAATTTTGGAATTTTCACTTGTAGCTCTATAACTACGCAACGTAAAAGCATATGTTCTACATTGAAACATTTCTAAAACAAATTAATAACTAACACAGTAAGTTCTACAAAAATATGTTAATTAGAATCTGAGTTATAATCAAACGGAATGAAATGCGAATTTCCGTTTTATAATTATAATAGATTATGAAGCGATTTTCTGTAATCTGATTTGTTGTCAAGCTTTTGCTTCAGAAGAGACAACCCAAAAGAAAACTTCGCTAGAGAGAAGTACTAAACATGCAAGAAGTACCAACCATCCACAATAAATAATCAAATTAACAGTGTAAGTCCCATTAAAATACATTCAGTTGAACTCAAATTATAAACGGCCGAAGGAAATACAAACGTAAATTTTACATAATTGTAGTAGATGTATCTTTCATAATCGCGTTCACCTGTTTTTATCACTTTTTGAATAGTTCTATAACTAAACAACATATAATGACATATAACTTAAACCATTTCTGAAAAGTTATGTAACAGTGACACTTGCATCAATAATTGTTCAGTAGAATTTTTTTAAAAAGGCTGAAATTTAATAATCAGGTTCACTTAATTTTTTAACTTTCTCCTGTAGCACTATAACTAAACAACGTAGAAAAATGTCTAGACACTAAAAACTTTCTAAAAACATTATGTAAGTAAAAGTGCTGTACCCTATCGAAATATTGTAAACAATTGGAATGAAATGTAAATTTCCGTTTTAAATGCGTAGTATATAATGATAATACGATTTTCTGTAATAAAATTCATTGTGAAGTTTTCGCTTCAAACGTAAACGATGCTTTCAACATTATAGCTAATACACCGATTACCGAGGTATCCAATTACTGAAGTCTAACCTGAAATCCCATGAACAACTACCCAAAGAAAAGTGAATATATGCCTTTGGGGTACTTTTCCGTTATACGGACACCAGTGTCGCCAAACGTAATAGTTGGCGCAAAATGAAAGTCACGTGAATTGAAACATTTCAAAAATAAAAGAAAAAACATTGTCGATAGTAAAGTGAGCATTTAAAAAATATATCATTTGAAAATTATACACTTTTACTAATTATTATATTAAATCACAAATATATACTTAAAATAAGTGAACAAATAACTGTTATACAATAAAATAATAAAATAAAACCCATATTTAACTGCTGGCATAAAAATACAAATATAATACAGCATAAATAGCAAATTACAATGTTTCGCATGGTTTACAACAAAAATCCTTTTCACGATCAGAGTTATAATTGGCGTATTAGCATACATTTTTGCATGGTGTCCGTCTAACGGAAAAGTACCTCCTTTTGTGATACTTTTATGTTAGCCGGTTGCAGACAATAAATTAACAAAGGTTGTTCCCACACCATATCCTAATTTTATTATTTCATATAAAATGTAAGCCTGTGACTAATTTAAAATACATGTCTTACACAAATTTTATTTTAAAATCAAAAGATAAATAATAATAGGAAATAATGCCATAACTCAAAACAAAGAGTTTTTTTGATGGAACTACTCGATTATCGACCAAAAAACTATCGCCAACCCGTCGACCGAAAAACTATTGCAAAACTGTAAGATTAATGCCAATAATGTCTGATCGTAAATGTCACATTCACTTGACATTAAACGCGTTACACGTGTTTGTTTCGTCATAAAGTGATTCTTATTTCGACTTTTTATTTGTATTTTTATTAATGTTATACTAATTTATTTGTTCTTTCGTTATTTAAAATAAAAATTAGGTCAATTTGTATAACTTGGCGAGATTGGTCGACGGGATAATAAAGTAGTATAGTTTTAATTTACATACGCAAAATGTAACTACTGATATTGGTAATTTAAAAAATGCTATTTGCGAGATTTGTGCACGGTTAACTTAAGAAGTACAAATTTTTTTTTCTTATCCACGACTAGCAAAACCCGCGGCTTTGCTCGCGTAATATTTGAAATATGCCAAGTGATATTTATATGTCTAATTTTTATTAAAAGGTACTAACTAAATTTTTATTTTATTAAAAGGTAATATTTTATTTTATTAAAAGGTTTTTTTATTAAAAGGTTCTTATTACTTTTAGGAATAATTCAAAAATTACTATTTAAAACACAGTTTGATTAAACATCATTACTACACTGCATTAGGCAGAAATGAGACTTAAATTAATAAAATGAAATAAAACTAAATAAATGATAATTTAGAAAATACTTTGAAACTTTTATGCTCAATTAATACGCTCATTTCAGTATTCATTTGAAGTTTTGAAAGTTTTTAGAAACCATCTTCTTACATCTTAAAATTAACCATCATGTCAAATTCCAAGTCTTACCACCTCTCTCAACATAAAGGGCTATGTTGAAACAGGAACTGTCACCATTAATTTGCCAACATTAATTTTGAAATCGGTTTGTTATTTCCTAATATTCCACAGAAACGTAATTTAAAAAGCTTTTAAAGGCCTTTTTTAGAGCGTTTGTTGTTCCTGTGAACCCCAGGTGGTAGCATCACCGGCATAAAAAATAGCCTGTGTAGGATCAGAGAATTACCATTGATTCGCAACTATTACTTTTATAATCGGTTTATATTCCCTGAAATTGCATAGAATCGTAATTTAGAACTTTTTTAAATGCTTTTTTATTCGAATTTATTTTCGACGTTCCTTCGAAGACATTTATATTTTACAAGTAACTACCATGTCATATTTAAAGTTTCTAGCCTTTTCAGTATCACAGAAAATCGCAATTTAGAAAGTTTTTAGCTCCTGCAACCCTCTGGTGGTAGTGGATCAGACACAAAATATAGCTTATGTTTGAGCAAGTTCTATCACCAACAATTTGTCATCATTATTTTTCTAATCTGTTTGGTAATTTATAAGTTTGCATAAAAAATTGTAATTTATAACCCTTTTTACTCACTTCATCTTTATAAATTTGAAATTTTCTTTCGACTGTTCTTAGAAAACAGTTGCATCTTGAAAGTAAATAGCATTCCATACTTCAAAGTGTTAGACCCATCAGTTGTGCAAAAAACGCAAATTAGAACATGTTTTGCTTTTGCAACCCTCCGATGGTAGTAAAAGCAACATAAAATATAACCTATGTTATAGCAGGGACTGTCACCATTGATTTGCAACCATTACTTTTGAAATAGCTTTGGTATTTCCTTAGATTGGTAGAAATCGCAATTTAGAACGTCTTTAGGACGCTTTTCGCGCATTTTCACCCCTTTTTAAATTTCCAATTTTTTCGAAACTGTTTTTAAAGATCATTTATATCTAATAAATATGTACCTTGCCTAATTTTAAGTTGATAGCCCCTACCGATCACTAAAATCGAAATTTAGAACGCTTTTTTGCTCCTGCAACGTCTTGGTGATAGTGATAACCGACATAAAATAGCATCTATGTTAGATCAGAGGCTGTCAGCATCAATTTCCTACCATTACATTTGAAATCAGGTTTATTCTTCCTAAGATATTGCCGACAAATCGACATTTAGAACGTTTTTAGAACGCTTTTCGCACATTTTGCTCCTGCATTACCTCTGGGGTAGTGGAAACAGATATAAAATATAGCCTATCTTGGAGCAAGATCTGTCATCATCATTTTTACCCCATTATATTTGAAATCGGTTCAGTACTTCCTAAGATTGCATAGAAATCGCAATTTAGAACGTTTTTTACAACGCTTTTTGCGCATTTTGACCCCCTTTTAAATTTCGATTTTTTTAGGAAATGTCCTTAGAGATCAATGATATCTTATAACTAACTACCATTCCAAATTTCACGATTGTAGGCCCTTCCGTAACGCAAAAGCAGCAATTTAGAACGTTTTCTCCTGCAGCCCCTTTGGGGTAGTGGCACCGACATAAAACATCGCCTATGTTGGAGCAAGGGTTGTCACCATCATTTTGACGCCATTATTTTTTAGATCGGTTTGGTATTTCCTGAGATTGTGTAGAAACCACAATTAGAACGTTTTTTAGAACGCTTTTTGTACATTTTCACCCCTTTTAAATTTGGAATTGTTTAGGAACTGTTATTAGAAATTCTTTATGTCTAATAAGTAGCTAATATTTCAAGTTTCATATTTCTAGGCCCTTCGGTAACGCAAAAATCGCATTTTTAGAACGTTTTTTGCTCCTGCACCCCCTTTCGGGTAGTGGCACCGACATAAAACATAGCCAATGTTGGAGCAAGGGTTGTCACCATCATTTTGATACCCTTATTTTGACACCATTATTTTATAAATCGGTTTGGTACTTCCTGAGATTGTGTAGAAACCACCATTTAGAACGTTTTTAGAACGATTTTCGCGCATTTTCACCCCTTTAAAATTTCGAATTGTTTAAGAACTGTAATAAGTAGCTAATATTTCAAATTTCATATTTCTAGGCCCTTCAGTAGCACATAAATCGCATTTTTAGAACGTTTTTAGCTCCTGCACCCCCTTTGGGGTAGTGTCACCGACATAAAACATAGCCTATCTTGGAGCAAGCGTTGTCGCCATCATTTTGACACCAATATGTTTTAAATCGGTTTGGTATTTCCTGAGATTGTGTAGAAACTACCATTTAGAACGTTTTTTAGAACGCTTTTTGTGCATTTTCACCCCTTTCAAATTTCGAAATGTTTAAGAACTGTTATTAGAAATCCTTTATATCTAATTAGTAGCTAATATTTCAAATTTCATATTTCTAGGCCCTTCCGTAACGCTAAAATCGCATTTTTAGAACTTTTTTGCTCCTACACCCCCTTTGGGGTAGTGGCCCCGACATAAAACATAGCCTATCTTGGAGCAAGCGTTGTCACCATCATTTTGACACCAATATTTTTAAAATCGGTCTGGTATTTCCTGAGATTGTGTAGAAACCGCCATTTAGAACGTTTTTTAGAACGCTTTTTGTGCATTTTCACACCTTTCAAATTTCGAATTGTTTAAGAACTGTTCTTAGACAACATTTATATCTTATAATTAAGTAATATTCAAAATTTCATATTTCTAGGCCCTTCAGTAACGCTAAAATCGCATTTTTAGAACGTTTTTTTGCTCCTACACCACCTTTGGGGTAGTGGCCCCGACATAAAACATAGCCTATCTTGGAGCAAGCGTTGTCACCATCATTTTGACACCAATATTTTTTAAATCGGCCTGGTATTTCCTGAGATTGTGTAGAAACCGCCATTTAGAACTTTTTTTTAGAACGCTTTTTGTGCATTTTCACACCTTTCAAATTTCGAATTGTTTAAGAACTGTTCTTAGACATCATTTATATCTTATAAGTAACTAATATTAAAAATTTCATATTTCTAGGCCCTTCAGTAACGCTAAAATCGCATTTTTAGAACGTTTTTCGCTCCTACACCCCCTTTGGGTAGTGACACCGACATAAGATATAGCCTATGTTCTAAGTTGGACTAACACCATCATTTTGATACCATTACTTTTGGAATAGGTTCGGTAGTTCCAGAGCTTACCTCCTACAAATAAACAATTTTTTCCTCTTTATAATAGGAAGTATAGAAGTATAGATAAATAGCCAAATATTATTTCAATTCCAATTTTTTCGTTTGAATTTTTTTTTTTAAGTCGTACAAACACTGCTTTCATATTTACTTAAATATTTTCGTTTTATAATGTTAATATCTCAGTAAATATTTTTCTTGCATTTTAAATAAAATCAGTAGCTTTTTTTCGTATTTTGTTTTCAAACTCATATAGTCGTTTTAATTCTTTAACCTACAGAATTAACAAAAACATTTAATTTGAATTTCTTCCGTTGCTATAGTAACGGATATATTATATGAACGGATATGGATGAATTATCACTTGTAATGTTAGATATTTTGAGGTTTTGGCGCCAAAGTCATCGCCAAATTAGAAAAATGTGAAATATCTCACGAACTATTGGATTTAAAATAATTTGGTTAGTACCATTCGATTCAGCATACAAAAATACACTAAAATATGTTATCTGTTGAATAATAACTATAAAATCAGATTTTTAAGGAATGTTTTAAAATTTCATTTTTTTTACCCCCTTAGGGGTGGAGTTTTAGAAAATCCTCTCTTAGCCTCACTCTATGTCATAAGAAGTATTTTTACCCCAAATTTCAAGATTTTAGGTTCAGTAGTTTGGGCTTCGCGTTGCTTAATACAAAATCCAGACTTTCTTTTATATATATAAATAAAAACGCATATTTATATGTCTATAGAACAGAAATTTTTTGTTGTTATTTAAAATTATTTACACTTATTTCAATGAATATCTACAATTTTTAACAGAGAAATAAATTAAAATAAGTGAACAAATATATTATTTTCATTTTGTTTCCTCATTCAAATATTTCAAATACTTCATGGTTTGAAAAATATGCTTTTATATTTTTAATATGATTTTTTAAAGTCTGGGATTCTTGATTTTTAATTAGAATAAGTGTCTATGTAGTAATTTCTTTCGGAAATAATTTTTTTTTCTTGTTTAATATTTTTATATAATGCAGTTTAATTATATAAATACAATTTTAAGTGCGAATCTTTGCATGTTTATATATTTAATGAAAAGTAAAGATAAAATAAATAAATAAATAATAATAATAATAACAAACTAAAAAAAAGTCAATTAGAACTTTTATAGACCATAAAATTAAGCTAACTGTAAAATTCATTTACTGTTATTTACATAAATATGCTACTGTGTCGTTGTGAGTTAGGATTAACTCGGTCGACATTTAAACAATCACATTTTATTAACAATCACACACAAAATATATACAATTCGCGTAAAAGCGCTATTATCTTTGAAACATACGCATTTCCATGAAAAGATCTCTAGGTGAGATACATTTCGAACACACGCCGAAACATTACTTAAACCCGCGCAAATCATGATTACATACATTCACTTCACTTCATCACTTCATGTTTGGCAAAATATCTCAGGATATTTTGCCGACAGTGGCAACAGCGCCATCTATATGCTATAAAAATAAGGGAAGGCAGTCATTTTGTTACAACCTCCCCCTCTGGTTCCGCGGACGTCCCGGTGAGGAACCAGTAACTTTTTTAGGTGGTCTGCCACGTTTCCTAATAGGTGCAATAGGCACAATGTCAGAGTCATTACACAGTTTCAAAGCTGACGTATGACATGTAGCAAGCGGTTCATTTGGATTGTCCATGCTTGCTATAACAAATGTGGTGGGTGATTTTTGAGTTAAAATAATGTATGGTCCGTCACGTTTAGGCATGAACTTTGCAGTTTTATTGCTAGAGGCTTTACTTACTGGATGTAAGTCAACCCAAACCTTGTCTCCTGGAGCAAAACAATGTCCTGATTTTCTTTTACGGTCAGCGTATTTCTTTCTTTGATCTTGCTTGGCTTCAACTTTGTCCTTAATGTCTTTGGTGAAGTTTGCAAATTTCTTGAGGTATGGTGTAATTTCAGGTACAAAGTTGTCATTGTGAATTACAGCACGAATGTCGTGTTGAACATCGTCTGTCGTTCTTAATTCTCTCCCAAATTGTAAAAATGCTGCTGTTTCTCCAGTGGTGTCACACTTAGCAGTATTCATTGCAAAACGTATTGTTGGAAGTTTCTCTTCCCATGAACAGTGGTCATTCTCTACTAATATAGCCAATCTCGGCTTGAGATCTCTATTTTTTCTCTCCACAGGGTTTGCCTGAGGATGATATATGGGAGTTGGGTTTTGTTTTATACCTAAAAGAAAACAAAGTTGTTGCATTACACTACTAACAAATTGTGGTCCGTTATCACATATTATACGTCTGGGTAGACCATATCTAAGGATAACTTCTTCGAGCAACGTAGTTGCACACTGTGCTGCAGTAGCTTCTGTAAGGGCAAATAGTTCAACCCATCTTGTTGCACAGTCTTCTACTATGAATATCCATCTTTTACCATTCTTACTTTTTGGTAAAGGGCCAAAAAGATCAATTGATAGAACTTCAAATCGTTGTGAATACACTGGTGTTTGTAACAAACCGGATGGTTTTTGATTAGAAGGTTTATACCTATTACATTCAGCACAATGTTTGACGTAATCTGCAATGTATGAACGCATTCCAGTCCAATAATATCTTTTGGATATTCTATTAAATGTACCTTCAGCACCGTAGTGACCAGCCGTAGGTGAGTCATGGTGTTCTTTTAAAATTTTCTCCCTTTCATGTGAGGGGACACTAGTTGTGCTTCTTCAGATTCCGAAGTTGGGGAATACCTGTATAAAATTCCTTGGTTCATAACATAACCACGTTCAGTCCAGTTAGTGTAGTCTAGAGTTTTTTCTTCATCTTCGAAACTTTTAATAATTTTCTTTAATTCTTCATCTTTCATTTGTTCAGCACGTAGATCACTAGGCATTTTAGCAGGGATATCAATCATTATGGTGCAAATATCACAATCTTCTTTACTGATATGATCACACGCAGGACGAGAAAGCATGTCAGCTATGACGTTCGCTTTACCTGGAATGTATTCTATTTTTACATTAAACTCTTGCAACTGTAAAGCCCATCTGGCAAATCTTCCAGAATGGGACTTTAAGCTCATGAGCCATCGGAGAGGCTGGTGGTCGGATGCCACAGTAACTTCTGTTCCGTCAATGTATCCTCTGAATTTATTAAGAGCCCAGACAACAGCAAGAGCTTCCCGTTCCGTGGTGTGATAGTTGCGTTCTGCAGGAGTCAGTAATCTACTGGTGTACTCAATCGGATGCTCTTCCGCACCTTTACCCTGGAGAAGTACTGCTCCAAGAGCATAATTGCTTGCATCGGTTCGAATGATGAAGGGTTTTGTTTCATCAGCCTGTTTCAATATTGGTGATGAAACCAGGCATTGCTTCAAGGCTTGAAATGCATTTTCTTCATCGGCACCCCGATGCCATTGCACATTCTTCTTAGTGAGGTTACTAAGCGGTCTGGATATTTCTGCAAAATCTTGTATAAAACGGCGATACCATGAACATGTCTGCAGAAACGATTGCAGTTGTTTTATATTCTTGGGAGGTGGGATCCTCACAATAGCATCAATTTTCCCAGGATCAACTTCTAGGCCATTTGGAGTTATCCAGTGTCCTAAGTACTTTACTCTGGAACATGCAAAGTTGCATTTTTCTCGATTTGCAGAAAGTTTCCATTTGTCTAATCTTTGAAAAACAGCTTCAAGATCAGATAGATGTTGTTCAAAACTTGATGATAAAATAATGAGGTCATCAAGGTAAGAGAGAATATTTACATCTGGGAGTCCGTTGCGAAAATTATCCATCGTCCTCTGAAACGTTGCAGGAGCGTTACGGAGTCCAAAAGGCATTCTTCGAAAGCGGTATGTTCCGAGAGGACATACAAAAGCAGTTTTGTCACGATCAGGCCCATAGACACTCACCTGATGGTAGCCAGCATTCAGATCCAGAGTGGTCATGAACTGGGCAGTCTTTGCCTGATGTAGAAGATCGTCCATACGAGGGAGTGGATAGGTATCCGGTATAGTCACCTCATTGAGCTTCCTGTAGTCTACACATAGACGTACACTACCATTTGGCTTAGGAATGAGCACGATTGGTGCAGAATATGGAGATTCGCATTGCTCAATAATTCCTTTCGCAAGAAGATCATCAATTTCTGTTTTCAACAACTCTTTCTTTGCCGGTGATAATCTGTAAGGTGGTAATGATATAGGACGATGTTCTCTAGTGTTTATGCGATGTTCGACGACGGGTGTTGCTTCTCCCCCTGGTTGAAAGGTATTGGAAAATTTTTCAGGCAAGTCATTAAGTCTCTTTCGTTGTATTGCAGATAGGTTTTGACCTTCATTTTCTCTTAACATAGCTGTGTTAGCTTTGACATTTGGTGTTGAGATTTCAGACGTCGTTTTGAAAGGATCATCAACAAAAGGAATTTTATATCTTGGATTGTTCAGGAAATACCAACTTTGGCTTCGCATATCCAACACAATTCCCATTTTATTCAAAAAATCTATGCCTAACAATGTTCTATTTCCGGTGGCTTCGGGTAACGCAAAAATCGTTGTATTAGTTCTACGACCTTCTATTTCAACAGTGATTGTTGCTTGAAGAAAGTTAGTTTCTTTTCGTATGCCATCAGCGAGCGTTATGTTTACACTGGTCTCTTCGAACGAAGTTCCTTGGTCACGGAGAAGCTTGAACAACATTTCCCCAGCAATGGAATGTGTAGCTCCGGTATCTGCGCAAGCTACCCCTGTAATACCATTTACCTTATGCAGCATAGGTGTTGCCTGTGTATTAATATAACAAGATTGGAGATGTAGGAACTAAAATTTGCTGATTTTACTTGCGTAGATGGGGAACAATTAGGACATTTTGCTTTGACAAAACCTTGTTTCCCACAGCCATAGCAGCTTATAACTGGACGCTTATCATCGTTTACAAAACGTGAATTCGTATATTTTGAGGTAGAAGTATTTTTGAAATTTCCGAAATGTTCGCTAGCTTCATTTTTGGTTACCTGATTTTTCCAGAATTCCTGACCATTTGAATTTTTTGACAAAACATGTTTCTGTATTTCACGCGATTTTGAATTACTTGCTGATTTTTGAAAGGGGGGGTCTAATATTTTCATATATGTCAAGCTTTTCGGCCAACAAGACAGGGTCATTTAGTTTGCCCCAACCATCTAAATAATGATTTTTATATTCTGGTGGGCACTTTTTTTTAATCTGATCAGCGATTATTAGTTCTGAGAGCTTTTCAAATGAATTAACTTCTAATTCGGATAACCAACCTTCAAAATAATTTCTAATTTCAAAGTAAAAATCTTTCCAAGTAGAATTCTCTCTTTTTTGATGCCGGCTAAATAATACCCTAAACTTCTCCGCTGTTAATTTAAATCTTTTTAACAAAATGTCATGAATATGTGCATAGTTTTTGAACATTTCTTCAGGCTCTCTTGCTATAAGTTTAGCAATGTCATTCGGAAGTACGGTGACTAATTGTGAGACCCCAAAATCTTTGGAGACATTTAACATTTTCATTTGACGTTCAAACATTGTCAAGAACAACGACATATTATCTTTTTCCGGATTAAATGGTGGTAGGATGTTTTTAATATCTATACGCATCTGGTCCATTTGATTTTGTGGGACAGTTGTCGCGGTATGGTTTTGGGCTTGCAGCTTAAGTTTTTCTAACTCATAAGCTCTTTCCTCTGCGATACATTTGTCCTCAACCCTTTGTTCTTCTATGCTCTCTTGTTTTTTCCTATTTTGTTCTTCTATGCTCTCTTGTTTTTTTCTGTCTTCCACGATAGCAATCAATGCCTCTTTTACAAATTGTTCATCGTCTTTAAAAAGGGCGCACTTCATAATTTTTTCACGCAAGACTACTATTTTATCATCTGCATCTACCTGAAGCTCTAATTCGATAGCCAAATTATATAAATCGATTTTTTTTCCTTTAGAAAGAAACGCCATTTTTCCTAAAATCAGTTAAATTTATGCTTAAATTACAAAATTATATGCAATACTTGACCCATTAAATAATCAAATAACAAAATAACTACCTTCCCCTTACAGGTAAATATGCATAAACTTTCATAAACAATTGATGAAACATACAAAAATAATTTAATACCATACTAAAATCTATCTCTAATTAAACATGAGCTCATGTAAATATTAATGCAAAAATATTATAATCAGTAATATGCAACATTTTTTTTCTAATATAACTTACCGTATAAAACTGTCAGAAATATTTAAATCATAAAATTTTAAGTATATAAAATACCATCGATAATTTGATGTGAAAAAAAATTTTCATTCACAAATAAATATGAAAGCAACAAAAATATCAAAATAAAGTACTTACTTACTTCTTTAAAATAAACAAGATTCTAAATAATTATTGACGATTACTGAAATCACTTTTCTTTTCTAATATACTACGCTGTGCACAGTTAGAACAAATAATCATAAAATTGACTTACTCAAATAATATTGAATTGAAAAAAGAAAAGAAAAAAATATTACCAAAAGAAATTATATAAATCTCTTTTTCAGAAAATTAATCTTTCATAATACTCAAAAGAACAAAAACAAAAAAAACCCACATACATAAAACAGCATTTAAAAATAAATAAACCACCAGCTGGCCAGCAATAAACAGAAAAAAAAAATTTCAACTTTTTACCGGTAACAAAACAAATAAAATAAGATTTATCTTTCTTTAGCTAATCACGTTTCGCTGATTCATATGGCGGTTTCAGATTTCTTTTAAACACACAGAATATCGGCCATAGTAGAACACTGAAAGCTATTTCGAAAACATTTTAGATCTGTCTAAAGGCTTTTAGATGATAACAAACAATTATGAAATAAACTGAAAGATTTTTTTTTTCACTTTTAACAGCACACTTTCGCCTTGAGAACTTTGAAGCTTGAAGCATACCCACAAATAATTATTCCATAAGGATGGCACTAATTACTTGATTTAATATCAAAAGAATGCACACATTAGAAACGAAGTGGTTCTTTTTTCCATATACCATATTCTTGAAATGATGATTTCACACAATTACGAATCTAGCTGATTCTTTTTTCTCATTTGCCAGGGCGGCAATACACTATAGAAGGAAAACGCTTTTCTTGAAATTAGGCTTTCACATTCACAGAATTGAGAATGGTTTCTCAAACTTTAGAATTTGGAGATTTTTTTTAATCACTTACTTTGTCAGGATGACAAATACACAATTATCCACTGTCATTATTGTCCGGATGACAATATTTTGAACCTGGTATAGCGGTTCCTTTTTATTTCGTTTTTGAAGAAGGAGATTTTTTCACGTTGGGCGTCATTTTGTGTCGTTGTGAGTTAGGATTAACTCGGTCGACACTTAAACAATCACATTTTATTAACAATCACACACAAAATATATACAATTCGCGTAAAAGCGCTATTATCTTTGAAACATACGTATTTCCATGAAAAGATCTCTAGGCGAGATACATTTCGAAACATTACTTAAACCTGCGCAAATCATGATTACATACATTCACTTCACTTCATCACTTCATGTTTGGCAAAATATCTCAGGATATTTTGCCGACAGTGGCAACAGCGCCATCTGTATGCTATAAAAATAAGGGAAGGCAGTCATTTTGTTACACTACTACTTTTCACAGTGAAATAAATGTATCGTTTTTTACAAACTACAGCTTTTTAACTTTTGATCTTTTTAAATCTTGGATTCTCATGATTAAAGTTAGAACAACTGTCTTTGTGCTTAAAAGTAAGTTCTAAAAAGATATTGAGCTGCTGAAAATTGTTACGCATTTATATCACGTGTTTTAATTTATTTCTCTGTGAAAAATAGTAGATTATTCATTGAAATAACTGTAAATAATTTTAAATAACAACAAAAATTTTCTGGTCTATAGACATTAAATATGCGCTTTTTTTTTTCATTATATATTTAAGTATTCAAAATTTCGTAGTTAAAAAGCACTTATATGCTACAAGACAAAATTTAATTCATATTTTTCGTAAATTTCAATTATTATACATATTTTTTCCATTGCGGTTCGAAAATGATTGATGAAAATTTTCATTCCGAAAAACAAGTCCGAGCCCGATATGATCCCAGCTAGAAAAAACTCAAATCCAGCATACTACCGACCATGCCACGGAGCCGCTTGCCAAAGAAGGAAATTTATTCTATTAAACTACGAGATGTAGCCTGTCGAATTTCGACGAAAGAAAATGTTTAAGAAGGAACTGATTCATTAATTTGTAATAAACCTACAAAATGTTTTACAATAAAAAATGCATCTTATATTGGTTAGTCTAACGCTGAAAAAAATATAATTTTAACCTAAAGGTCACCGCTCTTCTATAAAGGCACTCTAATTTTTTGTAAAACTTTTGCGTTTTATCAGCGTGTGATTTCATTTGCATTATTTTGAAAAGTGAAGTATTTCCATTTTTGAAGAATTTCAAAGCCTCTGGAGTGAAAATATCGCACTGACATAAAACATTCTATAAAACTTATTCTATAAAACATATTTTAGTTTTCTGTAATTAATAAGAATTAAAACATATACTTTTTTATATAAAATGACATCCTTCGCATCTGTTAAAGCATTCCATTTTTACGACCCAGTCTTAAACAGCATCTTCAGAAAAGTATACATATAACTTAATTATCGCGAAATAATACACAAATCAAGCAAAACACAATGTCGTCATTCAAGAAGCTGGACAAAACATATCAGATATCTAATAATTGATATGCCTTCATTTGTTTGTTTATAATAGCTCATATTTTATCAGAAATCATTCATTTATCTTTTTTTTCAAAATTCGAAAATATTATTACACGATTAATAAAATTGCATTCTTTCAGTTTTTCTATACAAATTAAGTAAATGCGGAGAAAATAAGTCACACAAATGTCCTTTAAAATACATTTTTGTAAAGAGAAAGTTTTGTATCGTTTGTAAGTTTCAATAAACTAAAAATTATTTAATTGATAAATAAAATCGAAATAAAACCAAAATTCATCGGGTTTCAAACAGGTGATATTCTTGACATAGGACGTATTTTAATTTCAGTTTTTTTTTTCAGTTTTTATGGCAACAAAAAGATACTGTAATCTACTATTTTCCCTTTACTTTCAATAAAAATGGATTACTTCTGTTGCCACGATTACAAAAAAAGCTTTAAAAACTACAAACAAATTAATACCTCAAAAATAAATTGAGATACAGCTTTCAAACAAATTGCATTTAAAAGCACATTTTTTTCCTCCACGGTGTAAAAATTAAAAATGTGCGATGTTTAGAAAGCTAAAAATTTGTCTGCAGCGAAATTGTAAAACCGAATTTTCATTTTAAATTTGAAAGTGTTGCCATTCACAAAATGACGTATGAGTTACGCACAAATATGTTTGTCCTTTATAATATAGATAGCTTAAACTTTGCGACTTATTTTCTCAAGACCCCCTGGGGGTTGCGCTTTATGGCGGTCATATATTCATATACTAACTATACTCTACCGAAACGCAAATATTCTTCGTAATTGGTGAGACCAACCTCGGACCCTCTACTTGTAAGATATTAAACCCCGTACATGTCTGTGGAATGTTTAGCCAGCAGCACGTGTAGAAAAATACGTATTTATAGTACTTGGATTTCCTTTCAGACTGCATATTCATTCTAAAACTTTAATCTAACTGGGGATTCTATGAGAGCTTGGTTAATTTAAATGAAAAAAGAAATTAATCAGTTATCTAGAACATCTTTGTTGGACATAAGAAGCCCCCCCCCCCCCTCTTTAAAAAGATTATAAATTAAAAGAAAAGGATAATCGCAAAAGAGTAAGTGGCTATTTATATAATATTTTATCTTGTTCTGCTGATATTTTTAATATGCTACATTATTTTTAGAACGAATTTTGTTTTAACAAATATGTGTATTAATATTATTTATGTTTTAATGAGTTTCCATTTAAGATATATACATTTATGTCTAAAATTTAAAATTAATATTAATCTATATTTACGCTATAGTTTTCTGGTTTTTTTTTTCATTTTTACTCTATCTATATAACATGCAGTTGTACAGTTTTATTTGTGTTGCTCAGTGAGCTCTTTTTTTACGCAGTTTAATTGCTTATAAAAAATAAACTTTAATAATATTTATTTATTTATATTTTGTGAGAAATAAATAATGGCTTCATTTTTTTAAAGTAAAATTTTTACTATTGTAACAGCTATAAATATTGATTTTATTGTCCCTTCTGACAATATTGAACAAACTTTATTGAACACTTCTGAAACTTTCCATAGAAAATAAGGTAAGCTTTCTGTGAAATGTCAGTAATGCTTTGTTTTTAACAGAAACGTTCCTGCTATTTTGCAGGAAGCTTACTGTCATTTCTGGGGAAAGTTTTAAATTTATACAATAAAGT
Source organism: Maratus speciosus (assembly GCA_963932465.1). Taxonomy (NCBI): domain Eukaryota; kingdom Metazoa; phylum Arthropoda; class Arachnida; order Araneae; family Salticidae; genus Maratus; species Maratus speciosus. The sequence goes on from OZ010793.1 coordinate 573,624,966, forward strand.
TCCAGTCATTTTCAATAAATGTTTCTTGGAAATAATGGGCAACTCAGCTGCGCATTTTTTCGCAGGAACGTTTCTGCATTTTTTTTTACAGTGTAGCAGCGCAACCTGTTGGACGATTTACGCCAAAAGGTAAACAGTACCAATTCACATCAAGGATTAATTGAATTTGAAGTTTGATTAAAATCCATGCATTACTTTTTGAGATAGAGTTATTGCAAAAATTGTGAAAATGCAGGATAGCAGCGGCACCTGAGGGACGATTCGCACCAAAATGCAAAAATCATCAACTCATGTTAAGGACTAACCTAGTGTGAAGTTTGAAAGAAATCCGTGCATTAGTTCTTGAAATAGAGCTATTGCGGTAATTGTTAAAAATGCAACATAGCTGCGCACCTGTTGACCGATATACTCCAAAAACTAGTCAGCATCAATTTATTTCAGGTGCTAACTGAATATAAATTTTTATTAATTTCCGTACCTTAGTTCTTGAGATACAGCGCCTACAAAATTTGTGTCACACGACAGCAGGACAGACAGAAAGACAGATAGACAGACAGACATTTTGTGAAAACATGTTTTTTGGAATCTCTGGCCCCTAAAACGTGTAAATCCTGGAATTCGAAAATTTTTACGAATCCAATACTTTCTTCTTGTAAAGATAGAAGAAAGTAAAAAAATGTATTCGAATTTTTTTTTTAACTCTGTTTATGATCTACAGAATTTATACACATCAAGTAATCTCTTTATTTAAAAATAAAAGTAACTAACTCCGTCACCGCCGCAGTAAATGAATTTTATGTGACTAGAGATCTTTCTTCGTTAATGTTAAGAAAACTATTGCATTCAAAAATATGAAAATTGGTAGTATTATAGACAAATGTTTAATAAACACGCTGGTGTAGACCGTTTTTAAATCAGAAGAATTATTTTAAGAGATATTTAATGTTAAAGTTGGTCAAAATCATTTCATTAAAAAGTTTTATGGGAGCAAAAACTATACATAGGAATTTAATCATTTCATTACAAGCTCCAGGTGTGCAGACTAAAATTATTTTTTTAATTTGTCTGATTTTTTGAGGGGTTTTTCAATTTTCTATTCAAATTTTCAGCATTTCAAAATAGATTTTTTTTTCATATTTTAGAAAATATTATTATTTAAATTGTTACCAATTGTAAAAACAGCACAAAAAATAATATTCCCTTTAAATTAAAAATTAATTGACACGTGACTATTTCAAACAGAATAAAAACTTTCAAAGTAGAATTAAATGATTACGTGTTAAAAGCAGGGAGATATTCAAAATTACGCCATAAAAATTATATTTACACGTGAATATTAAGAGAAGGAAACTTTAAAATAATGAATTCAATAATACGTGTTAAAAGCAGTAAATGGGGGAAATTGCGCCCTATTTAAATGGCCAAATAATAACATTGCCGAACAGTTTAATTTTTTAAATGGATTTACGTGAGACATTTATTTCATATTTTCACAATAAAAATCTTTTCACGTGAGTATTAAAAAGAGAAAGAAAACTGTGGTGAAAATCACGTCAGACTTAAAACGATATATTTAAAATAACTTTTTTTTTAAACAACTTTCTTATAGTGTTGTTAAAAATACCGGGCGACAAAGACTCTATTGACTTTAATAATTTTATATTAGTTGATTTTTAAATGTTTAACTAATATTATTTAATCAAACACGAAAACAGCCATTAGATGTCTTAACAACAGCTGATTCGGCCTTAAAATCCCCCAGTAAAAGGAGAATGAATGAGAGACACTGTATAACGCCACTGTTTCTTTTAATTATAATTTAATCTTCGTAATATTTTTAAAGCCGATCAAATTAGCGTGTTTTTATAGTGTGCGGTGTCTGAACTGGTTTGGCGACGGTAGTTCTTAGGGGGCTGAGCACCTTATAATGCAAAAAATTAGTTAAATTTAAAAGTTCAAATCACAATTGAAAACGTACTTTCAGCAATTATTGCTCGTAGACTGTACTGTAATCGAAATCCAATGTGTGTTCCTGTAAATGAACAATGAATGCTATGTATACCCTATTCTATATTAAGCATTTTGTAGTGCACCTCATTGATCCATATCCCTTTCAATGTGTTTGAAAAAGTGTTATATTATTAAAATTACTGCAAACGATCCCCCCCCCCCCCCCCGTAAACCATAATGTAATGGCATTCTTTCGAGTGCCCCTGTCAATGAATCATAAATGCTACTCATTTCCGTTTCAGTAACGAACATGCTATGGTGAACCTCGATAACAGATATTTATTGCATGTCAATCCGACTATATTTACGCGAGTTAAAACACGGACAGACAAACTGAATTCCTTAACACTTTTCAATTATGTTGGAAAATGTTAAAATCAAAGATTTCAAAGTCATAGCTACTCGAATTTAAGTGGCCAACCTTTCATGATATGCAGAGAAACTTAATATAAAAATATTTCTTAATATATTTCTTAATAAAAAATTCTTAATAAAAAAAAAAAGTTCTTTTCAGAAAATATGACAAGCAAAATTGTGAAAAATATCCTGCAATAAGAATTAAAAAATAATAAAAATTGGATGAAAATGAGTAGGTTTGCTAAAAAATGTTTCACTGCGCATGCGCGAATGCAATCAAAATATAATGTACATAATGTATTAGCTAAATATATAGAGCAACTTTTGTAAAGTCTTAAAATTATAGCTTGAAAATTCTGAAAATTATCGTCGATAGGATAAACTCGAAATTCGTTGTTTTCAAAAGGAAGCAAAAACATAAGGAGTTGTATCAAATATCTGCTGATTAGTGCCAAGATAGCGTACACAATATTGCACGTACTACTATATTTGGATACAACCTTTCATCTTTTTGCTATCTTTTAGGAACAACGGATTTCGAGCTTATTCTATCGACGATAATTATCAGAATTTTCAAGCTATGATTTTGAGACTTTCAAAAAAGTTGCTCTGTATAATTAGTTAATACATTATGCACCTTATGCACAAATTATAAGCAAAAAACTTGCCGAAATTTGGGATTGTTTTTTCTAAATACCTTAATCTTTGCAGGCTATCCTCATAAAAATGAACAAAATTTATTACAATAAGCCACTTAATCAGAATATCCTGTTGGAACGCTTTTGTTACATTAGTTTTTACAGGGTTATCCAAAAGATATTCGTTATTTTTCAATCTGTTGACGGTCCCCTATGGGGTTACGGGAATATATGAACAAGGGGATATATGAATATATGAATCTTCACGGAAATATATGAACAAGATTTTGTAGTTTAGTTGGGGGTTTAGCTGACAATGTTACATCATACGAGGGGGCTCTACCCCCTGCACACTACGCTCGCTAACCCCCGTTCAGACACCGCAGAATCTAAAAGCACGCTAATCTGATCGGTTTTAAAAAAGATTAGAGAAGATTGAATTATAGTGAAAAAACCTGTAACGATCTCCGTGTAAACGGGTTTCGATTCAATTCCCTTTGATTGCGAAAATTTAAGTCCGAATCAGTTGCTGTTAAGACATCCAAAGGTTGTTTTCGTGTTTGATTAAAGAAAATCATTTAAACATTTGGAAAGAAGCTAAAATAAAATGATTTAAGTAAACAGTCTTTCCCTCCCGGTATTTTTTAACAGCGTTATAAAACGATTGACATAATACAATTTACTACAATTACTACAATTTACTGCTTTAACCCCTTCATGAGCGGTGGTTCATTTTTGGACCACTTAATTTCAATTCTTAAATGCCACATTAGCATCAGAATGAAAATTTTCCTTTTATTAAGTAAGTAAACAAAAGCATTTTCGTATTTCGAAATCGTTTGTAAATTCTGGTGCCATTCACTGATTTCAACATTTTACGAATAGAAGTACCTTGCCCCTGAATGGGTTAAACGATATTAACGTATTTATTATTTTAAAGTTTCCTTTCTCTTTTAATATTCACGTGTAAATACAATTTTAAAGGCATAATTTTCAATATTTTCCTGCTTTTAACATGTACTCATTTAATAGTAATTTAAAAGTTTGTTTCTGTTTTTAATAGTCACGCGTAGATAAAATTTTAATCGTTAGGAAATATTATTCTTTGCGTTGTTTTTAGAATTGAAAACAATCTCTATAATAATAGCCTAGTCATGTGACTATCATCAACAGTTCTGGGCGGGCCCCTTCGCTTTTTATATTCCAAGCGGCCATTTTGGTATTTATTGCTAGCCAGCCACAGGTGATAAGTCGCCAAATATTATTCTATCGCCATCATTTCACTTATATTACTGCCATAAACAAATACGGGCTGATCCCTTTGCTTTTCACAAGAAAGGTTTCTCTTTTGATTAAAGAATCAAAATCATTTTTTCGAATAAAACTACATAAGAGTTATCATGATCGCAAAGAATTCTTGGTACTTTTATGTTAGCCGGGTGCATGTCACGCCAATAGCTTCTTTTAACTAGCCAGTTAGCATTTTTATTTTTATTTTTAGAGTGGTAAATTAAAACGGTGCCAGTTGGTTATCCCATCGACCAAAAATCTATCGCCAAACTATAAAATTAAATGCTAATAATGGTTGATCGCAAATGTCACATTCACTTGACTTTAAGGAAGTTACACGTGTTTACGCCATCAAGTGATTTTTATTAATGTTTTACTAATTTATTTGTTCTTTCTTTATTTAAAATAAAAATTATGTCAATTTGTATAATTTGGCGAAATTGGTCGACTGGAAGGTCAGGAAGGTCTCCACGCGGGCGTATTCAGAAAAATCTGAAAAAATTACAGAGTGTTCTTCTCATGTGGCTATATATGTTTATAAAATTTTTTTTGGCGGAACCTCGATAGAATGTTCGAAAAAAAATAACGAAAATGTCTTTTATTTGGCGATTTATCATCGGTTGGCGAAGAAATGAAATTTCGAAAAATGCTTTTTTATGTCGAATACTCTTTAAGATTAATGTTTCACATTGAACTTGTTTAAATAAATTTAATGTAAATAACTTTAGTTTTGTCAGTTTTAGTTTGATTTAACTATAGTATATATATATATATACATTTATTTATTTATAATGAAAGTTAAATATCAAATTTTATGAATTAAAACAAAATTAAAATAAATTAAAACTGTTTCAATATCTGAAAATTAAGTCCAGTTGAGCACTGTTGATTAAATTTTGTTGCTATGGAAACTACGAATTCTTTGATATTGAAATGAATAACTGGTAAATGAATCTTGCCTTTATTTTGGAATACGCTTAAATATTTGAAAGTATTTTTTATATATGAAATTGTTTTTTTTAAAGTAATAAAATTAAATAACAAGCAACATAAATATGTAATACGAAAAAATGTATTTATTAAACTCTCTCATTGTTTATGTTTAAATTCATTAAATACTATTTACGCGCATTCTAAAAATCAATTAACAAACAATTTTCAGGGGCATTAAAATCATTTGCTTTTGGCGAGGAAAAGTGCTGCTCGCCAAATCGAGTGACGCTTTCGTCTTTTCGCGCCAAATACTGGAAAGTATTTTTTTTTTTTTTTTTTTTTTTTTTTTTTTTTTTTTTTTTTTTACAGACTCTCTACTGTAATTCTGCCGCTAAATTTGTCTGATCCTTTATTACATACATAAGTAGTTTAATTGGTATTTTTTTTCAAAATATTCTGAGTATGCCCAGTAAGGAGACCTTCCTTGTAACTAGTATCATTTAAACGTTGCTTGGAAGTTAAAATTATATGTCATGATTTTCTGCATTATTTAATATTTGGCACAGATGTCATATACGCACCTGGTTTGCCATGATTTTTTTTACAACAATTTGGCGAAAACCTCCTTTTCGAATACCAATTTCATATGTAATTTTAAATGATTTTCTAATATTTTTCAAATGAAATAACAATAAATAAAAAAAATTAAATTAATAACTATAGCACAAAACAATTTATAACATTTTTTAAATAAAAAGAAAATAAATGTAAATAAACATTTATTAATAAATAAGCAACAATAAGCCGGGTTTCTATGACAGGCAAAATAACGCCATTTTGGTGCCAATTAAGTACCCCAGTGCGTATATGACATCTGCGCCTAATATTTTTCTTTTCGTTTCGTTTAAAAAAAAAAAAAAAAGAAAGAAGTGAAAGGCATTAATTTTAAATGTTTCAGTTTTAAATGAAAGTTTTGTATTAAATAAAATGATTTTGAAATAAAAAAAAAAAAAAAATAAATAAATACGCCGGGAGAAATGTTTGGTGATTTATCACCTGTGTCGCGCTAACATAAAAATACAGAGTTCTTTGTTTCTCTATCAGTATCTTCTGATTTGGCGAAAGATTTTTCAAGTAAATTGAATTATGAATAAAAGTAACATGATACATTTCTTAACATACATTTAAGGGAGGCCAAACTAGTTGCCAAATTAGTTTTTAAAAAAAAACCTTTTCTAAAATATGAAAATAAAAATCTGTTAGGATTAAAATTTGAGTTTTCCATCATTAGAGAAAAGTATTTAAAATTAGAAAAAAATTAATATCTCTAAAAGTAATTCGAATTTAAAAAGTCCTTCCGGCCAGTGCCGGGAGGAAGAGGTAGCTTTCATATTCCTTATTTTAAAAAATCCAACTTATATTATTCAAACACACGAAGCTCAATTAAGTGGAAACCAAATGTAGGAGATTCAATACTAATTTTTATATACTAAATCATTATGAATGAGAATTTCGCAAAATTAGTCAGCTTTATCCAAGCTGCTTTTAATTAAAGTAACTTATATTTGGCTGCCAAATTTGGCGATTTCTTAAAGTGCCTGCCATTTTAAGACAACATGGTGGATGAGGCTAACCAGTGAACTTGGTCGAGATCTTAGTAGTTGCTGTGCACATGCTCACTCACATCGGAATCGGTTGATATATACGAGTGCTGTCGCAGGCAAAAAATCAGATTTTTCAAAATGTCAACCACGTTAGGAATTGAAACTACTATATCTGAGCCATTTTTTAAGATAAAGGCAAACAAAAAATGCTCCTGATTCCGTATATCAAGGTCAAATACTTAAGAAAGAAACCTTTTTCAATTTCTAATTTTTTTGCACCTCACTTTAAATATAATTTTTTTTAATTTAATGGCCTCCATTTTGAAACAAGATGGCTGATGAAGCTGGCCAGCGAACTTGGTCGAGATATTGATGTATACTATCCACATGCCTTCTTCCATTGAAATAGGCGAATACGTGTGGTATCGCGTGACAAATACAAGATCGTTTCAAAGTGTTAGCCACGATAGAAATTCAAAGTGCTATAATTCAACCACTTTTTAAGATATAAACAAAAGAACAAATTTTCAGAAACAAAAACTGCTCCGAATCACATAAAAAAGGCCAAACACATAAAAAAAATCTTTTTCATTTTCCAATTTTTTAATACCTCATTTAAAATTTTAAAATACATTTTTTAAAAAAAAATCGCAACCCTTTTGAAACAAGATGGCGAATGAAGCTGGCCAACGAACTCGGTCGAGACATTGGTATGCACTATGTACAAACCAAGTAATATCCAAATTGGTTCATAAATACGCCTGTTATCGAAAGACAAAAATCAGGTCATTTTAAAATGTCAGCCACAATAGAAATTCAAAATGTTATAACTCAGCCATTTTTTTAGATATAGACGAAACAAAACCTGTTCCGGAATCTTTGCATTAAGGTCAAACACATACGAAAAAATCTTTTTCATTTTCCAATTTTTTGGCATCTCATTTTAAATTTAAATTTGTTTAAATTTTTTTAAATGGCCGCCATTTTGAAACAAGATGGCGGATGAAGCTGGCCAACGAACTTGGTTGAGTTATTTGTATGTACTATGTACACACGTAGGTACATCCAAATCGGTTCATAAATACGTCTGGTATCACGTGGCAAAAATCAGGGCGTTTCAAAATGTCAGCCACGCTAGAAATTCAAAATGCTATAACTCAGCCATTTTTTAAGATATAAACGAAACAAAAACTGCTCCCGAATCTTTTTATCAAGGTCAAACACATAAGAAAAAAATATTTTTTCAATTTTCAATTTTTTGGTACCACATTTCCAATTTAAATTTTTCTTAAAATTTTAAATCGCCGCCATTTTTAAACAAAATGGCGGATGAAGCTGGCCAACGAACTCGGTCGAGACATTGGTCTGTACTATGTATAAAAGAAGTTACATCCAAATCGGTTCATAAATACGCCTTTTATCGCGTGACAAAATTCAGGACGTTTCAAAATGTCATCTTCGCTAGAAATTCAAAATGCTATAACTCAGCCATTTTTTAAGATATAGACGAAACAAAAACTCCTACGGAGTCTTTGTATAAAGGTCAAATACATAAGAAAAAAATATTTTTCCATTTTTAATTTTTTGGTACCACATTTCAAATTTTAAATTTTTTAAAAATTTTTAAATGGCCGCCATTTTGAAACTAAATGGCGGATGAACCTGGCCAACGAACTCGGTCGAGACATTGGTATGTACTATGTACACACCGAATTACATCCAAATCGGTTCATAAATACGAGAGTTACAGTATGACATATGTCAGATATATATATATATATATATATATATATATATATATATTGATATATATATATATATATCAATTTTGAACGGAGGGTGGTTTCGGGGTCTGGGGGTCATGATCGATGAAAATATACCAAAATTTTTTGAAATCGCTTTTCTCCGAACGGCTGCAATAGGTAGCTTTTTGTAAAGAAAGCTACCTAAAATTCTATTACCAGTTTTGATATCTGCGGATCAATACGGATTTTTGGTGTTAATTTCATCGCATAATATTCCATATTTTATGAGAAATCGCCATGAAACATAATCAGTTGTTTAAACAGTCGTTTCATAAAATCGTTTCATAAAGTCATTTCATAGAATCGTTTCATAAAATCGTTTCATAAAGTCGTTTCATAAATTCGTTTCATTAGGATTTTATATATATAGGGTAGATTTCTTTAATGCTTATCTAATTCTTTAATAAAGCTGATGAATACGAGCATCCGAAGTATGTTCAACAGCTTATATAGACGAAGAGTTAACTATGATTAAAACGATTGCAACTGAAAACCGTTACCCGAAAAAATGTATCAACAAAGTGATTTAAAAATTTAATAACGAGAAAATTATAACAAAGAGTACACATTTTTAAAAATTTTGTAGTATAGACTACATTCCGAAGCTTTATGAAAGAATCAGATACGCATTAAAGAAATATGATATAACATTGATAGCTAACCCCCAACTAAACTATAAAATCTTGTTCATAAAAGAATATATCCAGTAAATGAGCATGGAAAAGCAGGAATATATATAATCCCATTTAAGTATAAAAAGAAAAAGAAAACACTTACATACATTGGAATTACAACGAAGAAATTGCAAAAAAGATTGAAAGAACATATCACAGACATAGCAAGAGGAAAACAATCAACAGCTTTATCATGTTTAAATCTAAAAACAAATATTGACACCTTTTCAGCGATACAAGGATCATCACCCAAATAAATTATTATAGCACATGCATTTTGCGGGAGTCTATAGAGATATTGGCTAGAGGAAGGAACTCATGTAATGATATCATGCCATATTCCGCACATTCAGGGCCATAACCAGCGAGTAATGTCAGAGGGGGGGGGGGGGGGGGGGAGGGGGCTCTGAAATATTTTTGTGGGGCTAACATCTTTTAACAATCCATATCTCTTGTGCAAACAAAACACAGTAAAACCTGCGGAAACGCAACTGTCTATACAGGAATTGTTTATAACGCAACCTATCTATAACGGAAACTTTTTAAATCAAAATTCTTTATGGAAAAATAATTTGTGATCCGATGAAAAGAATACAAAACGAATTTGGAGAGGTAGGTGTACCTGCTGTGACGAAAACCTATCTAAAACAGAATTTTTTCTCATCCTTTGAGAGGTTTTTACTGTATATAATGCAAAACATAGATTGCATACGAAACCTCATAGAAAAAATATTTCGTTAAAATTTTAATAAAAAAGAATCATGCATTTCACACTGGTTACGTGAATTTTCGAATTCTCAAAGCCTATTACATTTTTGACTTTATTGGGCATGTTTTGTAAAATGTACGATACAAAAATATTTCTGATTGCATTTACAATTGATATAATAAGTACAAATTATTAACTAGTGTTAAAATAAGATGTAAACAATTGATTACTTAACAAAAGTAGAATGAAGCAAATCAAGCATAGAGCACTGATTTGGGTTGTGCTTTATAGACCTCACTTAATTCAATCCATTCAGAAGTAATCTATATTAATAAAAGAAAGATGCTGTGTGCGCGGGATGGCTATTAATATCTGCCACACGTAAAGGTCTGAAAATGTAGGTGAGGATAGTCTAAAGAAAGTCAAGTTGCACCTGAGGCTCAGATTTTCCATTTTGTTTGTTAATTATCCGATATATTATTTAAAAACCTTAATAAACATCACAAAATGGCACGAAAAGTCACAGAGTGGTGGCGGAAATAATGTTCCGCAGTTTTAAAAACTAGGAAGAACGGATAAATCATATTTTTTATCTCGGATAGACGAATGGAGGTACGGAAAAGAAAAATCTATACACGGTATTATGGCATTTTTTATTTTTCTAGCTGTTCCATCTATTTAAAAAATATTAATATTAACCCTTTTAAAAATTCTTTTGAAAAGTTGTTTTTTTTTCGTCCTCCTCCCCCCCCCCCCCCCCAATTCTTCATCTTGTATAAATCTGATCGTTCGAAATACCAGGAAATAAAAAATACTTGTTGAAAGCTGGTGCCTTTTTCACTTCGACAGTGCAATCTGTTTTTAAAAATATGAATATAAACCCTTTAAAAAAATTCATTTTCGATGACGTTTCGGTATTTTTCATTTTTTGCAATGTTTTAAAATCTGCATCTGCACTTTGGATCAAAATATGAAAAAAACCCCACTTATTTAGCATTCATTTTTCTTACAAATGGTTCAATCTGTTTGAAAAATTAATAATATTAACCTTTCCAAAACAGTTCTTTTCCGAAAGTCACTACGACGAATTTCTTTCTTTCTTCCCTTTTTTTTTTTTTTTTTTTTTTTTTTTTTTTTTTTTTTTTTTTCATACTTTAAACTCTGCATCGGCTTCGAAAAACAAAATAATAAAAAAACATATCAGTTTTTAAGCGTACATTTAGTTTTAAAATGACATCTCCGGTAATTGCTCTGAAATTTTAATATAATATCTATTAGCATTTAAGCTAATGATCGATTATAAATTTGGATCAGCAACTATGAAATTTAAGATAGGATTAACATTGCACATACTGTTAGGTAAAATTATTTATGCGCTAATAGGCTAATACATTAAAATTTTAATGTTGTAAACCAACTTTTTAGCTGTTCGAGTAAAATTTTGATTTAGAAATATTGAGATTCAAAGGGGGAAATTAGTTTGAAAATAAAAATTTCAATTTCAAATTTTTGCAATTTTCAAGACAATCTTTAATCATTCTTTTCCCTTCTGAGGAGTTTCTTGACAGGAATTCGGTTTCAAACATTTAGCCTAATATAGTACATTTTGTCTTCTGCGATTTTTTAATAAGACTAGGGGGCTCGGCCCCCTACGAGCTACGCTCGCCAACCCCCGTCCAGACACCGCAGACTCTAAATGCACGCTAATTTGATCGGCTTTAAAAAGATTTCGAAAGATTGAATTATAATTTAAAAAACAGTGGCGATCTCCCTATAAACGAATTTCTATTAATTTCTCTTTGATTGGCGAATTTTAACGCCAAATCCGCTGTGGTACTACTTGATTATCCTGTCGACCAATTTCGCCAAATTATATAAATCGCCAAACCACTCGCCAAATTATACAAATCGATATAATTTTTATTTTAAATAACGAAAGAACAAATAAATTCGTACAACATTTATAAAAACACAAATAAAACGTCGAAATAAAAATAACTTGATGACGTATAAACGTGTAACAACATTTCAAAATAAGCTAATATAAAAGGAATTAAGTAAAGAGAGTCTTTGTCTCCTGGTATTTTTTAACAAAGCGAAAAGAAAGTTCTTTTAAATGAGACATTTTAAATTAATTCTCAAAATATCAAATAAGTGTCTAGCGCAATTTCTAAATTTAAACTTTTTTGCAATATTATTTTGTGTTCATTTTATGTAATAACTATAATGTGACGTAAATATGACGTAATTTCTCTTAAGACTTCTAACGCATGTTAATGAATTTATTATTTCACAATATCCTTTATCTTTAAAAATTCACGTGTATACTTTTTATGACGTAATTTTTAATAAGTTCCTGCTTTTTATACGTAATTATTTAATTCTAATTTGAAAGTTTTTTTTCCTGTTTATAATAGTCACGTGTAAATAAATTTTTAATTTGAAGCAAACATTATTGCTTACGCTTTTTATACAGTTGGCAACAGTTTAAATTAGTACAATTTTCTGAAATCTGTAAAAAATATCTCTAGAAATGCTGAAAATTTGAATTTAAAATAGAAATAAAACCTGAAAAAATGAGTCAAAATAAAAAAATTAATGCAATCTGCACTCCGGCAAATTCTAACGCATAAAATGATCTAAAAATTATTACACTGCCATGCATAGTTTTTGCTGCTATAAAACTTTTTTAGTGGAACGATTTTGTCCAACTTTAGCATTAAATAACTCTTAAAATAATTCTTCGATTTGGAAACTGTCTGCATCAGCGTGTTTATGAAACATTTCTGTATAAAACCACCGATTTTCATATTTTTGTATGCATTATTTTTGTTAATATTAACGAAGAAAGGGCTCCGGTCACAAAAAAATCAAAACCGGCGGCGGCGGTGACAGCGGTAGTTACTTTTTTTTAGAATAGAGAGATTTTTAGCGTTTTTTCGCGTTTCGTACCGATTTTTTGATGTTCAGAAAAGACTTCCGGTTACAATGTTTTAGCTCATTAGATTAAAATTTGTCGTCCTGCTATTTTTTAATTTGTGGCGATTTTTTGTGTAATTTTTAGTGGTTTTTTTCGTTTTTTCAATTTGCGGTGGCTTTTCCCCATTAGTAAAAGGAATCTGGTTTTAATCTTTTAGCTCGATATAGTAAATTATGTGTTCTTTTCAATAAAGATTATTCGGAATCCGTACAAGAATTTTCGAATCTTTCGCCATTTTTTGGAGATTTTCCATGTTTTGCGACGATTTTTTGAGATTCGTAAAAGAAATCCTATTTTCAAGCATTGTTTAACCCAATAAAGTAAATTTTGTCCTCTGTGATTATTGAAATTTTAGTGATTTCTAATGCGAATTTTAGAGTTTTTTTCCCGATGTATTGCGATTTTTCCACATTAATGAAATGAATCCGGTTTCAATCTTCTAACCCAATATTTAAATTTTGTTTTATTTTCAGTTAAGTTTAATCGGAATTCGCGCAGCGATTTTTAAAATTTTCGCGTTTTGTGCTATTTTTTGATGGGCCCAAGGCCCAGGCAAAGCCAGACGGGTCAGTTAGTGATAATTATATATTAATTACCTATCTTCAAAATATACCTGAATTTAATGATAGTTAAAAGAACTATTATAAGTCTAATGTTCATATTCGTAAATACTTTTATCAGAGAAAACGACGTAAATTTTTTAGTTAGGGGATAATAAATACAGAAAAAGAGACAGAGAGAGAATGAAAGAAAAAATATTTGAGAATGCTTAGATGCATAGATGTATTTCCTGAAATTTGATGGTCCAACATCATATCGGAAAAGGATAAATACTAATAATTTACCCATTTTTACACCTATAATTTTCGGGGAACGTCGTCCTTTTTCGAAAGTAGTGAACAGTTTTCATTAAATGTAGACGAATATTATACGCGTTTCCTGGTCTCAAAAAGTATTTTCTCTCTCTCGACAGCGCATATTCGACACATTCAAGAACTAACTTTCTTTCCTACTTGCCAAAAAATTTTCAAGTTCTCGCATTAATGCGCCTAAAAATTGAATAGTGTTTGTTCTCCATTTTCCTATAAATTTCGTACATCTTGAGTTACAGCCAATTGCTACCGGATGACTGCCATCATGTCGTTGTCATGTCATACCTACGTAAAGCGCCAAATATGCCATTATTTTCTGATAAATTGTTTACTGTTATAGGGAAGTAGCAATAAATGTTTTTCGAGAATATGTCAGAAAGTAGCTACAGCTAGTTTAGATTTGAAAACAGCTTTATAAAAGTAAAACGCAGTTCAATTCTTTGTGCATGAATAACCATATCTGCAAATTTTATACTTTTATCAATAACTCAAATGCGTCAGAAATTACCGGGTTTAAACTTGAAAACAGATTTAAATACAATATTCACTGTTTAAATGAAGAGATTTTTTGTCGAAAGCCTTATAATAAATTTTACTTTATTCATACTGTTTCGCTTAATGTTTAATTGTCATAAGACAAATTGAAAAAAAAAAATGTTTTCTCGAACAAAAGAAAAAAAATTAGGTAAGTTCAAAAACCAAACAGGAATAAAACTACTTCGGTTTCCTAATGTACTTCCAGCCGCAAATGCTCTACCGACATCCATGGCATGAAACAATTAATGGCGTCCATTCAATGTTAAATTTCTCTCTTCAAACATACTCATAAATAAGCAATATTTCACAGTTAAGTAAATCTGCTATCAACTAAACACACATGGGTCAAGATGCAAACGATTAAAGGATCATTTTTTCAACGCTTCATTAATTATCGGCAACCTCGAATAATACATCCATTTCCGTTCACTCCGAGGAGGCATTGCTTTTGAAATGTCACTTACAAGAGTCAATAGATTAGTTACTATATACCAAACATGTGGTGGGCTGGTTTAATTGGTAGTGATCTGAACACGAATTTTTCAGGAGACGTAAAATGTTCCTAACTAGTTTGCATTTTGAGATTTTTACCGCAAGATAATATAAAAAAAACTGATATGCTTCTGACCTTCTGAATTAAAAAAAAAGGCAGTTTAACGATAAAAATGTTTTTCTTCCAAATATTTTTTTTTTCAGATTAGTTGAAATATAGATATATTGTTGATAAAAATATAATATAGTTAAATTGTTGGGAGGGGGGGGGCTCGAGAGTATGGTAGAGGGGGGGGGGGCTCAGCCCACCTCGCCCCATCTGGTTACGGGCCTGCGCACATTTCCTACCGTGTGCTTGATTTTAATGGCGTATTTGATTTAGAATGACCTACTCCTCCGCGCCTCCCTTTTTTCATTTTTGGTTTCGCCCTGCAATATTTAAACCAGTGTGCATTCTGGAGGTTTGATGATTTCTTCTCACTTCACACGTTGATGATGACCAAGGTTTCGTCGAAAGCGCTCGGGACTCCAACAAATTCTTTTATATTTAACACCTGTGAATTGGTTTTAATGTCTTAAAACATTTTAATTTTTTTTTACACCTATCTATACTAATAAAGCAAAGTATTGCTCTATCTGTGTGTCTATCCGTCTGTGTGCGATGACTAGTAAAATCTACTGCACATAGAAGTCTGAAAATTTAGGTGATGATAGTCCAAGACAGGTCCTGATGCATCTGAGACTCATATTTTTGATATTTTAAGGGCCAGGGTCCCTGGGTTCTTTAAGTTTTTATGCACTAAATTGTTAATAACGTGTCTCCTTTTTATCCAATCTTCTTCGTTTAGCGGGACCTTTCTCCATTTAGACCCTCCCCCTTGGGACCAGATACAGGGTTCCTTGAAATTTCTGTGCAAATAAATTGTTAATAAATTGCTTCCTTTTAATCCGATCTTCTTTTTGGGATCCTTTTTCCATTTAGTTATTCTCACGTTTCTACATTCCAATTTAGATCCTAGGGCTCTGTAGGACCCCATGAGCTTTTTTGTGCGCCAAGCATTTTTTATCCCCTAATTTTAAAGTTGAGTCTTGGATTATTCTTCCCGTAGCAACACCCGCATATTTTAAATGGGACCCTATAGGGTCCTTTTTTAAACATTTACTCAATTTTTTGTGCATTTCTTCAAAATATTATTCTAATCAATAATTCATACCCTATGCTTAATTTTGACTAATTGAAGATCTAACGCGCTAAGTACTAAGATTTTTTAACATATTTTCATGTTAGGGCCCTGTTTTTAACTATCAGTTAGCCCCTTTTGTGCCCCCTATTATAGCTCGCTTAAAAATGGTCCGATTCACGATCTTTTTCCCCAAGCAGCTTCTTAGGTCCTCTTGCTACTACATAAACGAAAAAAAAGAAAAAAAATGTGTCCTCCGATTATTTTAAAAACTACTAAAAATATCTTTATACCCAACGACATGCCAGTTAAGTCCCTGGCACCTTGAGGCTCGGTACCGGGCCCCTTGAATTTTTTGCACCATAAATTGTAAATAAATTGTTCCCTCTTAGTCCGCTCTTTATTTTTGGAACGGTTTTCCATTTAGTTATTCTCCCGTTTCTAGATTCCAGTTCAAATCCTGAGCACACTAGGATCACGTAGGATCCGATCAGGGGCCCCTTGAACTTTTTCGGCGGTATGCAGTTTTCACCTCCTAATTTTCTCACATTCTCAATGCAAAATTTTGAAGTTGAGTATGCACTTCTCTCCCCAGGCCAACAACACCCTCATATGTTTACTATGAAAATAAGGCCATATTTTAAGCATTCTCCCAATTTTTTCACATTTCTTCAAAATTTTATTCAAATGATTAATTCATACCTAAGCTTAATTTTGACTAATTGGTGATCTAAAGTGCTAAGAACTTACACTATTTAACATGTTTTCTCGTTAGGACCCTGCTCTTAACTATCAGTTGGCCCCCTTTGGGCCGTTTGTTATCGCTTCCTTAAAAATGGTCGGATTCACTAGCTTTTTTTTTTTCTAACGACTTCTTAGGTCCTCCAGCTACTACATGACTGACAAAAACATTTTCAGACTTTAGCTATCAACAATTTTGAATATTAATCGCCTTCTTGGGTCTTTGGTGCAGCATTTTAAAAAATGATCCGATTTGCATGCAATTTTCTTTAACATAGTTCGATTATTTTAAAAACTACTAAAAGATATCTTTATACGCAAGTACATGCCAGTTAAAACCCTGGCACCTTGGGGCCCGATACCGGGACCCTTGAATTTTCTTGCACAATAAATTGTTAATAAATTGTTCTCACTTAATCCGATCTTCATTTTTGGACCCCTTTCCCATTTAGTTATTCTCCCGTTTCTAGATTCCAGTTCAAATCCTGAGCACCCTAAGATCAAGTAGGGCCCGATCAGGGGCCACTTGAATTTTTTTTACTGCATGCATTTTTCATCTCCTAATTTTCTCACATTCTCAATGCAAAATTTTAAAGTTGAGTCTTGGACTTCTCTCCCCGGGGCAACACCCTCATATATTTACTATAACCCTAATGCCCTATTTTACGCATCCCCCCCCCCCTCAATTTTTGCACATTTCTTCGAAATTTTATTCAAATAATTAATTCATACTTATGCTAATTTTGACTATTTGAAGATCTAAAGTGCTAATAACTAAGACCATTATAACGTAGTTATATATTAATGTTTAAATATTCTAATTTTTCATTCCCTTCCTGAAATGTAATATTTTATCTTATTATTAGCCGCTTCAAGATAAATTATTTCTCTTTTCTGTTAGTAAATACTATAATGCAGCTGGCTAACATTGTATCTGTCAGATTCAACCACAAGAATAAATAAAATATAAGAAACAAAATAAAGTCGGTACGCATTTAAAAGTCATTTTCAGCTATACCTCCTTTCTTTTTGTTTATTTGCACGTCTCACAGTGGTGCTGTCCAGAATTTATTTAACGATTATTTATCTTCTTATGATTATATGCGGTGAATTAATTCAAACGCGTAAATACTTCGGATCATGTGCCATATAACTCCGTCACATTAGCGTATTCAAACTTATTTTATACCAGTACACCAATAGTAATATAAACTTCACCATAATCATTTAACATGTTTTCAAGTTAGGACCCTGCAATTGTTGGCCCCCTTTGGGCCCTTTGTTATAGATCCCTTAAAATTGTTCCGATTCACTAGCTTTTTTTCTGACAACTTCCCAGGTTCTCCGGCTACTACATGAACGACAAAAAAATTTCTCAGACTTCATCTATCACCAATTTTGAAAATTAATCTCTTTTTTGGACCTTTTGTTGCATTTAAAGAAAACGATTAGATTTTTTTACAATTTTCTGTAACATAGTTTTAGCGTCCTCCAGCTACTTAAAACTACTAAAAAAAATTTCTTATACCCATTTACATTCCAGTTAAGATCTTGTCCCTTAGGGCACGGTCCTTCTTTTTACCTCAGCTACCAGTTTTTTCGAACATTAATCTCCTTTTTCGGCAAAAACTTACATTTACTCACAACAGCCGTAAATTAAAAATCGCGTTACTTTAAAGGTAACTTTAGAAAATGGATTTCGTCCGTTTATTAAATATCATGTTAATGTTAAAAGTAACTTGTGAAATTTAAATGAGGGAAGGGGCATCTTCCACTGCTTGGAGGCACATTCTTTCCTCGAGTTCTAAGGGCCCAGTTACAACAGGATTTGGCTCATTCAACTTAGATTACAATTCGGCTACTTTCTGTATTATGAAATTTTATCTTAGACATCAGTTACCAACATTTTTGAACATTAATGGTGCATTCATTTTTCGGGTTCTGTGAACTTGATTACTACGAGGTTTGGCTCACTGAACTTGGTTTTTGATTTTCTCCGGCACATGCAGAATATTTCCGGTACATGCTGCTTTAGGTAGTGGGGACCCAAATTCCAGGTTTGTTGTGAACACACTAAACGCTACGGAAGGCAATGGGGACCCCTAAACTATGTTCATTTAAAATATCTTCAAAGATATAAAATCACACAAACATGAGTTCTGTTTAAGACTATTATAACGGGCCCCCGGCAACGCCGGGCGGATCAGTTAGTTTTAGTAATAAAGCTGAGAATCATTTGAATATATTCATGTTTTTAATTAATATTTTAAGCTCAATTTGACGTTCCTTTACCGATAGATTTTTCTGTATATTTAATATTATTTCCATTTTTTGAGAAAAAATGGTATATCGACTGTAAGTATTCAACCCAAATTGCGGAAAAAGAAGATAACAACTTTTATTCAACTGTCCCTGCCGGCGAAGGTACTCACGATGAGGTAATGCTAATAAATCCTATGGGGAGGGATTTATCTAATATCTCGTTTGCATTTCGACATTTTTAAATAATTTTTTTTTCATTGTATAGCCGAGGCCCGTATCTACATCGCATCTTTTTCACTTTTTCGAAGATTTTTTTCTAAAGTTACTTTCATTTTCAAAACTGGTTCTGAAAATGAAAGTGTCATTCTAAAAAATATCTGCAACCAAAATCGAAAAAGTAAAAAATGTGCGATGTAGAGACGAATCTCGGCTATTCAATGCAAGAAAAAAAAAAAAAAAACTAAATGTCGAAATGCAAATGAGATATTAGGAAAATCCCTGCCTATATGATTAGCATTAGCTCGTGAGTGCCTTCGCCGGCAGAGACAGGAACCTTAAAGACTCAAGACGAGAAAAAGATCCTTTTCATGTGCTGGGTTACTGAAGCTTGTCAGAAGCTTCGAAGAAATAGGTCGTCTACTATAAGCCTATAATTTCTTGCTTCATATTGTACATGCTAGCATCACCTATTGGCAAGTTTTTAACCACAACTTTTTTTGTTATTAAAACAAAATCCCATCTTCCTTTAATCTCATTCGTGCAAACAGCAATTTTTACCATCGTTTGTTCCTTTTTAATGATTTTTTAAAGTTTTAACGAATTTATGGCGCACCCTGTACATAGCGTTCAACCTTCTGTTTTTTCTTGAGTCAAATAAAGATATTTTGTACTAGAAATTTTACCTATTAAATGAAATTAAATAAATACCAAATAGACAAATGACACATTTTATTAAAGAAGTTTTTCTTGCTTCAAAATATTTATTTCAGCCATAAAAACAGTTGACAAAAATGTATATATTTTTTTATAACTTTTTATTGAATAAATAATAATAATTTAAAGGTAAAAACTAGAGGTCTCCGCGGGCCGGGCTGGCAGAATTAGGAGAGTTTTTTCAACGGGCCGGGCCGGGCCAGGCCGTCAAAAAAATTAATCGGGCCTAACGGCCCGATATAAGAATTTAAGCGAAGCAGATAAAGTACGAGCCGTTTTCAATGAATATGATTTTCTCGAGAAGTATAAATGTGTGTCACGAGCCGATGCGAAATTAACAACATCAATACAGAAATGTAACACGTCCATTGTAGAGATCGGCATCGTACAGTTACAAAATGTTTGATTCCGAGTTTAATTTTTTTTCAGCAGACTCGTGCCGGGACGGAACTGGTCTTAATCGATCTCAGGATGTGTAGAACAGTCATTGTATTTTGTAGTATTAATAGTGATAATGAACTTCTTTTAACAGTATCTTTGGAAATATACCTTAAGGTGGTTCTCATATTCACTGCTCAACAATGCGAAGCTTTCAGACACATTTTCTGACAAAATTTTTAACTATAAAGGCATAAAATTGACAGGCCTGCCTATTGAAGGCATTTGGAAACAAATAGCTTTTTCCATATTTGAAAAAAATTCTTACATGGATAACATAGATTCATGTCACGTGACTGTACGTTTTTCTCCTTTCCTGTGCTATCGCTTCCGGAAATTCGATTCAAAACGCTAACTTTGACAGTATTTTCAGAAAGATATATTGCTTTTATCTATGGAAAAAAAACGACATTTACATAGCTTCTGAATAAGAATACCTGCCAATCTTACGCGTTCCCGAAACGAAAAGAATTCATAAATGTGTCGAAATGTAGCTCCTTTGGATTTGAGAAAAGCCTTAAAAATGAGAGAAATATTTTCACAAATCTACTTTTTATTATACAGCTTCAAAAGTTATCATGTTTTTAATCCTTTATTCTGAACTACATTAATCTTTTAATGAATCCTTATTTCCATTTTGAAATGTCTGTACACACGATGACTAAAACACTGTAAGTAATCGTTAATATTTACTATTGTGTGTTTTCTGTTTTGCGAACATCATAGTAATGTAAAATATACTGTAAAATGTTCCCATAAATATGTATGTAGTATTCATTAAAAGAACCTTAATTGTATGTTGAGAAAAAACGGATTTTTTTTTGTAGAAATTGTGTCGGGTCGGGCCGGGCATGTTTTCACTGATTTTTGTACGGGCCGGGCCGAGAACTGTAAAAATGCAAACGGGCCGGGCCGGGCTCGGGCCGAACTTCCAATTTTTACACCGGGCCGGGCCAAGATAGCTTTCGTTCGGGCCGGTCGGGCCTCGGGCCTGAAAATTCCGGCCCGTGCAGACCTCTAGTAAAAACTATGTTTAGCATATTTATTATCGTTTAAATACTGCACTTCTTTGTGTATGCAACGCGGCATATTTCTCTCAAAATTTATCTAAAACGTGTGTTGCGATTGGTAATAATACGGGTAATTTACTAATAATTGGAACTTGAATAACCCATGTATATATATGACCATTTATTCCTGCATAAAATCTTCGAGAGACAATTTTGCATACTTACAAAATCACGAATGTATATAATACCACACATTATGAATTCTGTGTAATTTCAGTACTAACTGTCAGATATTAATAAAATAAAATCTGTTCAAAATGTTTCCTTCCTATTTTGTTTATATTTTTTTTTCTCAAATGAGATCTTATAATCAGGTTGCGCATGTTAGACGAAGTTTAAACGAAACTAGTATGCTGTGGCCATCACAAAACTTTCTTCTATATAAATTACGCCAATTAAATTATTTAAATAATACAAGAAATTGCATCCATTTAGCACCCATTCATATCAAAGTATATCTGATTTTGAAGCTTGATAAAAATTTGTGCATCAGTTATTGAAATAGAGCTATAGCAGAAATCCTAAAAAATGTAGCACAGCAGCGCCACCTGTTGAGCGATTTACACCAAAACATAAACAGCACTAATTTATATCAAGGTATACCTGATTCTGAAATTTGATGAAAATTCGTGCATTTGTTATTGAAATAGAGCTATAGTGGAAATTCTGAAAAATGCAGCATAGCAGTGCCACCTGTTGAGCTATTTGCACCAAAATATAAACAGCACGAATTCATATCAAGGTATACCCCAATCTGAAGTTTGTTGAAAATCCATCTTGAGATAGAGCTACTGCGGAAATCGCAAAAATGCAGCACAGCAGTGCCACCTGTTGAGTGATTTACACCAAAATGCGTAAAACGTCAACTTATGTCAAGGACTAACTGAATCAGAAGTTTGATGAAAATCTGTGCATTATTTCTTGAGATAGAGCTATTGCGAAAATCGTATAAATCCTGCAAAATGCAGCATAACAGCGCCATCTGTTGGGCGATTTACACCAAAACGTTACCAGCACCAATTGACATCAAGGAAAAACCGAATCTGAAGTTTGATGAAAATCCGTGCTTTAGTTCTTGAGATAGAGCTATTGCAGAAATCGCGAAAAATGCAGCTTAGCAGCGCCACCTGTTGGGTGATTTACACCAAAAATTAATCAGCACCAATTTATATTAGGGACTACTAGAATATCAATTTTTATTAAATTCCGTGCTCTAGTTCTTGAGATAGAGCGCCCACAATATTTGTGTCACAGACAGACCTTTTGTAAAAGCATGTTTTTCGGAATCTCTGACCCCTAAAACGCGTAAATCCGTCGAAAACAGGAAGTCGAAAATTTTCATGAATCCAATACTTTTTTTCTTGTAAAAATAGAAAAAAGTAAAAATACTGCACATATTAATGTGGTTTCTATTACCCGTATCTTATTAGTCTCCATCTTCCCTTAGTTTAAACTTTGATTTTTATTTAATTCTGTTACAATGCATATCTTGGAATTGTAAAAGTTTATTCCGTGTCACTATTGTAGTATAAATATTACGAATAAATCCTGTAAATTATCAAACTTTGCGGAATACCTGATGATTAGTGCAACGATTTTTTTCTTATATTTTTTTCACCTACAACTTAGGAAGGCTTGTCACTGCTAAAAATATACTTTCAAACAACTGCTTTCGATATCCAAAAGTCTCGTAATTTGATATTATGAAGTAAATTCTCTATAAAAAATATTTCCATGCCATTTCAAACGTGTTGCAATATGGTTAAAACGTTTAAAGATTTTAACATGAAAACATGAAGAGAAACAACTCTTTACTCAGACATTCATACGACGGTTAAGTGTTAGTTATTCGAAGTAATGATAAGTTTAAACATAACCTATAAGCAAAAAAGAGGTGTGGCATGAACTCAATTGCACAAAATAGTAGCAATAAATGTCAGAAATCTATAGGTTGCCATAAAATGGCATTCTGACATAAATTATTATAGAAATGAATATTTGGTTACAGCGCCTAGAAGATACAAAGTGGAAAACGGCAAAATAGTGCTAAAAAATTGAATCCCATAAATGTACAACGATGCTGAATAACAAGATGTCGATTGTAGCGCCATCGCAGTGATTTCAAAACGATAGTCATTCTAAAAGAGACTCTTTAACCTATTTCACGTCATTCCTTAACTAAATTAGCTTATAAAAGACCAAAATATCTTATATTTGTCGTTTCCGATATTTAACATTCTATAATTTTTGAAAACACAGTGTTTATATTGAAAAGAGTTACGAGATGGCGCTCGTACAAGCATATTGCCGCTGAGCATTGTTGGAGATTTATGGGATAAAATTTTTTAGCACTTTTTAAAGCATTATAGGAATAGACGTTTTCCACACTGTATCTTCTAGGCGCTGTAACTTGGTAGACTTATGAAGTACTGAAACCTGAAATAATTAGTATAACAAATTCACTTATCTCATGAACTGATGACTTATTCTAATTCTCGCCTGAAAAATATTCATTGTAGGGTAAAATCACAAGCACCTAACATAAATAAAATTAATATTAGCAAAAACTGGTGTGATACAATAAGATCCAAAAGAATTGTTTAAAACCCCACAAAAATATAGAAATGCGCTAGGCCTTCGAAGGCACTTAGTCTTTCTTCATCAGGCGCAAAGAGCACGTGTTTCTACATCGAAAGCAGGAGCAAGACTGAAAGGAAAGAGAGGGGAAAGAGAAAAGGTCCAGAAACAGTCAATAGAAAAGCAGGCGGCATCAGCCAATCACACAAGAGCGTTACCCAGAAAAACACAGGGTAGAAGGAATATAACAGTGTGTTTTCTTTTCTTTTTTTGACTTTGCTTCTACTTAATTTGCTTCATAATTCTCCTTCTTCCCTGTCTTCTTCTGATTTGGTAATTGTGTGATTAGCTGATACCTCCTGCTTTCCTATTGGCTGATTCTTCAACTTGTTCCTTTCCCTTATCTTTCCTTTCAGTCCTGCTTTCAAAGTTGTAGCGTCTGTTCCTTGTGCCTGATGAAGAAAGATTAAGTTCTTTCGAAAGGCCTAGTGCATTTTCTATATTTTTATGGTGTTTACGGGCTATGGTGTTTTCATGGTGTTTACGTTAAAAGTACTTCTGGATCTTACCTAACACAAATAGCTGATTACCCGCCTTATAAAATCAAGTTGATCAGACAAACTTGTGTCCACTCATAAAAGAGTCGCTCCTTCCTCTGATTAAAGAAGCCCTTTGTAAAATACGATTCCATAAAAGGAAACACTTCATAGCTTTTTTTATTTTGTTATATACCGGGAACCGACAGCACAGACAATCACCTCATCGAGCTCACGCATGAAATTCTAGGATTAGTTAAATATTGATTCGCATATTAAAACGCAATCGGTCTGCCACGTCCTATCTTGGTGGAAAACGCCTGAAAACCCGATTTTAGCGGCTGACTCGTAAGGTTTACCATTGTGTTTTCCTGCACCAAAAGGTATGAAAACATGGAGGACTGGGAGCAGGTAAACGCAATGGTAAACCTACGAATCAGCCACAAAAATCGGGTTTTCATGTGTTTTTCACCAAGATATGACTTGGCAGACCGATTGCGTTTTAATATGCGAATCAAGATTTAACTAATCCTGGAATTTCTTCCGTGAACTCGATGAGGTGACTGTCTGAGCTGCCGGCGCCCGCTCTATTAAATATGTGTAATTTGCAAACCAACCCAACAAATAGGAAAATTTTAGTAGGAAGTATATTATTAATTGTTTCATTTGGATTCAAGTAATTGGACTTACTCTTTTGTTACTAATTTTTATTTTTTGCAAAAATATAAATAGATATCACAAAAATATTTTTCGGTTTTGGGAAATGGGACTCAAGAAAAACAACTTGTACCGACGCCTGGTAATTGTTTACTGACGGCTGATGATTTATGAAAGGATTCTGAGCATTGGAAAATCATATTTCATTTTTAAAGGAAAATTAAACTACAGTTGAACCTCGCTATCCCGACACTCTAATGACAAAAAAAAGTGTCGTCATAAACCGAGTGTTGCGGCAACCGGATTTGGAGAAAAATATGCTTATAAAAAAACTGTATTTTTAATTAATTTAAGACAATTTTAAATTCATAACTGTTCTTGCAGTTTTAAACAATAAAAGATAATTATTAAACAAAATAAACACAAAAACGAAATGAAAAGTATGGAGGTCAGATTTATGATGACTTGTTTATTATTGTTTCATGAAATATTGATAAATTAAGGTTTGCTTATCCCTAGATGTGCTTCCTACAATTCTTTTTTTCAATATTACACAATGAATTGTAATCAATATTCGTTGTTTCAGAAATGGATGTTAGATAATTTCTGATCGTTTCAATGCAGCGGAATGCTTTGGTTTTAGTCGGATGATAAACGCTGTGTAACCTCGGGAAAGCGCCGCCTGACCAGAACAAAAAGACCGCGAGTAGACTGATACGTCTACCTGAAGCTTAAGTGGATCATTCATTGTGTGTGGATTTATTTATTCAGATAAAGGATTGAAGTAAAATTTCTCATTTATCTGGATGGATATTTTAGACTATTTTATGAAAAGTTTGGCTAAGACATTTCTTACCGCTTAATTTCCGTGCTCATAAGATAAATTATAAAAAATGGACAATTTTCCTAAATCGTCGGGATATTCGGAGTTGAAAATTATTCAACGATGTAAATCCGGAGTTTATTTACATTAAAATCATATTACAGAAAATCGGGACTTTGTAAAACTGACGTGATATGCGGAGTAATGTGAAATCCGGGTGTCGGGATAACGAGATCAGACTGTGTTTCTAAAAAAATTTATCTCTCTGTGACTGACGTCTAAGTGGGATATATTACGTTGAGCATATACCTTATTGTATCTAAGCTCTTTATCCACTTTGTGATGTTCTTTATGATTTTAATTGATAAAACTTTTCTACACATGTTTGTATTAATAAAAGTTGATTTATCAATGATGAAACGGTAAACTAAATAGCACTTGGTAAATATTTTCTTTCTTGATTCAAACTTTATTAATATGCATTGTCAAACAACATTTTAAATGGTTTAAGAATCAGAAAAGAATCAAAAACAAAATTGAGAGTGACAGTGTCTTCAGTCTTCAAAATAAATGCATAAATTTCGGTAACCAGCGCCGACACGAATTGATCTCAAGCTTTTGCATTCTGGTTTGTTAGATGCTTCATCTACTATTGCAATATTCTTACGTCTTGCAATTACGTCAGTTTCTTTTTCTCGATTTCATGACTCCATTTATCTTTTCTTCTCCATTTGTCAGTTTAGTTATTCCTTTGGGTTGGAAACTTCTCCTGTAGTAAACATAGAAAAGATAAAGGAAGAGAGGCGCACATACAATCAGAATAATGTAGCTTGTGATGATTATGTTGCAGCCAGAGAGGGGAACCACAACCAATGCAAATGTAATAATCACCAAAAACTGGATCTGCAAAGAAAAATAAATATAAAAGTACAAATAGTTTTAGACAAGAAAGAGAAATCATGCGTCAAGCATAGATTATGCATACTTCCAGAATACTTTAACGTAACATCGCCTTTTAATAAAGTAAAGAAAACACTTCAGTAAACATTTAAAAAAAAACATATAACACATTTGAATACCAGATATCAACAATTATAGCCTACATCCGGAAAGGTACTCCATTTTTTTTTGTGCGGCTCTGTATATAATCTATAGCTTTATACATTTCTATATAGTATGATAAAATAGAGTTTAATAAGAAAACGCATAACACGGTTAAAAATTCATCTTCTGCAATTTCTTCCAATAGACGGAAACATGCTTGAACTCTTTTGTGCAGCCCTGAATATTACTTACAGATCTTTATACACCATATGATAACCCCTTAACGCTCGCATTAAATTACGGTTTGAAAATTCAAATTGCTTATTGGCACCACTTTTCTGAAAAAGAAATATTGACCTTATTTAATGACAGCTAAAATGATACCATAATAAAGCCAATTACACTATTTTATAAAACTGGTGGGAATCTGAATAATCTGAATAAAAGACTCAGCCCGTGGATATGACGGGAGCGAGAATTAAGGGGGTTAAGCTGAAATTTAATTTATGAAAAAACATACTTAAAACTACTGAAATCAACCTTGCAGGAATTACTATTACATAGGCGGCTATGTATATAGTTCTTTGAATAGCCCTATATATAATTTTAGTTATATGCTACAAACATCTCTACGAGTACTAAATGTAGTTGAGTTTGAAAATGCATAACGCATATTTAAAAAAACACCTTTAAGTAATTCACGCTCATTCTCAGTAATAATTTTGAATTCTTTTGTGTAGCCCTGTATATGGTCATGTACAGCAATTAATAGCCTATGTTGCATAGGGTACGCCGCCCGCGTCTTTGTGTATGTCCAAACTGTCCGTGTGTTTAAGGGTTCTATCTCTGCTAATTACCGTCAATTCTTTTCGAAAATCATAATCAACAATCCTTTTTAGGTGCGTTCGTAATTATATAAATACGTAGCACCTATAGTCGTCGTTTAGTCCGTCCGTCTGTCCGCATGTAACAGAGCAAAAACTACCCAACCGAATGGTCTGAAATTTCAAATATATGATTGTTGCAAAATTTTGTCGAGCCATTTCAAATTTTATGAAAATCGGATGTATAGTTTAATTACAGGGACAGTCAAAAGTTTTTCTTTACATTACGGCCAATGGGAAAAATTATTGCAAGTGCATTTTAATGATATTAGAGCCTTCCGAATAATCTGAAATTTTAAAGATATAATTGTTGAAAAATTTTGTCGAGCCATTTCAAATTTTAGGAAAATCGGATGTATAGTTTAATTACAGGGACAGTCAAAAGTTTTTCTTTACATTACGGCCAATGGGAAAAATTATTGCAAGTGCATTTTAATGATATTAGAGCCGTCCGAATGATCTGAAATTTTAAAGATATAATTGTTGCAAATTTTTGTCGAGCCATTTCAAATTTTAGGAAAATCGTATGTATAGTTTAATTACAGTGACAGTCAAAAGTTTTTCTTTACATTACGGCCAATGGGAAAAATTATTGCAAGTGCATTTTAATGATATTAGAGCCTTCCGAATGATCTCAAATTTTAAAGATATAATTGTTGCAAAATTTTGTCGAGCCATTTCAAATTTTAGGAAAATCGGATGTATAGTTTAATTACAGGGACAGTCAAAGGTTTTTCTTTACATTACGGCCAATGGGAAAAATTATTGCAAGTGAATTTTAATGATATTACAGCCTTCCGAATGGTCTGAAATTTTAAAGATATAGTTGTTGCAAAATTTTGTTGAGCTATTTCAAATTTTAGGAAAATCGGATGTACAGTTTAATTACAGGGACAGTCAAAACTGTTCCGTTACATTACGGGAATGGGAAAAAATTATTGGAAGTGCATTTTAATGATGTATCAGACTATGCACTTTATGAAGTGCAAAAAATTATACATTCCGTACAATATGGGGTGCAAAAAATAATTATAAAACTAGTTATAGTACGAACGCACCTCATTTGCCACGTTTGACGAGCAATTTCCAACTTGTTATACTTCTGCGATGATTGGTATCTCCAGCGCTCCTCAACTGCTTTGCTGAACGCCCGCAAATCGAAATTTCTGTGTAACAGAAAAATGCGATTTTCTCAAAAACTGTGTGACCTAGGGTATATCGCTGTAGTTTTCCTGCAAGTTTGAAATTAACGTCTATTACCCCTAATTTCTTCATAATTTTAGTTCAGTAGATTCGGAAATAGAGGGGGGGGGGGCATATTTTTGCACTACATTTTCGGCGATATATCTGAAAATATAATACCTAAAATTAAAAGAAATGTATTTTTGAGGTCAGCGTTACGAAAGCTTTTACACGATAACCTTCGCACGATATAAAAATAAAATAGGATTTTTTTTTTCAAGTAACTTAACTCCTATAAATGTTTCCTAAATTTATTTGTGAATGGTTAATAATTTATAAACTTGTGAGTCAATATCCTTTATTACTTCAGCCAATTTGAACTTTCTACGTTCCATAGTTTAAGAGTAAAATGTCCGTGACAGACGGACAGACAGAGACAGGAGTGATCTCATGAATGTTCCGTTTTTAGGTGCGTTCGTAATTATATAAATACGTAGCACCTATAGTCGTCGTTCAGTCCGTCCGTCCGTCTGTCTGTCCGCATGTAACAGAGCAAAAACTACCCAACCGAATAGTCTGAAATTTCAAGTATATGATTGTTGCAAAATTTTGTCGAGCCATTTCAAGTTTTATGAAAATCGGATGTATAGTTTAATTACAGGGACAGTCAAAAGTTTTTCTTTACATTACGGCCAATGGGAAAAATTATTGCAAGTGGATTTTAATGATATTAGAGCCTTCCGAATGATCTGAAATTTTAAAGATATAATTGTTGCAAAATTTTGTCGTGAAATTTCAAATTTTAGGAAAATCGGATGTATAGTTTAATTACAGGGACAGTCAAAAGTTTTTCTTTACATTACGGCCAATGGGAAAAATTATTGCAAGTGCATTTTAATGATATTACAGCCTTCCGAATGGTCTGAAATTTTAAAGATATAATTGTTGCAAAATTTTGTTGAGCTATTTCAAATTTTAGGGAAATCGGATATATAGTTTAATTACAGGGACAGTCAAAAGTGTTCCGAAAAAATTATTGGAAGTGCATTTTAATGATGTATCAGACTATGCACTTTATGAAGTGCAAAAAATTATACATTCAGTACAATATGGGGTGCAAAAAATAATTTTAAAACCAGTTATAGTACGAACGCACCTCATTTTCCACGTTTGACGAGCAATTTCCAACTTGTTACTTATTAAGTACGGAACCCTAAAAACGAACAGATTGTCATTTAATTTTGGTTGCAGACGATTTATACAGCAGAAAGATTTTTGATGGCCACAACATACTAGTATTTCACTTACCATCTGGATTTGTGTGAGGTACTTTTTCCACCATAAATATTTTCTAACCTGGGGTCCAAATGCTGCTAATCCGTAATATGAATACATAATAATATGCACAAAAGCGTTTATGAATCCAGGAATTGCCATTATACCACCTGCACAAAGGAAATAAAGTAGTATTAGTAATAATAACGTTTATTGGTGGATCATTAAATTAATTGTTTTTTCAACTGCCATAAAATTGTACGCATATTTGAAGATTTATCGCCTCTAGCGGGCTAATTGGAAAATACCTTAAAATTAATCTATCACTTAAATTGTAAAAATATTAAAATATTGTATTGTCATCGGAAAGACACCTTCGTACAGTCGTGGAAAAAAAAAGTAAACAACCCTTACTAACTCTGTAAAAAATTATCGTCGAAGAAAGTTATTGGTACCACACGATTGGTAATAAAGTCCACTTCTAAACGATGTAAACAAAATTTGCTTAGGAGGCCATCTACATAATAAAATGAACCCTAATTTTGTTTTTGTTTTTTCAATAGCAGTACACAATTCTGACAGCATAAAGAAACTCTACGCCCTTCAATTAGCCTATTTTTTTTTATTTTTTTTTTTTTATGCAATTCGTACGATAAGTTTCCCGAGAAATTAATTATTTTAAAACGAGCGTATTTTAGGTGCTGTATCCAAATTGAAGTTCAGTACTCGATTCTTGACCGAGAGAGCCCACATTCTTGATCAAGGCATCTGAAGCGCCACTCAAGCAGTCTTTGAAGACAGATCGATTACAGGATAGCATAAGAAATTTCAAAATATCAAGTCCTTATATCATAAACGGCCACTTAAACCATCATTTTACCGTTTTTTAAGCATAATTTGAAAACTACTTGGAAGAAAAGTGTGAAATTTTGGATTTCCATAAAGCAGGATTTAATGCATCTAAATCCATCAAAAAAATTGTAGGTTCCATATTTCATAATTCATATCATAAAATTATAAAAATTGCAAATTCAACGTATTTATGTTTGGGTATTTTAGTATTATTGTTACACAAAAAAAATAAAACATTAGGACTATAATTTTAGGAGATATTAATAAAAATATGAAAAGGTAATTTAACATTACAAGCACTAAATTTTGAATGTTTATAATTAAAAAACTTATCATTCAAATGTGAAATTTGGTATTTCGGCATAGTTTGAACCGAAGATTTGAAATATCTTGTTTAAATTGGGTACTGCCATTGAAAAAAATAAAGTTCGGGTTCGTTTTAATATGTAGATGGCCCCTAAGCAAATTTTACATACATCATTTAAAAGTAGACTTTATTTACAATCGTTCGGTATCAGTAACTTTCTTCTATGATAATTTGTTGAGGAGTTAGTAGGGAGTGTTTACTTTTTTTCCACGACTGTACATATTTTTAGATGCGTTCGTAATTATATAAATACGTAGCACCTATAGTCGTCGTTCAGTCCGTCTGTCCGTCCGCATATAACAGAGCAAAAACTACCCAACCGAATGGTCTGAAATTTTAAATATATGATTGTTGCAAATCTTTGTCGAGCCATTTTAAATTTTATGAAAATCGGATGTATAGTTTAATTACAGGGACATTCAAAAGTTTTTCTTTACATTACGGCCAATGGGGAAAAATAATTGCAAGTGCATTTTAATGATGTTACAGTCTTCCGAATGGTCTGAAATTTTAAATATATAATTGTTTCAAAATTTTGTCGAGTCATTTCAGATTTTATGAAAATTGGATGTATAGTTTAATTACAAGGACAGTCAAAAGTCTTTCGTTACATTACGGGCAATGGGGAAAAAAATTATTGCAAGCGCATTTTAATGTTGTTACAGACTATGCACTTATGAAGTGCAAAAAATATACATTCAGTACAATATGGGGTGCAAAAAATATTTATAAAACTAGTTATAGTACGAACGCGCCTCATTTGCCACGTTTGACGAGCAATTTCCTACTTGTTTATAATTCTAGGGTATTTGTAAAGGGTTTAAAAATCGATTCAAAATTCCATCATTTATAAAAACCAGGTTGAGTTAAACAAGTAACATATTTTTTTTTTTTTTTTTTTTTTTTTTTTTTTAAATCAATTCCTACTTAGATCAACAAAGAAAATATTTATTTTAGGTACTTTTTATGAAATGATTATTATAGTAGAAGTAAATATACGGTCATTTTCACGTGTTTCATTTTCCATTTTGTTCTCTCCTTGACTCAGACTAGAGCCTAGAATGAAAAAATAACCTGTAAAAGAAATTTTTTTCTCCCATATAAAACTAAAATTAATTAATTAAATTTAATTAAAGAATTAATATTTGAAAAACCTGTATTAACATCAAGTGTCATCCACTACAAGTTAAAAAAATATATTTGAATTTCAGTGGATAAATAATAAGTATTTTATTAACGATTAAAAATTTAAATAAGAGAAATTTTTTTCTCCCATATAAAACTAAAATTAATTAATTAAAATTTAATTATTGAATTAATGTTTGAAAAAACTGTATTAACATCAAGTGTCATTCACTATAACTTTAAAAAATTTATTTGAATATGAGTGGATGAATAATAAGTATTTTATTAACGATTGAAAATTTGAATAAGATAATTTTTTTCCTTCCATATAAAACTAAAATTAATTAGTTAAATTTAATTAGTGAATTAATATTTAAAAAAACTGTATTAACATCAAGTGCCATCCGCTACAAGTTTAAAAAAATGTACTTGAACTTGAGCGGATGAATAATAAGTATTTTATTAACGATTGAAAATTTGAATAAGATAATTTTTTTCTCCCATATAAAACTAAAATTAATTTAATTAATGAATTAAAATTTTAAAAAACTGTTTTAACATCAAGTGTCATCCACTACAAGTTTAAAAAAATGTATTTGAACTTGAGTGGATGAATAATAATTATTTTATTAACGATTGAAAATTTGAACAAGATATGTATAGGGAGAGTGTGAACTAATAGCAGGAATTGAATAAAAGAGAGTAAAAGTATGTAAAGACCGTCAATCGAACAGTATTGTATTAATATACATTTTTAATTTAAAATAGTACTAGTAATAATAATAGTTTAGTGATGCAATCATTAAATTCACGGTTTTTTCAACTCCCATACAAAAAACAGATTGAGTTAAATAAAAGAGTGTAAAAATATGTAGTAATCGTCACTCGCAACAATATTGTAATAAGTTATTGATATCAGTATCTTCTGACATCCAGAATCTTGCGACTAGTCGATTTTTTCACAGGTGTTCCAGAACTTTTAACCAAATTCTAACGAAGGAAGACATATAATTCCTGTGTGTGTACACAAACACACACACACATAGTAGCGCTCAAAAGTATTTGGCAACCTTATATTCTCTCTTATTTTATTTAATATAAAAATGTAAAAGAAAATATATTCGCTATAATTGAGAACACTGTGACTGCAAATATTCAAATGTATCATGTTTCAACTTCTTTGTTTACATTCGGCGCCTCCGAAGAAATATGACTCCTCCTTAGCTCAAAAGTATTTTGACAATTAATTTGCATTTAATTGTTGAAGGTGTCAGTAGCGCTATAGCTTCGATTAGTGTCTATATTGACTTATTGTGATTAATTTTAAGGATCAGGAATGCCGAAATGTAAAAAATATTGAAGTGATTCTAGAAAAGCCGCTGTAAATTCACTTAAGAAAGGTAGACTGCAAGCAGAATTAGCTCGTTCTTTTAACGTGTCTCGGCAACTTGTTATTACATGGAATAAAGTTTTTAATAAAGAGTAATACATCGAATATAAGCCTCAAAGTGGCCATCCGAAAAAAAAACAACTTGCAATGTTGACTGTATTATAAAAATGATATCTACAAGTGATTGTCGTAAGTCCGCTGTAATAATAAAAAATGAATTGAAAGAAAATTACCGCATAGACATACACGTTTCATCTGTCAAACGACGCCTAAACCTCTATGGTTTACATGGCAGAAGACCAGCAGAAACACGTTTCTAATCTACTAAGAATAGTAAGGCTAGAGTTGCATTTGTAAAACGGCATAACCCTTTTAGGGGCAAAGCAATGCTATTGCTGAAGTATTGAAATTAATGACTGACACCAGAGTTTTGGTTAAAAAAATTTCGGTTTATTATGTGTGCGAAATATAGATTTTTCTTATTTAAAAATAAATTTGTTTTCAAATTCCGGTGTCAATCATTAATTTCAACACTTTCGCAATGGAATTGCTTTGCCCCTGAAAGGATTATGCCGTTTTACAAATGCAACTCTCGCCTTCCTATTCTTAGTAGATAACAAGCGTGTTTTTGCTGGTCTTCTACCATGTAAACCGTAGAGGTTTAAGCGTCGTTTGACTGATGAAACGTGTATATCTATGCCGTAATTTTGTTTCAATTAATTTTTTATTACTACAGCGAACTTACGTCAATCACTTGTAGATATCATTTTTATAATATAGTCAATATTTCAAGTTATTTTTTTTCGGATGGCCACTTTGAGGCTTATTTTCGATGTATTTCTGTTTATTAAAAACTTTATTCCATGTAATAACAAGTTGCCGAGACACGTTAAAAGAACGAGCTAGTTCTGCTTGCAGTCCTCCTTTCTTAAGGGCATTTACAGCGGCTTTTCTAGAATCAATTCAATATTTTTTTACTTTTCGGCATTCCTGATCCTTAAAAATAATCACAATAAGTCAATAAAAACACTAATCGAAGCTAT
Organism: Maratus speciosus; assembly: GCA_963932465.1. NCBI lineage: Eukaryota > Metazoa > Arthropoda > Arachnida > Araneae > Salticidae > Maratus > Maratus speciosus. The sequence goes on from OZ010793.1 coordinate 573,660,247, forward strand.
AGCGCCACTGACATTTTCAATAATTAAATGCAAACTAATTGCAAAATACTTTTGAGCTAAGGCGGAGTCATATTTCTTCGGTGGCGCCGAATGTAAACAAACAAGTTGAAACTTGATACATTTAAATAACTGCAGTCACAGTGTTCTCAATTATAGGGGATATATTTTCTTTTACCTTTTTATATTAATTAAAATAAGAGAGAATATAAGGTTGTCAAAATACTTTTGAGCGCTACTGTATATATATTTTAGATCTCTTGATTTTTTTTTATCATTTATTTTGTTTTTTGATGCGCTATTAGGAGCTAAATTTTGTTACTTTAGGCTTAATGCAGACAAAATTGTATGAAATAATGCATCTTCACTATGAATTAAACTTGCAAGCTCCTCTGATGATTCTGTGGGTTATTCATAGTTTCTTATTTTACAGACTGGTTTCCTATATTCATATCTTGTTCATCTTTAGAATTTTACAAATTTGTTCCTATATTTGTGATTTCATCTATATTATATATATATATATATATATATATATATATATATATATATATATATATATATAATAAAGATGAAATCACAAATATATCAAATATATCCTGCAAGCTCCTCTGACCATTTGTGTGTTATATATAATGAAGATGAAATCACAAATATATGAACAAATTGGTAAAATTCTAAAGATGAACAAGATATGAACATAGGAAACCAGTATGTGAAATAAGAAACTATGAATAACCCACAGAATCATCAGAGGAGCTTGTAGGTTAATTCATAGTGAAGATGCGTTATTTCATCCAATTTTGCCTGCATTAAGCCTAGAATGACAAAATTTAGCTCATAATAGCGCATCATAAAAAAGTGATAAAAAACCAAGAGATCTAAGACCAATGTCAGACGGTCTAAAAAAAGATACACCTCACACAAGATATTAAAAATTGAAAAATGATTAGAGCACAATACCTCAATTATAGACAAATCCAAAACTTCAAAAAATATACAGGAAAACTTATATAGTTAACTTAATGATTAATGCTAGAGTAGATACATTTGGATTTCAAGTGAATAAGATAGCAATAATGATACTTAATCAACACGATGAAAACAAATTGAAGACTAATGGAAATAATACATGAAAAATACGCTAGTGCAGCTACGAATACATGTATAAAGAGAATTAAAATGAGCAGTGAGATTAAACAGCTAAAAGTATGCTACATTAATTACCAAGCTAAAGCTACCTTTTACTTGATAAAGAGAGTACCATTAAAAATACCACAATAATAAGGTTATATATACATACGTCTGTATATATATTGAATTAAAATGAAATCACATGTGTGAAAATAAATGAAAAATATTAAAAAAAGGAGAAAGAAAATGCCAAAATAAAAAGGATTCTTCAGAGGAACTTCCTATGCACAACTCATTATGAAATTTAAATTTTTATACGGTCTCGCGGTCCTATAAGTTACATTTAGCAAAAATATCCTATTACACTAAAAAGTAAGACAAAAAAAAAAAAAAAAACAGTCAAATTCTTCAACGATTAAAACTGATCGAGTAATAGTTGTTTAAAGTTGAAGGATCTTTTTTTGTTGTGAAATAAAGCTCATTCACGAATTTACTAGAAATAAAAATAATCGTCAGATATATAAAAAACAATCGATGAGAGTAAATTAACATTACAGTGTAAATTAAAAATCTATTGTAACTCTGATATATTAAAGAAAAATATACAACTTGTTTTAAAATACAAGTGAAAAAAAAAACAGAATTTCTGTTAAATAAAATGGTGAAAAGTAGCAGTCGCAATTCTTTACAAAATGATACATATTTTTCAATTCCTACTATTAGTTCACACTCTCCCTATATATATCTTGTTCAAATTTTCAATCATTAATAAAATACTTATTATTCATCCACTCAAGTTCAAATAATTTTTTTAAAACTTGTAGCGGATGACACTAGGTGTTAATACAGTTTTTTCAAATATTAATTCATTAAGTTAAATTAATTAACTTTAGTTTTATAAGGAAGACAACAGGGCGACCATTGGTTATTGAACAGCATTTAATGCATCTTCTTACCTATAAGGGGGTTACCATAGGAGGGACTCTGTTCTGTTGCCAAATTCTGCCAAGTTTATTGCCAACTTGGCAATATATCGCCAAACTTGGCGACCAAAATGAGTCGCCAAAAGTGACGTCAACTTGTCGATATCTCTAATATTTCACCAAATTCCCATACACTTCCATTGTAAACCAATGGGGTTTACTTGCTTATAGAAAATCAACAAATTCAGATATGGTAATGCAACAGAAACTAACATTAGCTTAAGGGATTACATTAAATTTTCTTTGATAACCTAAGTAGGAATTGACTTAATTTTATTTTTTTTAGTATTACTTGTTTAAAATGATATTAGAGTGGCTAATCTAAAACTTAATTAATAAAAGTTTAAGGTATTTTAAAACTTGTTCCAAGCGACACCCTTCTACTGCAATGCAAATATGTACACGCGCAATACATCCTTCTAATACATTAAGCTCTCTGTGTATGATCCCTTGAAGCATAGCCCAACTCATCGGTGTTCAGATGCAGAAAATTGGTTTAAGTCTTGCAATTCAAAGTTTTGATAACTCGGACAATTTTAGCATTAGATGAATGCGACTTTTTCTTTGTCTTACTTGTTACTGCAATACGAGATTTTTACAAAATATCACTTATAGCATCGGGGGACCGTACAAAAGTTTTAATTTCGTAACTTTTTAAGAAAAGTTTTTATTTACCTTAATCGCTTTTAAAATCCTCTTTACTTCATTTAAAACATTTTTGTAATTGGAACTACTACTATATGGCCAAAGGTGACCGATCACTTGCGATTTTAGACGTTTTGTTGAATATCTAGAAAAATGCATGAGGAATTAACCTGAAACTGCAGGTGTGTAAACAGTATAGTATAGGTCATATATTTCCGCGAAGAATTTTTCCCGAAACCCCATAGAGGAGCATGAACAAATTGAAAAAGAACGAATATCTTTTGGATAACCCTGTAAAAACTAATGTAGCAAAAGCGTTCAAACACGAGATTATTAATAAATGGCTTATTGTAATATACTGTGTTCATTTTTATGATTATAGCATGTCTACTCGTAGAGAAATTAGGTTTTTTATAAAAACAGCCCCAAATTTCGCCAAGTTTTTTGCTTATAATTTGCAGAGTTATTAATATATAAAAAAAGTTCTTTTCAGAAAATATGACAAACAATATTGAACACAATACGTTGTAATCAGAATTAAAAAAATTATAAAAATTGGATCAAAAATGAGCAGGTTTAGAAAAAATGTTTCACTGCGCATGCGCGAATGCAATCAAAATATAATGTGCATAATGTATTAGCTAAGTATATAGTTCAACTTTTGTGAAAGTCTCAAAATCATAGCTTGAAAATTCTGAAAATAATCGTCGATAGAATAAGCTCGAAATCCGTTGTTCCCAAAAACAAGCAAAAAGATGAGGAGTTGTATAAAAATATAGTAGTACGTGCAATATTGTGTACGCTATCTTAGCAATAATCAACAGATGAGATAGAGCTGTTTCGGAAATCGTAAAAAATGCAGCATAGCAGAGCCACCTTTTCAGCGATTTACACCAAAAACTAATCAGCATCAATTTATATCAGGGACTATCTGAATACAATTTTTTATTAAATTCCGCGCATTAGTTTTTGAGATAGAGCGCCCACAAAATTCACGTCACATACAGACAGATAAAATCACAGACTCACAGACAGAAATTTTGTGAAAACATGTTTTTCGGAATCTCAGACCCCTAAAGCGTGTAAATTCGTCAAAAACCGCGATTCGAAAATTTTTACGAATCCAGTACTTTCTTCTTGTAATGATAGAAGAAAGTAAAAATGATTTTGCTAGGAGCTCTAAAAATTAAACCTTCATAATTCGTGAACCATTTGACTCATAATTTCTCGTTTGCTATCCTAAGGTAAAGCTTACCAAAAAATCTAAATATGATGCCAAAATTAGGTGTTCCTATTGATATTTTCAGAGTTTGGTACAATATCTGTATATGAAGACTATCCTGTAGACTTTTTTTTAAAAACATAAATACAAAAGAGGCCTATTTTCGTTTTTTTTTTTTAAACATAAATACAAAAGAGGCCTATTTTCGTTTTTTTTTTTTTTTTTTTTTCTGCGAGAATTTGGACTAATATATATGAGAGTGCTTTTCTTTTTTTTAGGAGCGTTCGTAATTATATAAATACGTAGCACATATAGTCGTCTTTTGGTCCGTTCGTCTGTCCGCCTGTCCGCATATAACAGCGCAAAAACTACCCAACCGAATGGTTTGTAATTTTAGATAAATAGTCGTCACAGAATTTTGTCGAGTCATTTGAAATTTTATGGAAATCAAATCAAAACTTTAAAAGATATTAATAGAAGTTTTCTTCATTCTATTGAATCCTATCATACGTAATTTATTCAATGCTATCCCATGATAGGTAATGATTCTGGGTTGCCATGGTAATGACGTCCTATTTAACCCATTTATGCCTGAATTTTTATTTTCTCAAATTTGTTAGTAAAATCACTTTAAAATGTTGCAAAATGAACTGGAAAAATACTGAAAAATATTACGCTAAAATATTTTTGTATTTATCTGATAAAATGTAAACGTACTAAATATGGGAATATCCATATGTGAGAAAAATGCATAATTATATGTTTTGCCTAAATTTATATAAATTAAGCTTTTAGATTGTATATTGCATACTATAATTAGTATTTTAATGAAACAAATATATTTATTTCTTTACAGAGACTAATAACATTGTAAGTATTATTAATAATAAGTTAAGAATAATCGTATTTGAGGCTAAAAAACAATTTATTTCAAAATCATCTTGGAAAGGATTTTAGATAAATAACTTCCCCCTAAATGGCGCACAGAAATATATACCCATTTGCGCCTAGCGCCCTATATTTTGTATGTCACAAACATGCACAAAAAAATAGGCTTGAATATATAATTTCGCAATTAAAAAAAAATACGCATTTCAAAGAAGTCTACAAGTTAAGATTATGACTTATTTATTTGGATCCTTGATACAAAAAATGCAAATAAGCTTACTTTTTACATTCCGCTATCTTGGAAAATGAAAAATCTATAAACACCGAAAAAAGCTCTTCATTTAAGCAAATAAATATCAATCTGATGATGTCATCTCTCGGTAACAGATGAAGTCATTTATAGACCAATTACTTCATACAATTTGCATGTTGTAAAGAAGAAGAAAATTATTAAAAATTATTAAAAATTATTAAAAACAGAAACATCCCAAAAATGGGATGCTAGGCGTAAATAGATTAAGATCGTGCCCTATTATTTCCGTATTACTGAATTTAATATATAGTATGAGAGTAAATTTTGTATTCATGCATTTTTGCATAAGAGTGCAACAACTATTGTACCAAGATCTCAATATTTATAAAACTAGTTATAGCACGAAAGCACATCATTTGCCACATTTGACGTACAATTCTCGACATTTTTTTATATTTTTTTGATCTACTGAAGAATGATTATTGTCTGTAACAATAATGAGAAATTGACAAAATAAAAAAATTAACTGACTTACTGCGCTCTGTTCGGCAGACTAGCCAAATACATATTGGTACAAGGCTATGATGAATAACGTGCAGGAAAGTAACTTGATTTTGTTTTTTCCGGAGAACAAAAAATACCTGAATATAAAAAAAGAAAATATATTTAATTTTTCATGTTTCGAAAAAAAAAAAAAAAAGAATATTTTCAAATATAAAACATTGAATATAACTGTTACAATCCTTTACTCTACTTTACATTTTCTTTTCTTTGTTTATTTCTTTTTGTTCATTTTTTAAGGCTGTTCTCAAATCCAAAAGGGCAACTTTATGACACAAGTTTAAATTTATTTTTGGTCGGAAATGCACGAAACTAGCTGGTGTTGTTGTTCAGAAACTATGTCGTCCAGCTTTTTTTTCCGGGTTTTTTTGCAAATGCAGTACATTTTTCAGAAAATAGCGTCAAAGTTGACGTTTTGAACCGAAGTTCCCGAAGAAAGCAAAAAAACCAGTCAGCGACGGCAAAAAATGTCTTTGTCACGTGATCAAAATCGCTTTTAACCCAATAGGTAATTTATTTATCAAAAAATGTAAAATACAGTTCAATTCCAAATGGCTTCCATAGTCAGGCCTTCCAATTGTATATCTTTCTGTTAAGAAATGAGTTCGTAAATGTGTCAAAACGTTTTGCCCTTGTTCAGCAGAGCAGTTGAGAACAGCTTTAAGAAATATTTTACAGGCTCATATATTTAAGGCTCATATTCAATGTGCCAAACAGCAGGCACATTTCAGAGCAAAGTGTCTGCTGTTTGGCACATTTCAGAAGTAAATTTTATCCATAAAAGCATAAAAACTGTAGGTATTCTTATGAGACTAAAGAAATTGATCAGCGTTTTTCATTTCTCGATAAAGATAAAGAATAAAGATCTTTTTAAAAAATATTGCAAATTTGGTGTTTTTACCCGATTTTTGAGGCCATACAGTCAGAAAATGCCGTCATCATTCATTGTAACTCAAGGTAATACATTTGTAGGAAAACGGACATTGCTTAAAACTTTCAATTAGTCATGCATGAAAATTTCACGCATTCCCGAATAAAAATGACTTTGTGTATGTGTCAAAAATTGCGATGGTGATATATGGATCTATATCTATAGCTATCTATCAATAAAATTCTTTTGTGTATCTCTGTAAACGAACTACTATAAATACCACGCATTTCATTTTGAATACAAATCATCTCTCAATAACGTATAAAAATTTCATGGCAATCAAAGTATATTTACGGGAGTTAGAGCACGGATATACATACGGCACTTTCTCTAAAAAATCCGTTAATTGAATTTTTTTTAAGTTGCTTTTTCCGTTAAAACGCGAATATGATACGCTTTGATTTGCACATTTTCCTCGAAAATACAGAAAATTTACCAATTTAACATAAAGAAATACGCGAAATCCTCCAATTTAAAGCTATATTTTCCTCAATTCAAAGGGGTGGGGTGTTCCGACAACTGTGCTGCCTGTTATTTTTTCATATGAGAAAAATATTTTGTAGTATGTACTTTTTACTCTAAACACAAAAAGTTTGCGAACCTGAGCTCAGTTTCCTAAACTTATTCAGTCGACAGATAGAATTTTCTTCAAATAACAGAAATATATTTCCGAATCACAGATGGGGGTGTTGTAGCAATTTGCTGCCTATACCTCTCACGTCTTTTGGCGAAGTTTTTTTTTTTTTTTTTTTTTTTTTTTTTTTTTTTTTTTTTTTGAGAGCGCCGATACACAAATCGAATTCATGAACACTTTCCATGAGTTTATGACTCTTCGAGAGAAATGAAAATGAAAAATGTTAAAAAAAATGAACAATGCTTCGTCAAAGTTTATTTTTAAGAAGATTCTTTTCTTATAAATAAAAAGAGGGGAGGGGGATTTCTTTCGTATCTTATTGCAGCGTTTTCCAGCATCTTAGATTGGAAAAATAACAAAGAAAAGAAATTGGACAAGCTGAAATACTCAAAGAGGTAAATAAGATGCGAATAATATTAATTATACAAAAATCATAGAAGACATACTTACTGTGTCCAGATATTCGACATATTTTAGTAAGTATATTATCCAAAAACATGTTGCCAACTAAAATATAAAAAATAAATATTAAATATGCAAATTATTAAGGGGGGGGGGGGGTTCTACTTCTTTGGGTCAAAATTTTCGATGTTATTTTCCTTACGTTTTTTTTCTTATCTCTCAAATGTGTAGATCGTTGCCTTAAGGGGACGGTGGAGTTTAAAATCCTTAAAAATAATTTTTTTTATTTTTGTAAATTTCAATTTAAATATTATTCAAGGGTACATTATATGAATTATGGCATACATTTATCACAAAAGAAAATATAAAACTAGTATGTTGTGGCCATCACAAAACTTTCTTCTATATAAATCACGTCAATTAAATCATTTAAATAGTAAAATAAATTACATCAATTTATTCATATAAAAGTATACCTGAATTTGAAATTTGATGAAAATTCGCGCATTAGTTATTGAAATAAAGCTGTAGGAGAAATTTTGAAAAATGTAGCATAGCAGTGCCACCTGTTGAGCGATTTGCACCAAAACACAAACAGTACTAATTCATATACCGGAATCGTAAACCGGAATCGCCAAAACACAAACAGTACTAATTCGTATACCGGAATCTGAAGTTGGATGAAAATCCGTGTATTAGTTCTGGAGCTAAAGCTACTGTGGAAATCACAAAAATGCAGCACAGCAGCGCCACTTGTTGAGCGATTTACACCAAAAGGTACAAAACATCAATTCATGTCAAGAACTAACTGAATCTGAAATTTGATGAAAATCCGTGCATTAGTTCTGGATATTGAGCTATTGTGGAAGTCGAGAAAAACGCTGCATAGCAGCGCCACCTGTTGAGCAATTTACAGCAAAACATAAACAGCACTAATTCATATCCAGGTATACCTGAATCTGAAGTTTGTTGAAAACCCGAGCATAAGTTCTTGAGATAGAGCTATCGCGGAAATCACAAAAAATGCAGCATAGCAGCGCCACCTGTTGAGCGATTTACACCACAAGGTGCAAAACTTCAACTCATGTCAAGCCCTAACAGAATCTGAAGTTTGATGAAAATCCGTGCATTATTTCTTGAGATAGAGCTATTACGAAAATCGTGTAAATGCTGCAAAATGCAGCATAGCAGCGCCATCTGTTGGGCGATTTGCACCAAAACGTTACCAGCACCAATTCATATCAAGGATTAACAAAATCTGAAGTTTGATGAAAATCCGTGCATTAGTTCTTGAGATAGAGCTAGTGCAGAAATCGCGGGAAATGCAGCATAGCAGCGCCACCTGTTGAGCGATTTACACCAAAAACTAATCAGCATCAATTTGTATTAGTCACTAACTGAATATCAATTTTTATTAAATTCCGTGCATTAGTTCTTGAGATAGAGCGGCCACAAAATTTGTGTCACATACACACAGACAGACAGACAGACAGACTCACAGAGTCACAGACAGACATTTTGTAAAAACATGTTTTTTGGAATCTCTGACCCCTAAAACGTGTAAATCCGTCGAAAACCGGAATTCGAAAATTTTCATGAATCCAATACTTTCTTCTTGTAAAGATAGAAGAAAGTAAAAAATTATTTTTGAGAAAAAAATGGAATTTTACGCGTCGTCTTAGAAATCTTCGGAGTGCCCCCTGCGCGTTCCATATCAATGAAAACCCCCAATATTTTTTATAAAAGTTTGGTTTATATATATAAATAAAATAGAGCATCGAATTTTATATATTTGAATTGAAAGGTTAAAAATTTTTTTTTTTTTTTGAAAAACTTTGAAATTTTTTCGAAAAATTTTTGAAATTTTGAATTTTTTTTTTTTTTTTTTTACCTTTCAATTCAAATATATAAAATTCGATGCTCTATTTTATTTATATATATAAACCAAACTTTTATAAAAAATATTGGGGATTTTCATTGATATGGAACGCGCAGGGGGCACTTCGAAGATTTCTAAGACATAAGAGTAAAATTACATTTTTTTCTCAAAAATAATTATTTTTATATTTTCTTCTGTGATAAATGCATGCAATAATGCATATAATGTACCCTTGAATAATATTTAAATTGAAATTTACAAAAAAAAAATATTTTTTTTTCAGGATTTTAAGCTCCACTATCCCCTTAAGGGAACCGGGAAAGCCCTATCACCGCCATGTTAAATTCACCAAATTTATGTACTTTTTTTCTCAGAAACGGTGAAAGATAGAGGTCTAGATTTTTTAGAGTAGTTAAAATAACCTGATTTACGTATTTTAACAGACCATTTTCTTCCTAAGTGAAAATCAAAATTAATTATTTATTGAAAGTCATTTTAAATTAGCATTTCTGGTAAGATTTCACTGCCTAAAATAAATAATTCTCAACAAATCATTAAATCCCTGTCTTAAAGTATACAATATATCATAATATAAGCATTAAATAAAAATCTAAGTTTTTAATTTTAATAGATATTGTAAAAAAGAAACATAAACATGTAAAATCCAAGTTTTCAGAAAAAGTCAATTAAAGATTTAAATAGCCATTATGCATTGAAGTACTCTTAGAATGATTAATTTCAACACTTATTATTTTATATATATAAATATGTGTGACACATCATTGGAAAGACAAAAGTTTAAACCATTTAATGATATAAAAAGTAAAAATCGATTTTTTAGTTGAATTTTGCTTTCCCGGTTTCCTTAAAGTGGTTTCGCAATATTTCAATTCCATACAGTATTTTTTGCTTATCAAATGTAACGCGCCGCGCCGATCAGCCAGAAAACGCCTTTTTGAACGTTCACTGATGGTTCTGGCATCTAGAATCTAAATTTTTGCTCTAGAAAAAATAGTTCCATGATATTTACATAACTCTAGTTCTCTTTGATAGAGAGTTCTGGAGTCTTCTACTAAGATTTAAAGAGCGTTTTCCTATATTCTCGTGGTCAAACTTATTTAAAAATCGCTGCAAATAGATGCGAACACAAGAGGTTTGTGTTAGCAACTATAATTCTAGTTTATGAAACCATTCCAGAAATCTAGCGTTAATTTCTCGCTACTGAAACGATTCATTATCGTTTCGTCTCCTAGAAAACAAGAAATTCTAGATCATTTCGTCTATTCAGCTTAGTTGTTTACCTTATTCACTTGACTCGGAAATCTATATTTCAAGTTTAGGGATTCAGACAAGGACTACCTATTCCTTCTAGGCGAAGGCGGTATTTCTTTTTTCTCAGTGTGTAACTTTTAAACAAGGGACACAAGCTTCTGCGTACAGCTTCTACGCAAGCTCGAAGTTTATTGCGTTCTCTTCCAAACCATGTCGAAAAAAACTCATCTCGAAACCGTTTTTGTCAAAAGCAGGTTTTCAAACTGGGCAATCATTTTTCTCGAGAAATATTTGACCGATTTCTTTAATTTTCTTTTCAAAGAAAGATAATCATTTTGTTGGAGCCTATAACATCGAAAAGAATAATTTTCATTGATTAATTATTTTTTCAAGCTCTTTTTTAAAGAAGAAAAAAAAAGACATTTTTTGTGCAAATGACTGCCGCTTTGTCAAAAATCAATTGCTAAAAGTAAACACTGAGGAAAAAAATATACCGCCTTCACCTAGAATGAATAGTTAGTCATTTTATGAATACCTCAACTAGATATATAGATTTTCGAGCTATACGAATAGGGTAAACGACTAAGCTGAATAGACGAAATGATCTAGAATTTCTAGTCTCTTGGTTTCTAGGTGGCGAAACGATAATTAATCGTTTCAGTAACAAGAAAATATCGCTTGATTTCTAAAATAGTTTCATAAACTGGATTTATAGTGACTCAAACTCACCTCTTGTGTTCGCATCTATTTGCAGAGATTTTAAATAAGTTTGACCACGAGAATATAGGAAAACGCACTTGAATTCTGGTAGGAGACTCTAGAACTCTCTAGCAAAGGGAACTGGAATTTATAAGGATGACATGGAACTATTTTTTCTAGAGCCACAATTTAGATTCTAAATGCCAGAACCATATTTTTCTCTCAGTGAATGTTGGTATAAGTTTCAGATAATTTAAGGCCTTTTATAATTTGACAACCAAATTTGTTTCAGATGCCGTGGTGGAAGAAAAACGGTGACACAGATGGAAGTTCACAGTGCGCACCATTAGGTACTTCTCATCGCACACACGAGGCGTGTTATTAAAGGGTTTCAGGACTCTTAAAATTGAAAAAAATATTTAACGAAAAGATCATTTTCAACATTTAATATCTTAAAATGTATATGATTTTAAAACACAATTTTTATTGGGATAAAAGATATATGTTCTTTCATTTTATGTATCTAAAAAATTGCATATTCAGAATTAGCATTTGCAGGGGGTTCCAAACTGCCAGGTATTTGACGAGCAGAAAATTTGTATAACAGCTTATGCGCATGATTACAAAATAAATAGTGAAACTAGAATGTTATTTTTAGTGCCTACTTATACTTCAGATTGTAACAATTACTCTGAATCTAAAAAATCATATTTAAAGCATTTGTATATTTTTAATACAAAGTTGTATTTAGCTCATACAAAATTTTGAAATTTTTAACAGTATAACCACCTAATTTTTTTTTTTTTTTTTTTTTGAACAATAAAAAGGAAATTTTCGGTTCCGTTTATACAAACTAACATGAAACAAATGCTATATATATAAACTTTTGAAAAAATATTCAGAAGTTTTTGAGATATCGTGCGCATTATGCCCAAAAACTTCATTTGGAGAAAAATGACATCAAAGTTTCGGAAACACCGCTTGAGCTATTAAGAGGGTATAATTCTAAAAGGCATAACTTCTCCTCTAATGGGAATTTCAAAGAAACAATTATATCAAAATGTTGAGAAAAGAAAGGAGTTTGATATCTTAAAAACTAAATTTTGAAGCTTTTAAGAGTCGAGACACTTTAATTAATTTTTCACAAAAAAATTTAATTATACTCGTATAAGTGGAATGTAAATAACTATAATGAAAAAAGTTCGAAGGTGATATCTCTTTCCTTTGTACCCCCCCCCCCCCCCTCCTCCAAAAAATATAAAGAAAAAAAACCTGTAAAAGTCATGTGAATTTTTAGGCCAAAAAAGTAGAGCCTCCGCTTAAATAGATATATGAAATTTCTTTTCAGAAAGTTTTATCAAAATATTGATGTAACCCGTCAGAACTTGACTGAAAAAAATTACTATAACAATATCAGTAAAATGAGGTTCTTTATTGTCATGCTATAAAATTGTTGTTTTGATAAAAAAATGTCGCTTTTTTTTCTTATTGAACGCTGGAAGCACTGCCATTAGGGAATTACTTAACTCTGAAATTGGCTTTTTTATGTTTTCACATATCGCAGTGATACTCCAAGTTAAAATTTTGGAATATAGATTCAAAAATTTTTTTTCGTTTGCGTTTATAGCGCCCCATCGGAGGAAATAAGATAACAAATTTTAATAAAATTGATTTATGTTTTTTTAATAAATTTTCAGAATAAATTTCGGATTCGTTCAAGTTAATGTTATGATATAAAATTGCACATGATAGTTTTTTTTTACGCTGTTTGCGCTCCTGGTGGAAAATTGCATAAATAAAATTTTAAAATGGATTTTTTTTTTTTTTTAATATTTTCCAACATGGGAACCATACCTCGAGAACTTTCTCTTGTGTTTATATCAACTTTGGGAGGGAATAACGAAACAAAATTTAAGTAAAACTGTTTTTTTTTTTTTGTTTTATTGCACAACAGCTACAATACTGTTGTTAAATATAAGCAGTTAAGATTCAACAAAATTCACTTTTGGATTCATGTCGCCCCTGGATGGAAATAGGTTAACTAAATTTAAATAAAATTAATTTTTAATGTTTTTATTATAGAATTTTTATGCTTTGATTGAAAATTTTACCCAAACTACAACAACCTGCATACTGCACTGGTAAAGCATTTTGCATTATACTGATTGGTAACTTTACATCCGAAATTATGATGCGACCATATAAATCAAACCCTGATGATGGTACCCTCTGTAAATTTCAAAATGAGTTCGTCGGTATGAAGTAGTTCAATAAAAACTTGATATATTAAACAAAAACATAATTTGTAGAACAAAGTAAAAAAAAAAAAAAAAATAATAATAATAATAATATTTTCTGCATTGTTTAGGCCCGAGTAGGGGCAGAAATTAAGGTATTTCAGTCAGTTGGTTCTAGATTTAATGTTACATTTTTCTAACAAACTAGGGGGTTCCGCCCCCTACGCTCGCGAACCCCCGTCTAAAAGTACGCTAATTTGATCGGCTTTTAAAAAAGTTCGGAAGAATTAATTATAAAAAAAAAAAAAAACAGTGTCTTTCCCCCTGTTAACGGGTTGTTTTCGTCTTTGATTAAATCAGATCAGTCAAACATGTGAAAATAAGCTAATATAAAATGATTTAAGTAAATAGAATCTTTGTTTCCCGGTATTTTTTAACAACGCTATAAGAAAGTTTTTTTTTTTTTTTTAAATAAGACATTATAAATGCATCGTTTTAAATCTGGCATAATTTTAACCAAAGTTTTCTTTCTCTTTTTAATATTTACGTGAAAATACTTTTGTTGCTAGAAAGGAAATATTGTTTGCGCTGTCTTAGAATTCTCAACACAAGAGCAATGCGACTCTTGTAGGCACTTCAATAACATCTGCATTAGTCCAAAATATCTCAATATGTTGATTTTCTGTAAGCAAGTAAACCCTATTGGTTTACAATGGAAGTCTATGGGAATTGCGAAATATTATAGATATCGCCAAGTTGGCCTCACTTTTGGCAACTAATTTTGGTCACCAAATTTGGCGATATATCACCAAGTAGGCGGCAAACTCGGCGGTATTTGGCGAAAGAACGCCCCCCCCCCTATGTAAACCCCCTTATAAGTATACAGACGCATTAAATGCTGTTCAATAACCAATGAGATCCGTTTCATTGATACGATAGCGTAATATATCTATAGATTAGTTTTAAAAGATTATCTCAAAATATGAAATAAATGTCTCGTGCAAGTGTATTTTTAAATTTAAACTGTTTGGCAATATTATGGTTTGGAAATTTTAAATATGACGTAATTTCCTCCATTTATACTTTTAACGCATATTAATGAATTAATTATTTTACATTTTCTTTCTCTTTTAAAATTAATGTGTAAATATAGTTTTTATGATGTAACGATCAATATTTTCGTGCTTTTAATACGTAATCATTTAATTCTCATTCGAAAGTTTTTTTCTGTTTATAATAGTCACGCGTAAATAAATTTTTAATTAGAAGGAAATATTGTTCTTTGCGCTGTTTTTAAATTTGGCAACAATTTAAAATAATGCCATTTTCTAAAAGTTGTAAAAAAAACTCAAAATTCTGAAAATTTGAATTTAAAATAGCAATAAATCCTCAAAAAATGAGTCAAATTAAAAAAATAAATGCAGTCTGCACACCAGGAACTTCTAATGGATAAAATGATTAAATTCCTATGCATACCTGCCAACATGTCAATTTTGAAATCCTTACAATTTTTATGACGTATTCTTACGTGCTTAAAAATACATAACATATGCACATGCAATAAAAAAAGTAATATTTTATAACATTTTCTATGCTATATTAATGTATAGTCTTTTTTTTCCAAAAATAAAAACATTATAGATTTTATAAGAAAATATCAATAAGAAAATCAATAGATTTCATAAGAAAATGTTATTGCATGGGAATTTCTAAATAAAAAAAAAAAAAAAATCACAGCAAAATTTTCTGAAAGGTTACAGCAAAAGGATTGGTTAGGAAAGGGGGGGGGGGGTTCCCTGCAGGTACTAATGAGTTTTTTCGAGGTCCTTTGACGAAATTCACATTTTTGCCATAATACTGTGAAAAATTCACGCTTTTCCCGCGATCTTTTGACGAAATTCACGCTTTTTCCGCAATCTTTTGACGAAATTTGCGTTCTTTTCGCGATCTTTTGACGAAATTTGCGTTTTTTGCGATCTTTTGACGAAATGTGCGTTCTTTTCGCGATCTTTTGATAAAAATTTGCGTTTTTTCCGCGATCTTTGTCATATTCGCAGTTTTTTTACACGATCCTTTGAGAAAATTAGCGTTTTTTCTGCGATCTTTGACAAAATACGCATTTTTCTCGCGATCTTTTGACGAAATTAGCGTTTTTTCCCGCGATCTTTGACAAAATTCGCGTTTTTTACGCGATCCTTGACAAAATTCACGTTATTTTCCGCGATCTTTGACGATATTTGCATTTTTTCACGATCCCTTGACGATATTCGCGTTTTTTAAGAGTTTTCTGACAAAACTCCCGTTTTTACCCGCGAACTTTGACGAAATTCACGTTCTTTCCCTGCGATCTTCGAAGAAATTCGCGTTCTTTTCACGATCCTTTGCTGGAATTAGTGTTTCTCCTGCGATTTTTGACAAAATTCGCCTTCTTTTCACGATCCTTCGACAAAAATAGTGTTTTTCTGCGCGATTTTTAACGAAATGCGCGTTTCTTTCGCGATCCATTGACAAAATTAGCTTTTTTTTTTTTTCAAATATCTTTGATAAAATTCGTGTTTTTTCTCGCGATCTTTGACGATATTCGCGGGTTTTTTTTTGCGATTCATTGACAACATTAGCGTTTTTTTCGCCATCTTTTGACGAAATTCGCGTTTTTCCCCGCGAACTTTGATAAAATTCGCGTTTAACCCCCTCGATTTATGACGAAATTCGCGTACTTTTCACAATCCCCTGACAAAATTAGTGTTTTTTCCCGCGATCTTTGACGAAATTCCCTTTTTTTCACGATCCTTCGACGAAATTAAGTGTTTTTCTCCGAGATTTTTAACGAAATTCGCGTTTCTTTCGCAATCACTTTGACAAAATTAGCGTTTTGTTCGCGATCCTTTGAAGAAATTAGCTTTTTTTTCGCGATCCTTTGACAAAGTTAGCCTTTTTATCGCGATCGTTTGAATAAATTATCGTTTTTTTGCGACCCTTTGAAGAAATTAGCATTTTTTACACGATCTTTGACGAAATTCGCGTTTTTCCGCGATCGTTTTTTCCGTGCGCAAAACCGTACAATCGTACTGTTCCCCCGTACAACCGTACATTTAGAACAAAATCCGTACATTGTACGGCCAATCCGTACAAGTTGGCAACTATGCCTATGTATAGTTTTTGCTTCTATAAAACTTTTTTAATGGAACGAATTTGACCCACTTTAACATTAAATATCTCTTAAAATAATTCTTAGATTTGAAAACTGTCTGCATCAGTGTGTTTATCAAACATATCTCTATAATACCACCAATTTTCATATTTTTCTTAATATTATCGAAGAAAGACCTCCGGTTACAAAAAATTCAAAACCGGCGCGGCGGAGGCGGTGACAGTGTTAGTTACTTTCTTTTTTATAATAGAGAGAGATAAATTAAACTAATTCAACTTTAAAAAATAAAATAAAACTCAAACAATATGATATTTAAACGACCCAAAAAACTTAGATTAAGTTCAAACGAAATCAATGCATTTTTAAGATGCAAATATTTGCATTATGCTTATTATGGGTGTAAGCAAAATGATAAGGTACATGCAAAATACAATCCTTTAACAAAGATCTAAGAATTATTTATATTTTATCTGAACATAATCTAAGTTTTTAGGGTCGTTTAAATATCATATATCATTAAATATAAGTTTTATTTTTATTTTTTAACGTTCAAATGGTTTAATTTATTTGTTACAAAAATATAGAACCAATTGAAGGAAATATCTTAATATTCTTAATATCTCCCTTCTAAGGTCTAAACAATGCAGAAAACTTTTTTTGTTTTTTTGCTTTTTACTTTGTTCTGTAAAATTATGTTTTTGTTTAATTATTATTTGGCAACATTTTATTAATTATTTGCCACACATATGTGCACGAGACGCTAGCGGTATGCTTTAGAAAAATGAATAACGAAAACAGTTGTTTGCCTAAGATAATGTTAAATTAGATTAATTTCGGTTATAGTGTTAAATATTAAACATGTTACTTTATTCTACGCACCTATGTAAGTACTTTCTTCTGCAAATTATGTTTTTGTTTAATTATTATTTGGTAACATTTTATTAATTATTTGCCACACACATGTGCACCAGACGCTAGCGGTATGTTTTAGAAAAATGAATAACGAAAACAGTTGTTTGCCTAAGATAATGTTAAATTAGATTAATTTCGGTTATAGTGTTAAATATTAAACATGTTACTTTATTCTACGCACCTATGTAAGTACTTGTTTTCTGTTACCAATTATGTTCTGAAAAATTTTTAACGCGAATCAGCAGTTTATGCATACTAAATTTTGTATAGATTATTTAATTAGCCTTAAGAGTTACATATGTCTATATATATGTTACATTATTAGATCTAATTCCGCGATTTCCTTATCTTATTCTAAATTACTACTTTATATTCACTAAATCCTTATCCTTAAATAATCTCTATCGTTAACTCTGTTAAATTCCCTTTAATTTAATGTCTCACTTGTCTTAATCGCTTAAATATTACGCTTTTAGTATTCTTAAATTAAATGTTCCATTCCCGCGTTTTTTTCTTTCGAGATTATTCTTTTAGCTTCGATTTTTACTTTCCCGCGCATTTCTGATGTTATCCTTTTTTCCTCCAAATTCATCCGCTAGTTCTGTTCGCACTCTTTATATGACGTGACATTCTTAATTATTCATTGGTTGAGAGCGCGATCTACGTCATATTTGTATCCTTACACGTGAGGAACAAAAAGTTGATACTCGCTGTGTTTCAGCAGATTTGAGCTGTATTTCCAGTTTTCATTCATCCCCTGGTCATCGTCCTGTTATTCGATTATCTGAAACTTTGTTTAAACCTAATTACTACTACAGAGCAATGGCTAATTATCTTGGTGGAAACTGCACTTTCTGAAAGATGTTCTAATAAAGTGTTTAGTTGATTATGAGTTGTTTTCAATTTCTTCTGGGGAAACTTCATGGAACGATGCATTCCATTGTTTTCACACGACAACTGCATTTCATCAACTGGTTCTACTAACATAACAGATTCGAATTATCTGTTCTGACCACTTCTTTTACGCCATTATCGCTGCATGTGATCCACAACTACTATCGTGACAGCCAGTACGGCATTTTCAACGATAAAGCCAATCCAATGTTGCTAGAATGCAACATACATATAATAAAGGTGAAATCACAGTATATACCAACAAAAACTGTGAAATTATGAATAAAATGACCTTAACAAATTGACAAAAATACAGTTCCCCCCAACACACTTAACATAGATTCTAAAAACATAGTAAAACTAGTCGTTGGGGGCCACCTTAACACTTACCCATCATGGATATAGATAATATAAAATATGAAAATAAAACATATGATATTTGCTAAGCATTGTACCATGTTACTTTTATTCATAATTTAATTTATTTGGACTCCCTTAGATATAATTAAAGCACAGATGTCATATTGATAAATATTGGCGCGGTTTTTTTATGACGCCAATGTCATATACGCAACGGGTATTTAACTTGCGCCAAAGTATCGTTATTTTGCTTGATATGGTAACCCGGATGATGTTGTTTATGCTTTTGAAGTTTTGGCCAAATTGGCAATCGCGCCAATATGGAGCATATATGACATCTGTGCCATAATTAATAAAACCTTTTAAGCTAATATTACTTTTTGTTGCATTAAAATATCTCAATTTGTTGATTTTCTGTAAACAAGTATTGGTTTACAATGGAAGTCAATGGGAATTTGGCGAAATATTAGAGGTACCACCAATTTGGCGGAACTTTTGGCGACTCATTTTGGCCACCAAATTTGGCGATATACCGCCAAGTTGGTGACAAACTTGGCTGTATTTGGCGACAGAACAGGGTCCCCCCTATGGTAAACTCCCTTATAGGTATGGAGACTCATTAAATGCTTTACATTTATGATAAGCCATTATTGGTATCTAATCTTATAATTTGGCGATAGTTTTTTGGTCGGCGGGATAAACGAGTAGTACCGAATTGAGTAAAATAAACATCCTTATAACTCGAAAAATTATAATTGTATTAACTAACAGTTTACTGCGTCGGATTAAGCGTCTCATTTCCAATTAAAATATATCTTTGAATTGAAATTTAAATGAAATACAACGTCATGAAAAATCGTAGAGTGTGAAAAATAGAATTACAAATATCTCGGCAACTAATTATCTGATCGAGTTTATTCGTGATGCAAAATTTATGTTTTTTATTGTCTTTTATATTCACTCCTTCAAATAAACAATTTGAAAAAATTTTATATACCTTTTACCAGAACGAATATTTCAAGAGTCCGAAAAAATTGTTCCGGTTAATCGAGGTTACTGATATTCAATGGGATTCTTCTCATTATTACTTCCTAAGTACACACCGAATTTCAAGTCTCTATCTCAATTTGTTCGGGAGATAGAGCGATTACAGACACACACACATACAGACGGACGGACAATTTTTTTTTCTAAAAATATGTTTTTCAGAATCTCCAGTGTCTGAAACGTGTAAATCCATCAAAAATGTTTTTTCGATTTTCAAAACAATTACAAGACTTACCCTGTACTAGGTATGATGAGTAAGTAAAACATCAGAAATGGAATAACAGAAATGGAATAATGGAAATTTGTAGAACTTAGACAGAATCGTCTGATCCCACATGCCTACAGTTCCACAAATAAAATGTGTGGTTTAATATTCGTATTAGTCATAAATTAGCTAAAGAATATGAATTCGCGGCAAACACATACATAAAACAGAGAAATAAACCAATGAACACCAATTAAGTTCAAAATAAAACAAGATTAAAAAGGATAGAGGAAAAATAAAAAACAAATTACCAAATTTATATATATATATATATATATATATATTTATTTATTTATTCATTTATTTATTTATATATATATATAACAAACTTAATTTAAATTCAATTCTAAAGCAAGTTACATATGATATTGATTTATTTATATATAGAATTTCTATTTATTACAATAAACCTATTGCATATTTTAATCAATGGAAAATACTGGTAATTGAAAAGTTAACTGATGCTCTTCAGGCAAATGTATCAAATCTTGTTAAAGTCAATACCAAACACATTTTCCAACAGGTTAAAAATATTCAAAAAGACTATGTAATCACATATATTGACAAATCCCCTAATAATTATGCAATCATATGCAAATCATATTATCACCATCTTCTTACATCTTGTATTTCATCAAATAAGTCTTTCCAAGAAACTAATGATGATATTATTGGTAACAATCATAAGATTAGTGCTTATCATAAACTACTAAATTTTACTCCTACTAACTTTAACTATCCATATTTAGTACTCATTCCTAAATTCCATAAAACACCACTTAAATTCAGAACAGTTACAATTGGATGTAATACATATAATAATTATGCAGACAATATATTATTAAAAGTTCTCAGTCAAATTTATAATCTAACAACAGAAATTGATAATAAACATTGTATAAAAAACAGTTATCAATTAGTAAATGTACTTAAAGACATTAAATGCGTTAAAAATATTCGTACATATATGATGTAATATGATTTCAAAGATCTTTTTAATAATATAAATCTTAAAGACCTGCACAATATTATTAATACACTATTTAAAACATATATAAATAAATTAACGCTTCCTTCATATATGGATTTAAAATATTTTCGCACTTTAACTAATTTTATAATTTACAATAACTATATCTTACAAGATAATATTATTTATCTACAAATAGAAGAAATTTTACAAAGCGGATCAACATCCAGTTTAATGTCTGATTTATATTTATATCAATATGGACGTAATTTCTGAGATGATAATGTACTACTGTATCGATATATTGATGACATAATTTTGATTGACACTAACCAATCAAATATTTCTCAATTTCCAGTTGATTATCTAACTAATTTAGAATTGACAGGAAATCTATTAACAAATAATGCCATTAACTTTTTAGATCTAAAAATAATAATAGCACAAAACAAAACTATTACTGATCTTTATGACAAACGTAAAGACTTTCAATTCAATCTTAACACATTTAGGGTAGACCGGGGCTAGTTGGCCCGCTTTTTCTTCTAATAATTTAAAAAAAATTACAATTCAACATTTTAAATTTCTTTTTATGTTACCACTATCGGTGTACTTTCAGGAAGAAGTAACAATAGTAAAGTCTGAAAATATTAACTATAAGTATTAGTTTAGAAGCTCAAATTGACACCAAGTCGCTTGGGCCAACCTGCCCCGATTGCGGGGTAAGTTGGCCCACGGCATTTTTTAATGTTCTGATAGTGTAAAAGTTTAAGAAATGATCAAAATTTTACCAAATCTTAATTTTTATTTCTTTCGAACGAAAACACAATATAGCCTCCTAAATTAAAATAAAAAATTTCGTCAATTCACAAGATATCAAATGCACTTAAGTTTATCATAAATCCTCTTAATATCATCCACAATTTTTGTATTGACAAACTTTTGATAGGAGCAATTCTTACAGCAAAAAGAAATTAAAAACAAAAAAAAAGTGTGTGTGTGTGTGGGGGGGGGGGGGGGGGGGCAGGGAGGTTGTATAAGAAAAAAAAATCATATTTCCCTTAATCCGTTGCGGGCCAACCTGCCCCGTGCCAAATGGGCCAACTAACCCCGTATCACCATTTTTGTTATTCATGACTGTAACGAATTATTCTGAAAATATTTCAATAAAAAAACATGCCCTACAATAACTCCAAACAATTATTTTTCTGAATTATTATATATCAAAATCTAAAATGTAATTTACAAACAAATAAAAAACGATTATTTATAAGAGAGGAAATTTACTCACCTTTGCAAAATTTTGAAAATTCTCAATAATTCTTTAACGGACGCTCCGACTTCAATGGTGCTTATGTTGGAGGAGGAAAGCGAAGAAACGCATACTTGGCTGGACTGACAATGTTATCTAACGCAAAGTTAAAAAAATATTGCGACTGGGCAACATGCCCCTATGGCCAACTAGCCCCTGTCTACCCTACTCATTTTAAATCCTGTCTACATATTTCAGTTTACCGTAATATTTTAATAAAACATTTATATAGAATCAGAAGTTTATGTTCATCACATCTTATAAATAAAAACATTAAACAATTACTTTATGATGCATTAAATCATGGTTTTCCTAAGAAATTCATATATTCATTAATTTACAATTAATTAATGATCTAAACAATGTTTAGTGGGGCGGTTTCTTGTGTGTTACTATTAACATTTTGCGTATCAAAAAAATATTTATAAAAAAATTTATAAAAAAATAAAAATAAATAAAAAAAATTAAAAATGCAAAATATATAATTTTTTTTAAAAAAATAGGATGGCTATGTGGGTAGATGTTAAACTATGGAGGAGGGCGGTGTTGTCTGGATAATTTATACGCAAATGTTGATTTAATATATATCTGTACCTTGGAACAAAAAAGGCCAATATCCATAATTGACAAATTTGTGTTAAATGCACGAATGAATTCAGGATGCGATATAAAGTAATTGTTAAAAGGGCCAAAGCCCTCCCAATATTAGATCATTGAAAACAAAATATTTTGTCGACGCCAATGTTACGTGCTGTTAATGTAAAAATGGCCAATTTAAAATGTAAAAAAAAAACTAAATCAATGTAACATTTGATTGTAGTAAGAAAAACATAACAGTATTGAAAGGTACAACTTTGAAAAAATAATAGTACAGAAATCGCAGAAAGATTTTTAAAATTCCTCAAACTTAAATTGGGTTTCCTGCCATTTGAGATAAATGGGCATTGGCCCTTTTTGTTCAAAGGTACAGATATATATATATATATATATATTTAAAAAAAAGGAATAGTATGTATTTAAAAAAAGGGGGAATGGTTCGTTAATTCGTTGGTTTGTGTGTTTATGATGGTCCACATGAGCTTAGTTGCCCTTGACACTGTATTGTGGTATTTATATTATATTGATATGGAATTAAGTTACTTTTATTGATTTACTTCAAAATAAATTTATAATGGTGTACGTTATTATAGTTTGTTAATTGTAATTAACTGTATGAAGCAATGTTGTAATATGTTTATACACCCCCCCCCCCCATTTCGTAATGTACATTTAAAATTTAAAACATTAAATTTAATATATGCATAATAAACATACTTTTTTATCATAATTCTGGCTTGATTGCTATTAATATTAATTTACTTACTATTTAATAAATAATTAAAAATAATTATAAACATTTTAATATAGATGATAAGTGATTATTATCGATATTTAGATGTACTTTATTAGTTTGTTCTTTTTGTGTTTTAAGATTAGATGCAATAGTTCTACAGTTATATTAAGCATTTACATTATATGCAACAGATGGCAGCACTATAAAATATTTTATTTCAAGATGTATGTGTTCTTTTAATAAGTTAAGCTAGATGGCAGCACTAAATAATTATTTATTTAGGTCCAAATAATATTGTTGCCATATAATTTATTTATGTTTTAATATTTCTCTATGTAATTATACGCTTAAATTTAAATAATTTTATTCTATATATTTTTAGTAAAAATTTAGGATACTTTTAATGCATATAATAATTCATATAATAAAGACGATATGTCAATTTTTTTATTAGTAGTTGTGTATTTTTTCTGCACACTGTGTTGTTTAACAACAGTAAGAATTCGATTCTAACTGTAAAAATAAATCGGCGAGACATTTGCTGCAATTATTTTGCTACTTGTTCAAGATATAATGTGGTCATTGCAATTCTATTGCTTGGTATGTCTTTAAATTTAATTGTTTCTTTAAATTAATATTGTTCATTATTAAGGATCTTGTTTTGATTAATATTTTTATTTAATTAAATTTACATGTCATGGTAAATTTCCGCATTTTTTTGTGTATGGTCGATGGACATAAGAATTTAATTTTTAGCTTATGCTCGATTCTTTTACAGAAATCGACTATGCTTTTGCTTATATTGGTGTTTCACGTACCTTTGATGAAGTGAAATGCTATATAAGCTTCCGGCTCCATCTTCAATTGATCTATTGTTTGTTTACAATATGTCTTCTAAGTGTTCAACATTTTTTAGCTGGTTTCTTGTTTCATAAGTCTTTAACAGATTTTTTTTTTTTTTAATTTGATGGTTTTTCGTATGTTAATATGGATTAATCGTATGCAATGTGCTAGCCAATTGGTGGATTTTGCTTAATTAGTATTTCATGTATAGGGTTCCATCTGTATTTTGTATAATGTTACAGTTATAATTTGCTCTAAATTTATTAAATTATTGAATTAATTATTGTAATTAGAATAGATGATGATTTGTAATTATAATATGGCTATATATATATATATATATATATGTATATATATATTAATATTATTTTTAGTTTAGTCTTACAACCTTATTCTGGCATTTTTAATGGCACTCTCTTTATCAAGTAATAGGTAATTCTAGCTTGGTTTTAGCTGTTCAATTTCACTTTGTTCATTTTAATTCTCTTAATACATGTATTCATAGCTGCAATAGCGCATTTTTCATGTATTATCTCCATTAGTCTTCAATTTGTTTTTCATCTTGTAGATTATGTACCATTATTGCTATCTCATTCACTTGAAATCCAAATGTATTTACTTTAGCATTAATCTTTCAGTTCACAATATTTAAATGTTTGTTTGTTGTCCCTCCCATCTAAAATTATTACCACTCTTTTTTATTTTTTTTATTTATTTTTTTTTTATTCAACCTATTGTTTAATCTAAGTATTTTCTTGATTTCTTCAATCATTTTCATTCCCTTTATTTTTTATTTTATTTTTATTTTTTGGACTTAAGATGGCAACTCTAAACATTATTGTTATTAATCCAGTTCCAATTTATTAATCCAGATCCAATCTATTTTCTGTAATGTTTGCGTTATAAGGAGCTAAATTTTGTCATTTTAAGCTGAATGCCGACAAAATTGGATGAAATAACTCATCTTCTATGAATGAACTCACAAGCTCCTCTGATGATTCTGTGAGTCATTCATAGTTTCTTATTTTACATACTGGTTTCATATGTTCATTTCTAAATCATCTTTAGAACTTTATCAATTTCTTCATATATTTGTGATTTCAAATTTATTATATATATATATATATATATATATATATATATATATATATATATATACAGATATATGTATTACGAAACAATTTAATGGGTTAAGTCGAACAATCACGTCGTGCTTTTTACGACATATTACTTGATTCGTACCACCTTTTAATGAGCCGTTGGTGATGTTGTATAGCAATCATACCACTTAGCACAAGCATCGCTAGTGGAGGTGTCAACTCTGTAAAAATTTAGCAGCTGTAGAATCACGAACGAGACTCGAAGTGAAACTGCGATCCGTCACTCAGCCATTGGAGAGCGACCGAGAAACGTCACAGAAAAGAATCCCGGCGCCGCTAATGGAAGGATTTCGATGTGAAAAGGCTGTCGCCTAGCGGGCGGGAAAATGAGATGAAATAGAATAAAAATGTAAGAATGGCTTTCATAAATATTCGAAAAATAAGTAACTACGTTCAGAACTTTACAGTTTGGTAGACAAATTAATGGAGGGATTAAAAGTTTAGATTACGTTTTGGAATAAATCTATTATTAAGATACGCGTTTTAAATTTATAGGAATTTAACTAGAAATAAATAATAAAGCGTATTAAAAAAAAAAGGAAATAATGAATATGCCGGCAATTTAGAATAATTTAAATGAATAGTAAAAGTAAATTTTTTTATATAACATATATATATATATATATGTATATATATATATATATATATATATATGTATATATATGTATGTATAACAAGTGAAATCGGCTACATCTTAATAAACAAAAAGCATCTTATTCAGAATTACAGTGTTCTCAATAACTTCAATACAGGAAGCGATCACAGGTTGGTTAGATGCAAACTGCCGTTAAATACTAAAGTGGAAAGAATGAAGCTTTTGCAACCCTCAATGCAATCAATCGATATAATAAATCTCCAGAAACATAAAGAAGAATTCCATTTGGAACTTAAAAACTGTTTCCAAGTACTTCAATCAGCTTTAGAAGAAGAGCAAGATGTTACAGTAGTGAACAAGAAACTAACCAAAACTCTACAAGATATTGCAAAGAAGCCAACCGGCGATGCACAAGTAAAGCAGACAAAGAAAATAACAGAAGAAACAAGAAGATCGATGAAGAAACGCAAAGAATTTAAAATGAAGAAAAACGATCCTAAATTAAGAGTTGACTATGCTAAATTATGTAAAACGGTAAGAAAATGTGTTGCAGAAGATATCAGAAAATTTAAATGTGATCTTGTCAAGAAAGTTCTAGAAGATAACAAAAGTTTAAAAGGCGCAAACTATGTGTTGGAAGAAAAGGTATTTTTGCACTAAAGAGGGCAGATGGAATAATCACGAAAATCAATAAAGAAATAGTACACATTGTCGAAAAATTCCATAACGATCTATATAAATGTGAAGATCAAAGGGAAATCAACCTATGTGATTCATGAAAAAACTTAACAGAAACTGAAGCGATAATCTCAGTGATGACAGACAAAGTTTTACAAGCCATTAGATTTATGAAAAAGGTAAATGCCCTGGTGAAGCTGGAAATACAATTGACCTTATGAAAGAAGCAGGAGAAGAATTTGCAAAAATGCTATCCTTATTGTTTTCAAAATGTCTCAAGAAATCAGATGTACCAGAAGATTGGAATAATGCT